>CM069911.1:28633180-29067180 GCA_036172215.1 Camellia granthamiana
TTGTTTTCAATGCCTCACCCCAAAAGGATCTTGGCAGTTTAGCTTGTGAAAGCAAACACCTTGTTCTTTCCACAATTGTGCAGTTCATCCTCTCGGCAACGCCATTTTGTTGAGGAGTCTTCTTAACTGTCTTTTGGTGCTGAATACCTTGGCTACGACAATACTCATCAAATGGCCCAATGTATTCAGCACCATTATCTGATCGGATGCACTTCAATTTCTGCCACGTTTCTCTTTCAACCATGGCCTGAAAATGCTTAAATACTTCTAGAACTTGATTTTTAGTTTTTAGTAGAAAAGCCCAAACTTTCCTTAAATAATCATCAATGAAAGTAACAAATAAAAGTGCACTACTATGTGTTCTAACTTTTAAAGGACCACAAACATCCGAATGAATCAACTCCAAAACATTTTCTTTTCTAGAAGCAACATTTTTATGAAAAGAAACTCTATGTTGTTTACCCGCCAAACAATGAACACAAGTTTTAAGATATGTACCTTTCAAATCGGGTAGAAGCTCTTTCTTGAACAAAACTTGCAACCCCTTTTCACTCATGTGCCCAAGTCGCCTGTGCCACAATTCAGTAGAAGTATCATCTTCAAGTGCATTGATAACACCTTTACAAATTTTTCCTTGCATCGAATAAAGTATATGAGTCTTCTTGCACTTAGCCACCACCAAAGAACCCTTTGTGAGCTTCCATATTCCATCACCAAATTTGTTGTTGAAGCCTTCATCATCTAGCTTCCCTGTAGAGATCAAATTGAGGCGAATGTCGGGAACATGCCTCACATTTTTAAGCAATAATTTGTAGCTCAAATTTGTTTCCAAGCAAACATCACCCATGCCAATAATCTTGGACAAACCTTCATTACCCATTCGAACAGAACCATAATCTCCTTTGGTGTAGGTAGTGAAGAAATCAACTCGAGAAGTCACATGAAAAGAAGCACCGGAATCAATCACCCAATTACTCTCTTGGCCCACAAAATTGATACAATCATCTTCACAAACAACCATGAGATCATCGGTAGTAACTGCCGTTGTGTCTTCTTGCTTCTTATCCACACTTTTGTCACGCATTTTCTCCTTATTCTTGAGCTTTCGGCATTTCCGCTTCATATGCCCTTTCTCATGGCAATAATAGCACTCAGTGTCTTTTTTTGAAAAAGAACCATCTTTTGATTTGTCACGGCTTTGATTACTACCATGAGGAGTCTTACTCCTCCCCCTTGTTTTACTTCGGCCTCTCACAACAAATGCTTCTGAATGAGAGGAACCCGCTGATTTTCTTCTAGTTTCTTCATTCAACAGGCTACTAGTGACTTGGCCCATTGTGACAACTCCATCGGGCACCGAATTACTAACTGTCACAACCAAAGTCTCCTAACTTTCGGACAAAGAACTAAGTAGCATCAAAGCCTGCAACTCATCATCAAAAACAATTTTCATAGAAGCAAGTTGGTTAACAATACTCTTTATTTCATTCAGATGTTCCGGAATAGGCTGCCCTCTTTATATTTTAAATTAACCAACTTACGAAACAAAAAAGCTGTATTTGTGGCTGATTTCCTATCATAAAGGCCCTCTAATTTTTTCCATAAATCATGTGCTGAAGTTTTAGTAGCAACATGATGCAACACACTGTCATCAATCCATTGACGGATAACACCAACGGCTTTTCGATTAAGCCTTTTCCACTCATCATCTTTCATATTATCAGGTTTGCCACTGTCACCCTCAATAGGCCCATACAAATCTTTACAAAATAATAGATCCTCCATTTTAGTTTTCCAAGTTACCCAATTGCTTCCATTGAAGCTAGACATACGACCCACATTCCCCTCCATTGATTTACACAAATAATTAAACCCAAATAAACCGTAAGCTCTGATACCAGTTGTTAAGGAAAATCTATAATTCCCCACAAGTAAATCAATCAATGGGAATAAAAACTAATGCGGAAAAATTAAATCAAAAGCAACACAAGAATTTTTACGTGGTTCTCTCAATGTGAGGTACATCCACGGAATCGAAATCCGATTCCACTATCAACCAAATAGTTTCCAAACGATTACAAACGAGACACGAATGGTCTCACAAACCACCGTTAGGTGAATTCCAAATAATCACAAATAAACAAGAGGAAAGATCTCACCAAATAGATGGACCAAAATCTTTAGAACCAGAATTGAAGAAGATCCAAAATAACGAACCAAATCAATTTCAGAACAGAGGCAACATAACCATCAACAAAACAAGGACCTTGACAAATCTTCACAAAATTGTAAATCTTCGGCACTGTTCCCAAACCAAGGCACTGTTACCGATGCAATATACTAGTATGGCAGCCGCTCTCTCTTTTTCTTAGGAAAAACCAATACCCAAAAATATGTATTGTGAATCTAGGGTTTTTTTTTATCAAAACCTTAGTTGTTTCCAAATTGAATTGGGTCTCCACAAATATAATATATAAAAATATATTATACCTAAACCAAGCCAAATTAAAATTCTTTAACAAACCAATTGGGTCCCACGCTCCAATAAGGAGGTATACCCAACAGATAAGACAGCGATGGAAGAGTAAGGCCTCACCTTCTTGTCAACATAACCTGGCTTGAGCTAGCTGGTGAGGATCAGAAGGCAACAATGGCGATTTGTGATTCCAGATTTCATCGGTGTACTGAACAATGATGAGTGACTCGCACACAGGTTTGCTGTTGTGGATCAACTCTGGGATTTGCTTGTTGACAGGGTTCATCTTCAAGAGCAGTGGGCTCTTGTGCTCAGGTCCTCTTCCCTAAATTCATAGTCTACCCCTTTCTCAGCCAAGGCAATTTTCACCCTCGTTGAATAAGGGCTAATCCAGGTGCCCAAGAAAATGAGTTCATCCGCCATTGATGATGATGATGATGATGATGTCACAACTCAGTGTGGAGATCAAAGATTGAATGAAGAGCAGACAAGGAAGTGTGTTTAGTGAATTGTGTTTAAGGAGTTTGTTTTTATGCCAAAGAGAGGAGGTCATTTACAGATGGCATGGCAGTTCAAAATCGTCGTAGAATTTTCAAAATCGTCGTAGAATTTTCGATGCCATATTTTTTCTATTAGGTGGCGTTTGTTTTGAGGGATTGATGAGAGCTAATAGTCTATTGTTTGATTCAAAATTTTTATATTAAACTATTAATTCCTTCAGACTATTAGTTTCAAATCTATTGGACTATTGTATCCTATGGGAGGATGTGACACAAATGGAGGGATAGGGGGATATAAGATTAGGTGGTGAAATAACTATTTTGACACTCTACTATTGAATTATGTATTATATTTTAGTAAAATTTTATAAAATTTAAATGTCTCAATTTAAAAATAAAATAATTTTATTTAATTTTTATTGATGTTTTATTTATTTAATTTTTTAAATAATTTTTTATAGATATTTTATTGATATTTTATTTTAAAATTTTATTTATATTTTATTTAATTTCATTGTTTAAATTTTAATAGATGTTTTATTTAATTTCATTATTTAATTATTATTATTTTTTAAAATAAATTTATTTAAAAATTTAATTAAAAAATAACATATATTTTTATTGATATTTTATTTATTTAATTTTTTTTAAATAAATTTATTTTATTGTGTAAAAAATAAAATAAAATAAATTTTTATTTAATCTAGTTAAAAATAATTAAAATATTAAAGATATGTTTAATATTGATATTACTTAGTAAATAATTGAAAAAGGGTAAAATAGTCATTGAACATTTATTATTTTCCATAATATCCTAAACAAATATAAGATTCACATCCTATCCAACTAAATAGTCATTTCCTGACATCTAATCCCATGACTAAACAAATAAAGGGTACAAATCTAATCTAACCAAATAGTCCTGGAACAATATAGCTCAGGACTAACAGTCTGGTGAATTCCAATTCCTTTTGTTCAATCCGTCCAAACAAATACATCCTTAATAGTGTTATTAATAACACTCCGATGAATAACTCATAATAAATAAAAATAAATAACACAATATAAAAACTTATCATAACAAGTTGAATTGAATATTTAAAATTTTTTTTTTTCTTTTGCGACTCATATTTTGAAGTTAATTCATTTGACTACGCTACTACAAAGTTACAAACCAATGACCTCGATGGAACAAATTTATTTATATTTACTGTCCAAAAACATCAACTTTGTCGGTAGCTTATAATAATTTTTTTTAGAACTATACACTAATTTATTCACCTTGTCGGTGACACTCTCATGGGCGTCACACTTTGTGTTATTGCTTGCCTACTACTACTTAAAATTAGGGGCCGGTACTTCTTCAGTTCGACGAATTAGAGAGTACTATTGAGTTTGTGGAGATCCATCATGTGTTTCATTTTGATAATTTGAACTATTTAATATGTAGAACTCGTCGAGTATTATATATCTGTAAAAAATTACGTTAATCGGATATTGATAGTTACGTAATCAAATCAGTTTTGTATTAAAAAAATAGGTAGTGAAAAAATAAACAGTTGACAGAAATCTAATCCGATGAGATAGCTATCGATATATAATTAACGTGATTTTTTTGCAGGCATATAATACTCGACGAGTTCTACACATTAAACGGTTCGGATTATCGAAATGGGATTCATGGTGAGCCTTCATAACTTTAACAGTTCTATAATCCAATCACAAACCGGAGAGAAACCCAACTCTTAAAATTACACTTTTAAACGCACAACACAGCCTTGCACTTATTCATAATAAAAATAAAATGTTAAATTTTCAAAATTATACATAATTTGTTATAAGAATATGGTAAAGTAATATACTTGTAAATTATAATTATCCTGATAGACATTTAAAATGAAGAAAACATAATATAACAGAAAAGACTATGATATATACATTTTAAAAGGTGTGTATTATATATATTTTATAACTAAAAGAGAAAATATCATAACTCCATAATTTTTGAGTCATGACTAAAATAAATAAATAAAAAGTAATAACTAAACATCAGATGAGGTATAATTAAAGATCTCATTAGTCATAATTAAAATAATATTATAACTAAATTAAATAAATAAAAAGTAATAGCAAAATATCACATGAGGATCAGTTATAACTAAAATAATATTATAATTAAAAAAAATTAGTCATAATTAAAAAAAAATGACATAACTTAAGGTACATATGATACACCCCTTTTAAGGTGTGTGTGCTAGAATTTCCCCAATATATATCATAACATTATGTATAATAATTATCTATACTTTAGGTTTGAAGTACTCTATCTCTGCTTTAATCATAAAAATATGTGACAAATCAGGATGATGCTGGGATCGAGATGGGATTGAGGATTAGTTTTAGGGGAAATTACACATTAGTAGCATCAGGAAAAAATATTTACAAAAAAATGAAAAAAATTATGATTCTAATTATTAATATTTTTAATGTTTATTATTTTTTTGTAAATATATATTTTTTATTCTTGTTGATGTGTAATTCCCTCTACTTTTATAACGTTAGGAATGAAGGTATTAATAAAAATGAAAAATGATATGGTATATTATGAATAATAATTTATGAGTGATGAGACTTAAAAAAAAATTAATAATAATAATAATAATAATAATGATAATAATAAGTAATGCAATTTATGAGTGACGAGTGTTTAAATGTAATATTTTAGTGTCTTAGGGATTGTTTGGCAATAAACTAATTTAATCCAAAAATTAAAAATCATATATAAAAAATCAAAGATTTATTTTTAATCTATTTATTTTTTGTACATTTTTCGTAAAAGCTAAAAACATAGGGAATATGCACGCGTCAGGATCGTCTGAAGTTTAAATCCTGAAGTGATCTCCTAAAGTGATCCATCCAACGGTCGAAATTAAACTTCACCAAAACGACGTCGTTTTGGTAAGTAATTTGACAAAAAAAAAAAAAAAAATTCAGATCTATTTTTGGTTCCTGTGATTGTGAAGCAGAGCATTAGAGAGACAGAAAGAAAAAATATTTGTTCGCCGGAAATCATCGTTGTTCTCTCTCTTTCTCGATCGAACCATCCGATTTCGCACCGGAATCGACTAATTCTATAGATACATATTTTGATATATATATATATATTTGTATACACTAAAGTATTCACTTTGTTGTTGGGCTATGGAGGATTGTACGAGTAGTGAAGAAAAAATGTATATATATATATTTGTATACACAAAAGCATTCCCTCAATGGAATCAAAAACCAAGTTTTTCTAGTAAGGTATTCAATCAATGCAAACCAATACCTGTTTGAATTTTTGTTAGGTTTGTCAATCGTTTATTTGTATTCAATCAATGCATACAAACCAATACCTGTTTGGATCCTCCTCTTTTCTCAACCCTTCTCTTTTCCTCTTTCTGTCTCTCTAATGCTCTGCTTCTCAATCACAGGAACGAAGAAGAAGATCTGATTTTTTTTTTTTTTTTTTTTTTTCAAATTACTCACCAAAACGACGTCGTTTTGGTGAGATTTAATTTCAGCCGTCGAATGGATCACTTTAGGAGATGATTTCAGGGTTTAAACCCCAAAGGATCCTGACGCAATATGCATCTTATAATTAAAGAAGAAAATGACGTAATTTCATATTTTTTGAGTTATAACTAAAATAAAAATAAAAAATATATATTTAAACAAGAGCCAATTTTGAAAAGATGGAAATAAGCAAATTTTTGGCTTATTTCCTTACTTTTTGACTTATTCATAAAATCATTTGGAAAGTACAACTTTTTTATTATTATATGGTGTAACATCACTTGTGAAATTATAAATTTACTATATTACCTCATGCATTATTAATGCATTTCTGTCAAAAGTAATACCGACAAGGATATTTTGATAATTTCACTTATTGAGTTATTTCCCACTTTCCAAATGGATTTTTGCTCAAATAAACTAGCATTTGATTTGTGTAAAAATGTTAAATAGTATATTAATTTTAGTAAAAATGTCTTGTATTCTTCCATTTTTTCGTCTTTTACTTCTATGCTAAAAGCACTTATTAGCAATACTTTTTTTATTTTATGGGAACAAATGACTTTTTGAAACTTGTATCGGAACAATATGGGAGATTGTTTGTTGTTGGCTTATATTAAAATTTTGGTTAAATGTTTAAATCTTGTCTATTATAATCATTTATAATGGATAGAATTGGAAGATATATAACCAACGGACATGTTTACAACCAAAAAAAAAAAAAAATCATGTTTACAAGATATAGCCAACGGACATGCAACACAATCCAAGTTAACCTTTCTGTATTTGTAATGATGTTTCCAAGAAAACTAATTATTAGAACATGGGAAATTGCTTGTTCAAAGCATCCACATTAGAAGTTAAAGAATTACCCATATATGATAGCAACGCAAACTTTGTATCTCTGCAGTACTTATAGCAATTTGATCTTGTTCAACTTCTTCAAAAACTGAACAAGATCTTCTAGTACGCTTCAATCAAATGAAAGTTGTGTGAATCAGATTATTAATGTCAATCAAATCAAGTATTTTTTCAATTAAAACAACAAAAAGTGTCTTTCTTTATTCAAGTATAACATAAACAGAACATTCCCCTTAAGCAAACACAACATCTAGAGATTGAAAGGTAAAGAGAAAAAAACAAAACAATAAAGGGGGTCTCAAAAGAGACAGAAGTAGACTGTGAAACAGTACGTCATAATACCACAATCAAACATTCTTCTAAAGATCTACTTAGCCTCAATTTCTTTTTGAGCCCCAAGCAGAAGTCATAGGCCTTGTGCTGGTCAGGAAGTGACTTGGACACACTCTCCTTTTCCATACACCTACGAGCCCAAACAACAAGGGAAGGGCACTCTGCCATAATGCCAAAGTTACCAAACTGGTCACACACACACAAAAAGTTATAGGATGGAATCAATGCCACATCAACAAAGCCAAATGTCTCCCCCCCCCCAAAGTAAGGCTTGTCTCCAAGTTCTCCTTCCAAACAATTTGAGATGGAGGGAGTCACATCTTCTGTGATTCTTTGTCCTAAAGTGATACATTTGCAAGTTTTATACATTTTTTCATTGAAAAAACTATGCACCTTGAAAAAGTATCCTAAAAATGAAGTGTATGAAGTAAATTCAAATTTAGTGTAATGTGAGTCATACCTAGAATAAATTTGCTCTACGCATTTCATCTTCACTTAATTTTTCTAGTATTGCTAATTATTATTTGTTTCTTCCAACTAATTTGTTAAAACTGTGTGACCTAGCACAGATTTATGCAGCATGTAAGAAGGTATGGATGAGTAAAGGAGAAGATCAAGAGACCGCCCAAGGAGAACTGATAGAGATCTTTAAGTTGCTAGAGGGAGACCTTGGTGACAAGCCCTACTTTGGTGGTGACAACTTTGGGTTGGTTGACATTGCACTTGTCCCATTTTACAGCAGGTTTTACACATTGGGGAAATTGGAAATTGCAGCATAGAAGCAGAGTGCCCCCTTTCGGTGGCATGGGCTAAAAGGTGTTTCGAAAAGGAAAGTGTGTCCAAGTCTCTTCAAGACCCAGAAAAACTCTATTGAGTTTGTTGCCAAGATGTTAGGAGTAGAGTAAAGTAGAGTGGCCTGCCTTTGACAGTATTTATATGTTTAGTCTCCAATTGGCATGGTAATAAAGAAGTTACAGTCGCACAATTGAAGTTATTTTGATAGCATTATTGGCATGGTAATCAAGAAGTTATATTTACACAATTGCAGTTATTGTGATAGCATTATTGGCATGGTAATCAAGAAGTTATATTTGCACAATTGAAATTATTTTGATAGCATGGTCTATATCAATATTTCTATGAGTCATATGACATGTAATGATACAGGATTTTCTGTCCTCAAATTTCTATGTCTCTCTGTCTTAATACATTCTCAATTATTAAATCATATCTTGAGTTTCACACATGCCTCAAAATTCTTATATAATTCTGTAGTAGGAAGTGCACCGAGACAAGGGCCGCATATAATAAGTGGACTTCATTTGCTAGTTGTATATGAAGTTCAAATTGACATTTATATATGCATTACTGTGCTAAACTGTATGGCCATATACTTGAGGAAATGAACTACTAGTTCTTTAATTTTCATCAGTACATTTTCTTTGGACCAAGAAATGAGTAGTATCCTCGAAGGAAATAGAAGTAAAAGAGATGTTTCATTTGTAATTATATTGCAATTTACAGACTTTTCCATCACAAACAGATTAGTGTCCATATGATACAAGGTACTTGGCCGAGGGAAGAAACATTACTTGGCAGTGGGAGATTTTGTTGACCAACCACTTTCACTAACTTTAAGAACATGCGTAGTTGTTTGTTCAAAGCATCCACAGTGGAAATTACAGAATTATCCATCTATGAGAGCAATACAAAATTTGTATCTCTGCATTACTTAGCAATTAGATCTTGTTTAATTACTTCAAATACTGAACAAGATCTTCTAATATGTTTCAATAAAATGAAAATTGTGTGAATCAGATTATAAATATCAATCAAATCAAGCATTTTTTCAATTAAAACAACAAAAAGTTTCTATTTTTATTCAAAGGAAAGTGATTAACTCTAAAATTAAAACTCTAATATGAGTTCTAGACCAAAAAAAAACTCAAAAAACTAAAAAAAGAAACACCAAAAAAAAAGAGCATAAAATCACATCACATGGTGAATCCCACCATGAAAGCTCTTTTAAAGCTCCAAGCTCCAAAATTAAAACTCCCAATATTTTTGTTATTCAAGTATAACATAAACAGAACATTCCCATGAGCAAACAAAACATCCAGAGAACATGTGGTAAAAAGAGAAAGGGTCCCAATATAGACAAAAGAGAAGAATGAAAACACTATGTCATAACACTCCAATTAAACACTCTTCTACAGATTTACTTAGCCTCAAGTTTCTTTTTGCTCCCCAATAAGAAGTCATAGAGCTTGTGTTGGTCAGGAAGTGACTTGGACACACTCTCCTTTTCCATACACCTATGACCCCAAGCAACAAGTTTAGGGCACTCTGCCACGATCCTGAAGTTGCCGAGCTGCTCAATTGTATAGAAAGCGTTGTAAAATGGGATCAGTGCCACATCCACAAAGCCAAAGGTGTCACCCCCAAAATAAGGCTTGTCTCCAAGCTCTCCTTCCAACAGCTTCAAGCACCCAATGAGGTCATTCTTTGCTGCTTCTTGGGCTTCACCTGTGGATGACCACATCAACTTCGAAACACTACATATCTGTAGAACATACAATAATTAAATGTTGGTAAGTAGGCACAATAATTCAAACAATACTTAACAGTGGTTAGGTAAAACAGATATGGTAGGGTTAGGGCTCACCTTCTTGTCAACAAAATCAGCCCAGAACCTGGCTTGAGCTCGCTGGTGAGGATCACAAGGCAACAATGGAGATTTGTGGTTCCATACTTCATCGATGTACTGAACAATGATGAGTGACTCGCACACCGGTTTGCCGTTGTGGATCAACACTGGGACTTGCTTATGAACAGGGTTCATCTTGAGGAGCAGTAGACTCTTGTTGCTCCGGTCCTCTTCTCTGGACTCATACGCCACCCCTTTCTCAGCCAAGGCTATTTTCACCCTCGTCGCAAAAGGGCTAACCCAGAAGTCCAAGAGAATGACTTCGTCCGCCATTGACGATGATGTGTAAAAACTCAGTGAAGATGGAAGATTGACTGAAGAAGAAGAGAGAAGGAAGGTGGGTTTTAGCGAATTGTTTTAAGGTGTTAGTTTTAATGCCAAAGAAAGGAGGTTGGAGCGAGTATTAAATAGCAGTCGTTCGGCAGGTAGGTTAATTTGACATTTTGGTTAAATCTATAACATATATTAAAAGTGTGTAAGAGTGGTATAACGCTGCTGCTTGCAGTGATATAACACTCCTGTTTGCTTGGTTTCTTACTCTTTCCTCGCAGATTTTGGGCTAGACACGTGGGGCTTCAAATCATCCACATACACAATAGAAGAACAAGACAAATTTCACCACCCTTCTTGAAAGTTCCAAGATAAAAGAAGGGAAGCAGGCAGCTCCTTTTGAATCTAACGCCTTGAAGTCCCTCATTTGTCCGGGCTCGATTGTTGATGCTTCGGTGAGTCGGTTTGGTTTGTTTTTTTTTGGTCCTCCATTTCGCCTGCTGCTTTTTGGCTGAGGATGGTACTCAGAATGATTCAGCTGCTTGATGCTGATGAGTCACCTGCTTGATTCTACCTCTTGGGAAAGCAAGAGACAGCAAAAACAAACCGACTATGAACTGAAAGGAGAACTAGGATTATATATATACTTTTTGCTGCTGATGTCGGTCCTATTTGTATATATAGCAAACACAATAACCGGTATGTTCATCTTCTCTGTCTCTCTCTCTCTGTGGGTGTTCCTGTCTTACGCCTACTTGTATTTAATGTTATTATACATTCATGGCCTTATTTTATTGATGCTGTGTTGTTTTTTTATGAGATTCCATGGCCTTATTTTATTGATGCTCTGTTTTTTTTTTTTTTTTTGGTATGAGATGCTTTATCCACCATGTGTTTGCAAATATCTTTGACTAAGAGATTGAGATGTTTTGGCTTCCATATATTGTTCACCATGTGTTTGATAATATGCCTAAACCAACTTGAAAAGAAAAAACTCAGCAAACAACTGTAGCTTAGGTCTTGCAAAGGAAAATTAAGAGTTTTAAATTAGACTATATTATTGTTTTTGTGTTCTTGAATTTTTTCCGAGCAAAACAAACTGGAGTTTGCACTCTGTTTGTTAATGGGCCCTTACTGAAGGCTAAATTTCTTAGAAGTGGATTCTGGGGATTCAGTGGAATCATGGGTGCTAGGATTAATGTGAGTCATCAGCTACACGTGCAACAGTGCAAGAAGGTGCATTGTAGTTTCAGTTCATCTTCCAATGGTAACGGCAGTATGGCAGAGAATTTCAATGAGAATGATGAAGATTATGTCAACTCCAGTGTAGTTGAAGCATGTACGTTAATTGTGTATTTTCTTAAATTCCATGCCATTGAATGCAATTCTTTTGGCTTGTTTGGTTCTGCTTTTGGAACATGCATTTGCTTATAATTCAGTTAAAAGAAAATTGCGTTTTGTCATTTGCTTTCTATCAGAGCACAGAAAATTGAAACATCAAACTCTTACTTCTAAGAGTATCCGGAATATTGTCATATCACTTCTTGCCAAAAATGAGAAATGTAAACACAAAACATCGTTTCGGTGTTCCTTTAAGCGTCGTTTTAATCACGCATTGTGTTTTGTCATTTTGTTTTCTATTAGAGCACAGAACATGGAAACATCAATCTCTTACGTCTGAGAGTATCCGTGTATTGTTGTTTTGCTTCTTGCCAAAAAATGAGAAATGTAAACACAAATGTTCCTTTAAGCATCCTTTTGTGCCATTTTTCCTTTATTCAATTTGGAGGAATAGAATACATACATCTCAACACCCCTCTTTATATACTTTGCAACCTAGCCTTAGTAGCTTACTTTTTTTTTCCCCCTCTTTATCTACATATACTGTTATATGAAGCCCATTTGGTTTGAACACCGTTTTGAAGCTTTGTCATACTTTTTCTCATTCCTAAATTGTTCCCATGTTACTGCCAATTTAATTTTTTATAACTTTTTCAGTTTTTAATAACACACCTTCTTGTGCAACATGCATGTTTCTACAGTTATGGATCCCTTATAGTATTATTGTCAATGGATGATGACTATGATCATGTTGTCCGAAATTCTATAGCTCTAAGCAGTGTGCTGTTGGGCTGTTTACTTCTTCACTACTTGCTAAAGTTTGTAAATTGTAGTTATATGCGTCATACCTCATTGATGCTCATGTCTCTATGGTTTTCCCGTGTAGTTGAGGTGAAGAGTGGCCCAGATGGTTTTATGATTAAGATGAGAGATGTTAGGCATTTAAGATGTGTTCATAACAACCTTAGGGTGGACATCTGCCTGATTATGCTCCACATCCTGCTATTGTATTGAAGATGGAAGATGGGACTGTCCTTCTCCTCCCAATAATTGTTTTTATGTACATATCACATTTTATACTTTCTACAATGAAGAATATTCTCTTAGGATTGCGCATTTTAACCTTTTTTTCTTTTTCCTTTTTTTTCTCTCAATTAATGATTTGCTTTTAATTGTAGTGGAGATGCCAAGCGTGTTGCTCATGGCAGCTATCCGCAATGTCCAAATCGTAAGTTGTCGTATTTCATTTCGGAAACTTTTTTTTCCCATCTAAATTGTTGTGTTAACTTAAAACATACCAATTGTCAATGACTTTTCAGGCTAGGCCCACTATGTATCAAGTTGTAAAGGAGATGGTTGACAAGATGGGCTATGCAGTAACTTTGGATTTGCTTTTATTACTTCTCATGATTAGCAATGCCTCTATCTTTTCATACCTTGATTTCTCTTTTGTAAGACCTCCATTTGATATAACTCTTTGTTTCTTATGCAGGTGAAGGTTGTTCGAGTCACCAAGAGGGTACATGAAGCATATTTTGCTCAGTTATACCTCACAAAGGCATATTCCTGTTACAAGCCTGTATTTTGTTCGACTAATATTTTCCATAAAACTTGCTTTAATAGTAATATTTAACTGATAAAGTTTTTTTTTTTTAAATCTCAGTTGGGTAATGAAACGGAGAGTGTTAGCTTTGATCTTCGACCTTCGGATGCCATTAACATTGCAGTAATATGCAAGGTACTTTTGCTCATTTTGAAGATTGTAACTGCTTTGGTGGATTTTTGTGGTTGTTTATCATCATGTAGTCCTCTTATCTAACATAGTTTTAATCATTGCTCTCTCACTAGATAGCATTATATAATGGTGTTGGATAAACATAATGTTATTTGCATGCAAAACTGATAGCTGAGTAATACTGTGAGATGCAACAAAGTGTACAATGAAATAGAAAAGAAAAGGACTTCTGGGAAGGGTATGTGTATTGGGGGTGATGATGGGGTGATTATTCAGTACTTTCAGAGTATGGACATGTGGTGCTCCATAAGATTTTGATTGGTGGAGAGACACAAGGGCCCACGATTTATGTTGGGAATGGGGCGAACAACATGGGGCTAACTAATTGGTGATTAATTTGGAGTATGGACGCATGGTGCTCCGGGAGTATTGAATAATTTCCCGTGATAATGACTCAAAAATGAGTGACGAAACAAAAGAAGAAATGGCAAAGAAAATTGGGAAATAAGGAAGGAAAAAAGAGGATAGTGTCCCCCAAGTTTAGGTGGGTTTGTGGACCCCATTTTGAAACTAATGTTTGGGGGATTGGTGAACTGCCACAATTCTTTCAAAGGAGACGTTATTTGTTCTCGGGACATCGTTACGTGGTATTTTAATAATATTGTGATTGGTGAAAATAATAGAATTTATGAATTTATATTAAATAATTAAAAAATATAAATAAATATGATAAATTATGATTAAAACTAAGTAATAATTTTTCCTTTCAAAGAGTCCCACAACATGGAAGCTTGTCCCTTGGTAGAGCACATTCAATTCTATACTTTTCCCATTCACAAGCATTTAATTCGGGATGTTTTCATACTCTCTCTTTCTCTCTCCACCTGTATCTCTAACACAATAAAGACCACATACGCAGTGAAAAAAATGCATATAACATAACTTTGTTATTTTAATACAGTGAGAGGTAAAATTTTCTTTTAATTATTAATTTACATGATTGAATTAGCAATTCGAATCTCTCAAATCATAATGCCAATTCCACGATGGAGGAGGAATTAATAGTGTTACAACCGATTATTTTATTTATTTTTTTATTATAAACAAACATGATTTTAGTAAGACTTACGGATTGCTAAATTAATTTCCTTCTCAAATCTCCAATCAAACATGACCTTTAAGGTCTAAATTTAATTTCATGGATTGGTTGTTTCTACAGGGATTGGAAGAATCGACTTTGGATAGGTCATGAAAAGGTCAGAAGTTTGCTTTTGTGTAGGTAATATATTGCACTGAATTTTTGAAACAAATCACAAATGGTAAAAACAGAGGAGCCTAGTGGTAACCCTACCCATACCAAGTTTTTAAAAAGGTCCCCGACCACATGCCCCAGATTTTAGGGGAAGCCGAGGTGCCTTGCCAAGGAGGTAAAATCACTTATGATCTCATTTGGGATAGGTGGAAATTAATTTTAGGCCAAATTTCACTTTATTTATTTAGGCCAAATTTTAGGCCTCAGAGCATTATTTTTTTTTTTTTTTGATCCCAAAAAAAAAAAAAAAAAAAAAAGCTATGTTTTGAGTCCTAAAAAAAATGACAAAAGCATATATGGTTATTTATGTATAAGAATATTTTAGTGGTTTTACTCCAGCAATTAATTGTTCAAACAATTCACCTTAATACATGCATAAACTATATTTTCAAATGTTAGAATAATAAAGCGCACATAAAAAGAATCAATACAACCCATGTCTGAATTTTTTCTCGACCGTTGGAGGCATTGTCGAAAAAGCTAAAGGCAAAAACCCTAAGAAGTTAAGCTCTTACTTAACCTATTGCTGCCACCATGTACTTATCTCTCTGTTATACACACATCAATTTTATGCATTATGGAAATACATACAGATGTGTACACTTATTATGCATATGTGGACATTTAAACATACACAAACACTGACACTCAAGTTCGTGCACAAGTTTCTCGAGATGACTTTGAAGCAATGATAATTTATCAGTTTGGATGATGAGAAAATACAGGAAAGGATATGAGAAGTTGGAACTTGGAAGTTTGTAACAAATTGGGTTTGCAATGATTGTTTTGAGATTCCATGGTTTATTTAATAACTGTAAAGGATATCTCATCCTCTTTTCCAATTTGGGTTTGCAATAACCTCTTTTTTGGTTTTCCTCAGGAATCAACTATTTGAGAATGTCTGATTGATGATTGTCAATAGTTTGATATTCTTCCATACTTCTGAAGTTTTTTTCTATTATTTGTTTTTTTCTAATTTATATGCAGGCTATTAGCCCGTGAAGGAATCAATGCAGAGCAGTTTGCTCGGGATCTTAAATCTTTTGAATTAAAGGTAATTCTTTCATATCTTCAACTTGATGCATAATTTGTTCTTCTCATTGACTGCCGCTTATGATATTTATCTTAGAGTAATTCAATAGTTTTGTTAAGTTGAAATTTTGTATCAAGTGAATCTAATTGTACCATGGATTTCCAAAATTTTGTCCTCTTTTTTTACTTCTTTTTTTTTATTTTTTATTTTTCACTTAGTATTGTTTATTTATTTATTTTTTATCCATCCTCTCATTTTTGAACTTTCTTCTTCAAGATGACTTTTGAAGATGTTTTCCCTGTTGAGGCAACAATCGTGGAAGAGTATCTGCAACAGGTAACTTTCATTCATTTTGTTGCTTATTGACAACATAATGTCAAAATATTGATACTCTAGCGCTTGCTTTCTTGCATTGTTGTGTGTAAATTTTTGCTCACATTGATCAACGGAAAGAAGATGTAAATTTTGGTTTATATTGCGATACAGGGAAAATAGTGTTTCCTTCCCATTCACTTTGTTGTGTGCCATGCCCTGGAATACCAATATATCAGTTATTGTGCATTACAAAGACAAATAAAGTAGTTTTAACTTTGGTTGTCATTTATGTGAATTCCATAGACTTACATGTTTTGTCATGCATATGGATGTAGCTAGCTATCAAGCATTCACTGTTTTATAATATGTCACTGTTGGAATTATTTTGAGATTCCATAAAAAAATTCATTCTGGAATCTTGTGCGATAATCAATTCGCCTTTAGTGGGTGATAGAGGGAGGTGTTATTAATTTGTTTCAGTGGCAATATGGTCTGAAAAGCAACTGCATGTTTGTCTTTGTGTGTGCATGGCTCACTATGTATCCTTCACCTTATTTCCTACATGCTTGCATTTCCTTTTCGGATGTTAATAATGGTCCAATATGTGATAGGCCCAACTGGCATGTTGTTCTTTGCTGAAGAGCTAGAGGAAAATATGGAAAATATGATGATAGGGCCCATACAAGTTTAGCAAATCCATTTCAGAATAATATGCAATGGTTATAAGATAAATGAATTATGAAAGTTCACAAGATAGTTAATATTATATGTTCATACTTTTAGAAATATGAATTAGTTTGAGATACCAACTGGTCGGTTTGAATGGTTGCTTCCTCTATTTTCAATTATCTAATAAATTGAATACAATACACCAAAAGCAACATGGTACCATGTATAAATACAAAAAATAAGCACTCCAACTACAATGCGACCCCAGAACTCTTCTTCCATCGAAAGCTTCGGAATTTGCTTAGGGTTTAGGGTTTTGCTTGTACTTCCAATTCATACAATAAAATTTATAGAATTTAATAACAATTTGTTATGTCTTTGTCTCGATCTATTATTCTTAGCCAATGATAGGGCGATATGACTTTATTCCTGGCCAATAATAGAGCGACCCTAACGCGCGAAGCGCGTGGGGGGTCCAACTAGTTAATTATAAATTAGAAAGAAATGTTAATTTTTTTTTTTTATTAAAAGTGATAGTTCGCTAAATTTTTTTATTTAAAAAAAAAGAATTATAAGTGATAATTTATTGTTCATCTAAAATTATTTTCAAATTAAATGAAAACACCATATTAAATTTTCTTCTTACTTTTTTTTCAACCCCGCTGGATACACCCAGTGGGGGTCGACCCCCAGTGACGTGGGGCGCCCCCACTGGTCAGTTTTTTGTTTTGTTTTTTTTTTTTTTTTCTTTCCTCCAATCCCACAGTGCCACGTGGCACTGGGGGGTCACTGGGTGTAATGTTTACTGGGGATAGGAAGCATTTTGGCTTTTTTTTTTTATTCAAACAATTTTATTTTGTAAGAAATTTGTTTTTATACTATTTGATATTTTATTGTGATTTTTAAATTAAAAATAATTTCTAAAAAATTCATATTTAAATAATTTATGCCATTATAAAAAGTAAATTTTTTTAATATCAACTTAGTGGTAGTTTGAAAAGTGCTAAATAAGTATATTTTTTACTTTTTACGAAAATATGTACAGAAAAGTAAAGATGTGATGTAACTTAAAAAAGATAATTAAGTATACTTTTTTTACTTTTTACAAAAATATATACAAAAAAGTAAAAATGTGATGTGATCTAAAAAAGATAATCAAGTATATTTTTTTGTTTACTTTTTACGAAAATATATACAGAAAAGTAAATATGTGATATTGTTGGCTTATTTTTCCTACGAAGGAAAATATCATAAATGCGAGCGTGCTAGCAAGGATTGAAAAATCCTTACAGATTAAATTCAAGCCAATCATCAAGCGATTGCGTTGACGGTTCTTTTGCCTCAACAAAGAGGACTTCAAAATTGCCAAAGTGTAGAGAAAAGAAAAATTAAAAGAAGAATGAGGGACGGAGAAGGATGATTAAGTGAACAATCAAAATAAAAATTACTTACCTCTACTCCTATGCTTCGAAAAGGAAGTGCATAAAATGCATCGAAATGGAAATGCTGAAAATAAATGCTTTGAAATATAAATCTATGTTAAACTACTCCTAAGATAAGGAAAATGATAAGAAATATTGAAATCAAGTGTCTTTGATTTAAGTTCTGCCCTTTACAATGTAGCCATTAATGACTATTTATAGAAGAAAAAATACAGCAATAACTACTTAGTAATTACCCATTTCTTCCATCTTCATTCTTGTCTTGCCATGTATCCTCCCACTCATCCACTTTGTCCTCCCACTTATCCACTTTGTCCTTCATATTCTCCATTATCTCTATAACTTCTTTTAACTTTCAAATGAATAAGAGGATGCCACGTGTCCTGTAATTATATAAATAATAAAAATTACAGATTTATGGTGCTAACAGATATAACTAAAAAAAAAAAATTTAAATATACTTTTTTACTTTTTATGAAAAGATGTATAGAAAAACAGAAATGTGATGTGATCCACAAAAGATAAAATTAATAAAAAAAAAATGAGCTATCGATGATCCATTTCTAAAAGGTTTATTTTTTAAATATTTTCAAAAAAAAAATTCTATTAGAAATCTTAAATATATTACTTTTTCTTTTGTTCATTAATATTAAATTTTTAATTAATTTTATTTATTATTTAAAAAATAAATTAGCAAATAATTTATATATTTATATATAATTTTGTTTTGGTTTTTTAAGTTATTTGGTGTTTCTACCCAAGTTTACTCAAATTTAATTTGAATTTTTAAATTTTTGCATAGGTCCTCACTTAGTTAAAAATTATATTGTTCAATTTTTAAAAAATTTTAAGTCTGACTCAAGTTATTTGCGTTGAGTTTACCTAAATTTGTAATTCTAGGAAGGGCAGTTGAAAATTATATGATTAAATTTGTGACAAATTTAAAAATAATAAATAAATTGTGATAAAATTGTGAGATTTAAATTGTAAATTTTAATCTTATTTATTTTCATAATTTACATATAAAAATTTAATTATTTTTATAATTTTATATAAAAATATATTATTAATTTTTTACTTACCGTTCATAGCATGGATTATTGTGTGAGTGAGTTTCCGATCACACTGCCCTTCTTAGTGATTCAGCTGTAGAACACAGGCAGAATAGATGGCACCTTGTAACCTGCACAGAAAGGAAAGGCTCCGGCGGTGGTTCTTCCACCCGGGGGCACTCCGGCGATCAAGTCAGTATCTCTCAAAGATAAGTGCTTAAATTACTGCTCAAGGCTTAAAATTGCGTACCTTAGACCCGCCGGGGGTGCCCTTCTTTTATAGTTTAACGCCATCCCAGTCCCACTAGAAGTCTCACTTCTATGGACTCTAATTCCGGATTTACCTTGGACTCTTCAAGAGATAAGGATGTACTCCCTAAGAGTATTATCCATATCCATCTTGCAGTCTTTCTTCATTCTAGGACTCCTGTCCCTTATCCGCTTATCCCGGATTCCTGTATTCTCGCAGATAACCTCGGCCTTGCCGAGATCATTCTGGTATCTTGTCCAAGACACGTGACACCTCGGCTGACACTTCGGTGTCACCTCGGCCACGTGTCGGTACTCAGAAAATACATCCCCACAACTGCCCCCTAGGTTCTATTACCTCAGCCATCTGAGGTGATGGAACCTATATTGGTACTTTTGCTGAACATCGGCTCGAGAACTTCCCAGCCGAGATCATTTACTTTTAGCCCGACATGTTCTCTTCGGAGAACAAGAACTCCAGTGAACTCTTTCACGCGCACGAGCTGTCATGCATTACTTTCTAACCGATTTGCTTACGTGTTTCGTTTCCGTTGGCTCATGCCAGTTACGCGCCTGAAAAAACTGCTTTTCCGCGTGTGCCGCCTGAGTATGCGTTGCTCCAGGTGCAATAATTGCACTGCATTTTGCCGCCGTTTCAAATATTTGACAAAAGACCCTTCCTTCGTCTTTTTTCCCTTACTTTTACATTTTGATTCTCTTGCCTTTTCTCTCTCTAAACCTTCCCAAATCCGCCATTGCTCTTGCTCTAAGCTCTGCAACTGGTTTTTCCCTTCTCCTCTCTCTAAACTTTCGTTATTGTTTCATCCGTCGTCTGTCCTCGGCGAATTTCATTCCGGCGTCACTTTTCCTGGTAAGCAACTGTTCCCTTCGCTTTCATTTCTGTTGATATTTCTTGCTCCCATTTTTGTTTCAAAGCTTGTGTCTCATATATCAGAGAGTATTTAAGTGAATTTGACTTCTGTCCATACACTGTTCACCACTTTCTTGCACTCTTATCACTGTTCTTGACCGTATACTCCATGTTTTTTATGCTTTTGATAGCCCTACCTCTGTTCTTGATTCTGAAACTTCGTTCTTGCTTTTCTGTTTTCCAGATTTCTGTCCTCCATACTTGTTCTTCGTAGATTTAGGTTTGAGATTTGTCTGTAGGACCTATTAATTCATAGGAAAACTGAAAACTGAAGCCGAGATTACCATAACCCTTAAAAAACCTCTTTTTTCTTGAAATTAAATACCCTTACGCCAATATCATGGGCATGTGGAAGCACAGGGTGAACACCCCAACCAAACTAGAATTTTTTAGGCAGGAGTTCTCTATTCCCGACGATGTCCATCTGAGACTTGCCGGGGATGATGACTCCATTATGCCCACTGACAACTCAATGCCCTTTCCCATAGTAGCTTTCGCTGAGTGTGGGCTTCGGCTGCAACTCGCTACCCTTTTTCGTGAGCTTCTTCACTTCTATAAGTTGAACCCTATGCAGCTTACCATTAACTCTTATAGAGTGATTAATGGTATCATAGCCCTGGCTAGGCGTGAGAATGTTAGGATTACCCTGGCCGATATCCAGTTTTGTTATACCATGTGCGCCCTGGACTTAAAAGACAAAGGCTTTGTCTACTACCTCAAGCCGAGGTCCACTGAATTCAAAATTATAGCCGACCTCCCAGACTCTAACAAGGGGGCTGGAGACGACTACCTGATTGCCTCTGGAAACTGGGAGTTTGCCCCAGACGACGATATCCGCTTATACCCTCTTCCTCGAACTGTTAAGGAGGGCAAGGGTAAGAGCCCACTATCAATCACTTGTTTTCTTTTTAAGTTTTCAAAACTTTGTCCGTTTCTAACACTTGTCTTCTATTGCAGATCTTCATCAGCCACCGAAAAATTTTCGCCAATTTCACGCCCCCAGTGAGGACTTAAAAAGGCTTCTGGATCTCCCAGTTTCCAAAAAGAAAGCTCCGCTGTTGTTAAATTTCATCCCAACGTACAAGTCCACTTTGCCCGACGTCCCCAAACGAAGGAAGAAAAGCCATTCTCCATCTTCTGTCACAATCCAGACTGCGTCCTCATCAAGAACAGACCAAGGATCCACGTCTGACCCAGCGGATTTGCCATCCACTTCGGCACCATACTTGATCCCTATTCCTGAACGAAAACGTCGGCGACGACTTGTCAAAACTGCTGAGATGGTTCGCCGAAAGCCCGTGGCTCAAGATCTCCTGGCCAACCTTCCAACCGACGTCGATGCTCAGCCGACGTCCACCATGCCCCCACCAAAGCCAAAAAAGACCAAGAAAGCTCAGCCGAAGGCCACGGCCGCCCAAGTTGAGACTGAAGACACACTGCCAATTTCGCAATTGGTTGGGAGCCAGAAGACTGCTCCTGTTCCTGAAAAAAGATCTGCTGAAGCACAGCCATCTCCTTCCTCAAAGTCAAAGAAACCGAGGTTGTCCTCTGGCTCAACCTCTAAGTCGAAAAAACCCTTGGTCCCTTGGGAGCCAAAAATCACTCTGGAAGACAAGCCAGTCTTCGAGAGTGACAGCGCCGAGGATATTAATATCGGCGTTGCACTCAGTACTGCCCTCCTGCTCCCGGGTGATCTTGAGCGGAACGCCGAGGTCAGTGAGTATGAGAACTACTGTCTCATGCTTCAACATTCTGTTCAGGTAAATGTTCCTACTTGGAACTTGTTGCTTCCTTTCTGTTTCTTACTTAGAATATTTTCTAACACTGTTTTTTGCCTTCAGGCCATCCAGCATGCCCACTCCTTTTCTATGCAGTCGTTTGAAAACCGGCAGAGACTTACCGACGCCAAGAGGGAGGTCACTACCCTTAAAAAGTCCCATAAAGGACTTGAAACAAAGATGAAGAAATTGGAAGATCAAGCCGAGGCTGCTATAAAAGCCCAAACTTCTGCCGAAGAGAAGGTCGGCGCTACTGAGGCTATAAACAAAGTTCTTCAAGCCCAGTTGAAGGAGGCTGAGGACAGAAGGGCCCAGGCCGAGAAGGAGCTTCAAGAAGCCCTGGCCACGAAAAAGGCCGAAATTGAAGAGGCTGATGAAAAGGCATATGCTCAAGGCATGGCCGATGTCGCTGAGAACTATAAGCTTCAAGTCAGGCAGGCGTGCAACAGGGGCTTCTCTCTAGGTTGGATGTCCCTTGCCAAAAAGCTTAATGTCCCAGACGACTCCCCCCTGCGCAAGGCTGACGCTATTCCTCTGCCATTTCCACCTCATCCACCTCCAAGTCCAACTGAAGACGAAGAGGAATCTGAATCTGAAGCCGAAGATGATGATAATGCTCTAGTAAGGAAGCCCAAAGATATCAATGAGACCAAGTCTCTTCCTCAGGATGATCAAATCCTGGATTTGACTAATGAGGAAGATGAGGAGGTTATTAAAGAGGCCACTCCTGAACAAGTATCATCTGATGTCCCCTTGGTTGAAAAAAGTCTTGATCAAACAGTGGCAGAAATTGACGCCGAGATTGCGGTAGAAAAAGATGCCGAGGTGACTCCTCCAGAATCCTCCGAGGTACCAGCCCATCAACCTGCAGAAAGAGATGCCGAGGTGGTTCCTCCAGAACCTTCCGAGGTCCTAGTCCAATCGTCTACTGATTTTTGAAGAGTTTTGAATGCCTTTTGTACTTTTTTCTTCTTTGTACTTTCTTTTGTTTTCTGAACAATGTAAACTTCCTCTCTGTGGCCGATGCGCCTTTCTTTGTTACTTCTGAACAATTTCATTCTGGTCGACCGTAATGCCTTCTTCGTATACCACTGCTACTGCTTTTCTCTGAATGCTTTAGTTTTCAATTTCTCCTAGTTGCTTCTGCATGGTCCTATACTTGGAATATCTTGCAAGTCTCTCCTCCTTTGTAAAATCTCCTCGGGGAAAAATACCTCGGGTATGTTTACCCGAAGATTTATCTCGGCAAGAACTTTACCTGTAAATTTTCCATAAATTTCAACAAGTATGTGGCATACACAATTTTAACTGGTAAACTTTTCTCAAGTTTTAACAAGAGTCTGAATCAATAAACTTAATTTAACTTCATCTTGTAAATTGCTACAAATTTCAACAAGTGGAGATAAACAATTATCTCGGCTTAACTTTAACTTGTAAATTGCTACAAATTTCAACAAGTAAAGATAAGGAAGTTATCTCGGCTTAACTTTAACTTGTAAATTGCTACAAATTTCAACAAGTAAAGATAAGGAATTTATCTCAGCTTAACTTTAACTTGTAAATTGCTGCAAATTTCAACAAGTAAAGATAAGGAATTTATCTCGGCTTAACTTTAACTTGTAAATTGCTACAAATTTCAACAAGTAAAGATAAGGAATTTATCTCAGCTTAACTTTAACTTATAAATTGCTACAAATTTCAACAAGTAAAGATAAGGAATTTATCTCGGCTTAACTTCGGTTAAGCATAATTTCTGTTTAACTCCGGTTAAACTTTATCTTAAATTAACCACGGTTAAACGTCTCGGCTTAACTTCGGCTGGGCATCACTGTCTTCTATCTGCCCCCAATGTGAACCTAAGTTCCACTTGGGTTCTCATTATTCAAAGAACAACATTATGCATAGTTTCATAAGTTCTGGGAAATTCTGCTAAGATTTCATTGATCATATCGGCAAAAAATCAAACAATATCTAATGATAAAAGAACTTTAAATTACAAGTGTTCCATGGTCTAGGCAATGCTTTGCCTTCACTATCTTCGAGCCGATATGCCCCATTTCCTAACACCGAGGTAATTCTGTAGGGTCCTTCCCAGTTTGGGCCAAGCTTGCCCTCTCTGGGATCCTTCTTATTGCCGACGACTTTCCTCAAGACTAGGTCGTTGACCTGAAAATCCCTTGGATTGACCTTCTTGTTGTAGGCTTTGGCAAGCTGTTGCTGGTATGCTGCAAGCTGGATTGCAGCTTTCTCTCTTCTTTCTTCTAGTAGATCCAGATCTCGGGCTAAGAGCACATCGTTAGTCCCGTTCTCAACTCTTTGGGTTCTGATCCCTGGGATGCCGATCTCCAATGGAATAACTGCTTCTGTGCCATAAGCTATGGCGAAGGGGGATTCCCCTGTTGATCTTCTTGGTGTAGTGCGATATGCCCAGAGCACATTGGGCAATTCGTCTACCCACTTTCCTTTTGCTGCCTGCAGCCTCTTCTTTATCCCGTCCAGGATTACTTTGTTGGATGCTTCTGCTTGCCCATTACTTTGGGGAAAACTTGGTGTTGAAAAATAATTCTTTATTTTGAATTTTGCACAAAAATTCTTGATGAGTTTGCTGTCAAACTGTGTTCCGTTGTCGGCGACTATTGCTCTTGGAATCCCAAATCTGGTGATGATGTTTCTCCAGATGAAGTTCTTCACATCCACATCTCGGATTTTGGCAAGAGGCTCTGCTTCTATCCACTTTGTGAAGTAGTCTGTTGCTACCAGTAGGTACTTCCGCTGCCCAGTTGCTTGGGGCAATTGTCCAACGAGATCCATGCCCCATTGGGCAAATGGCCAAGGGCTGGAAACCGGGTTCAGGTCGGCAGCTGGCTGATGTATCAAAGGTGCAAACCTCTGGCATTGTTCACACTTCTTCACATAGGCCTCTGCATCTTTTTGCATATAGGGCCACCAATACCCCTGGGTAATGGCCCTGTGAGCTAATGATCTGCCCCCAGCGTGGCTTCCACAAACTCCTTCATGAATTTCATATAAGAAGTCTTCGACTTGAAGAGGGTGTACACACCTTAAAAGAGGCCCAGTGAAGGATCTTCTGTAGAGATGTCCTTCTGCTGTCAGAATGAATCTTGTCGACTTCAATCTGACCTTGTGTGCTTCCTTTTGTTCTTCTGGCAGCTTTCCCTCTTTCAGGAATGCAACAATTGCATCCATCCAGCTTGGTCCCATGTCCACACATAATGCTTCTTGTATTGTGTTTGGCGGCTCTATGCTCGGGCCCCGATAGGTAATCGATCATTATTGTCTTTGTCTTTCCGGTTTGCATTGAACTTGCTAAATTGGCCAACGCGTCAGCGTGGCTGTTATCATCTCGGCTAACCTGAAGAAGCCGGCAGTTTTGAAACATGGCTGCCAGCCTGATGACTTCCTTTGCGTATGCCGACATCCTTTCATCTCGGGCTGCAAACTCTCCTGTAGTTTGATTTACTATAAGTTGTGAATCACAAAAAATTATTACCTCGTCTGCCTCTGCTGCTACTGCCAGCTTAAGTCCAGCAATTAATGCTTCATACTCCGCCTCATTGTTCGAGGCTTTGAACCCTAATCGAATGGACTGTTCCAATATCTCTCCATCGGGGGATATTAACACTACTCCTGCCCCTGCTCCCTGCCGGTTTGAGCTCCCATCAACAAAAAGTTGAAAGGAGTTGCCGATGTAAATGCTGCAGGGTCTGAGTTTTTCCTTCCTTGGTTCTTTAGTCTTTGACTGGGCTTCTCCTTCCTTGTTGGGACATCGTTCACCTCGGCTCAACGGAGCCCGATGTTTGATGCATTCTGGCGAGAGCTCGGCCACGAAGTCGGCCAAGACTTGGCCCTTTACTGCTGTTCTCGGCCTGAACTCCAGGTCGTATTGGCCCAAAACTACGGCCCATCTTGCTATTCTTCCAGTTAAGTCTCCTTGTTGTAACAGGGATTTCAGTGGGTGTTCTGTTAGTACCACTATCTTATGAGCCTGAAAGTAATGGTTTAGCTTTTTTGAAGCCATTACCAAGGCCAGCATTAATTTCTCCAGTGGTAAATACCTTGTTTCTGCATCGGCCAAGGTTTTACTTACATAGTAAACAGCCTTCTACTCTCCCTTCTCTTCTCAGATTATCACAGCACTTACGGCGTGCTCTGAAACTGCTAAGTATAAAAACAGTTCCTCCCCAGGTTGGGGTGTTGAGAGGACTGGAGCCGTGGTAAGATATTTCTTCAGGTCGGCCAAAGCGGCCTCACATTCCTCTGTCCATAAAAAATCCATGGCCTTTTTCACCAGGTTGAAAAAAGGTTTACATTTGTCCGAACTTCGGCTTATGAACCTATTTAGGGCTGCGGCCCTTCCAGTAAGCATTTGAACCTATTTAGCCGATGTCGGACTCTGTAATTCCAGGATGGCTTTGATTTGATCTGGGCTGGCTTCAATGCCCCTTCTAGTCACTAGGTATCCCAAGAACTTACCAGATCCGACTCCAAATGCGCACTTCGAGGCGTTGAGTCAGAGCCGATATGTTTTGAGTATGCCAAAGACCTCTTTTAGGTCAGCGAGATGATCTTTTGGTTCCTTGGTCTTCACGACCATGTCATCAATGTAGACTTCTACTGTTCGACCAATCAAGTGTTTGAACATCTTGGTTACCAGCCTTTGGTAAGTTGCTCCTGCGTTTTTCAACCCAAAAGGCATAACTCTATAACAATACAGACCTTTTGGGGTGATAAATGATGTCTTCTCCTCGTCTGGGGGGTACATGGCTATCTGGTGATACCCCCTATAAGCATCCAAGAAACTCATCCTTCCATGTCCACATGTGGCGTCCACCAACTGGTCGATCTTTGGCAGAGGGAAGCTGTCTTTGGGACAAGCTTTGTTCAAGTTTGTAAAATCTACGCAGACCCTCCACTTGCCATTCTTCTTCTTTACTACCACGGTGTTTGACAACCATGTCGGATAATTGGCTTCTCTGATGGCCCTGGCCTCCAGAAGTCTGTCTACTTCCTCCTCTACTGCTTCGACGTGCATCAACGTCGGTCTTCTGGCCCGTTGTATTACTGATTTGGCCGACCTGTCAACGTTGAGTCTGTGACATGTGACCTCGGGGTCAATGCCAGGCATTTCATAAGGTGTCCAGGCGAACACCTCAATATTTTTCCTCAGAAAGGCTTCCAGCTCCCTTTCCTCTTCTTTGGCTAGTCCTGTGCCGAGAAGAAAGAAGCGTTCTTCATCGCCCTCCTGGACGAAGATTTTCTTCAGTGCTTCTTCACTTTTCTCGGTTGGCTCCTTGCCGACATCATCTAGGACCTTCATGTCCTCTTTTTCAACTTCTGCCTTCTCTGGTTCCCGAATGCTGCAGGTTAATTTCATTGCTGCCATAGAGCAATTTTTTGCCTGCAACTGATCTCCTCTGACTTCCTCAATCCCATGTTCTGTTGGGAACCGTAGGAGTTGATGCAATGTTGAGGGAACTGCCCCCATTGCATGCAACCACGGCCTCCCCAAGATAATGTTGTAAGGCGAGGGGCGTGTCAATCACAATGAATTCTGTCTTGATCTTCTTCGTGCCAGCCTGCACCTCCAAGCTTACTGCGCCTAATGGCCATGTCGGCGTTCCATTGAAGCCGACCATCGGGCCATTTGACTGCTCCATGTCATCAGGGTGAAGGCCTAACTCCTTGTAACATCTGACATTCATGATGTCGCAGGAGCTGCCTTGATCAATCAGGATGCGTTTCACCTGGCACTCCCCAACCTGGAGGGATACTACCAAGGCATCATTGTGCGGGTGCTGGACCATATCTAGGTTGGCTTCTGTGAAGACTATCATCGGTCCTTGGCACTCTTCAGGCCGAGGTCTTTTCAGTCCGACCTGGTTGACGTGCTGCAGGTGTTTTACCCTCTGTGTCTCCCCCCGTATGTCGTTTTCATTTACCTTCGAGTGGATCACATTAACCACCTGAGGTCCGCCTGCCTGTGGTTGCTGCGCTGGGGGAGGCGGGGCTGCTGGTGCCTGAGGCAATCGTGCCTGTTCTTCCCTTGTTTTGGCCTCATCTACAAGGTCTCTCAGATGGCCTTGCCTCACCAAGTCTTCTAAGTGTGCTTTAAGGACTCTGCAGCCCTGAGTTGGGTGCCCCTCCTCGTTATGGTTGTCTCCTTCAGTGTCAAGGTTGATAGGCCTGTTGCTCCCTGCGGGAGCGTCGTCCCCAACCTTTTCTTGTTGTGCGTTACTGGCCATATACTCGTCTTTCGTTCCCACAGACGGCGCCAAATTGTGTGAGTGAGTTTCCGATCACACTGCCCTCCTTAGTGATTCAGCTATAGAACACAGGCAGAATAGATGGCACCCTGTAACCTGCATAGAAAGGAAAGGCTCCGGCGGTGGTTCTTCCACCCGGGGGCACTCCGACGATCAAGTCAGTATCTCTCAAAGATAAGTGCTTAAATTACTGCTCAAGGCTTAAAATTGCGTACCTTAGACCCGCCGGGGGTGCCCTTCTTTTATAGTTTAACGCCATCCCAGTCCCACTAGAAGTCTCACTTCTATGGACTCTAATTCTGGATTTACCTTAGACTCTTCAAGAGATAAGGATGTACTCCCTAAGAGTATTATCCATATCCATCTTGCAGTCTTTCTTCATTCTAGGACTCCTGTCCCTTATCCGCTTATCTCAGATTCCTGTATTCTCGCAGATAACCTCGGCCTTGCCGAGATCATTCTGGTATCTTGTCCAGGACACGTGACACCTCGATTGACACTTCGGTGTCACCTCGGCCACGTGTCGGTACTCAAAAAATACATCCCCACACATGGTTTACCCTAATAAATTATAAGTAAAAATTACACTCCAAAACTAAAATAAATTATAATCACTCAATAGTTCCAAAGTCGTCGAAATCCCTAGTAGAATTTCGGGGATGCAATTTTTCTAGTATCTCCGGGAAGATCGTCATTGCGTGCGTCAAGATTTTTTGTCCATGGGCAGAGGAGTTATTGGTTGGTTGGTGTGCCTAATGGTTTTATGATTAGTGATGGGAGTGAATTTTATAAATTTTCATTAAATAATTAAAAAAAAATTATAATAAATTGTAATTACTATAAAGTATGATCACGTAATATTTTAAGACTAGTAAATAATTTTTCCTATGAGTGTGGGTCCAATTTTTTAAAAAACACTTTATTACAGTCATGTAGGGGTGTAAATTTGGCTCGGCCTGGCTCATGTCGGGCTTTGCGGGCTCTCGTCAAAATTCGGCGCTAGGCCAACTCACAGGCTAAAAAATTAGGTCCAGACCTAGGGAGTATTCGGGCCTTGGGTGGGTATGAACAATTTTTTTTTTTCAACTAAAATTTTATTATTTTTCACTAAAAAAAATACTAGACCTCGGGTCAGGGCTTGAATGGGCTTTAAGCGCGGGCCGGGCCAGGATTCAAAGTGATGGTCCAGTCCTAGGCCTAGGGTCTTGGGTTGGGCTTGAGCCGAAATGGGCCGAAACGGGCCGGGCTCACCCCAAACCATAGACGGGATTCAGGCTACCCTTGAACTGTGGGTCATTTTTACACTCCTACAGTCGTGTTTGCCATGTAACTTATTTTTGAATTATTGTGTTTAAAAAATAAAAACTAAGTCTACAAATGTACCCCTATTAAGAGGTACATGATGTGTCCATGGTCTATATTGCATCACATTATAAAAATAATTAATTAAATTGGTTAATTATGTTAATTTTTAATTTTTTATCTAATTTAATTTTAAATTTGAATAAAAAAATGATTAATATGAACTATTCTAATATTTTCATTATATTTTCATCAATTGTATTATAAAAGTTTTCCTTTTATCCCCAATTTTTCTTTTCATCAAATTTGATTTAAAAAAAATTATCTTTGATGCTTCATCTTTTTAAATTTTCATCAAGTTCAAATTTGATGAATTCACAATTTGATTAAAAAAAAAAAAAGATTTTTCTTGATTTGATGAACATTTGATGGAAGGATTGTTGATGATTTTTGAATTTTTTTGTCAAATTCAAATTTGATGAAAGAAAAAATGAAGGGTTAAAAATGTTCTAACATATTACATTAATAAAATTATATTAGAGGAAATTACAAAAAACTCTCAGGTTTTATCTTGGCAATAAATCAAATCATAATTTTTTAATATTTTAAAATTTAAATTAAAACAATTAAAAAGTTCAGAATATTCAAAACTTGTCTAATATAATCATTTATTGTGGATTGTTTTTTTTCCAAGAAAATTCTGATAATGCCATATAGAATTTGAAGCTATGGTTTTTTAAATAAAAATTCACTATAATAAATTTTGTTTTTCACAAGATATAGCCGACCGACTTACAACATAAGTTATAACCAAAGGCAACCGCTCTCTATTTGTAATGACAAAACATACCTAGTACCTAATATATATTATGAGAAATTCTATTAACTCAGAATTTTATTCTAGATTTTTTTTTTTTCAGAATTGCTCTGTGAGGTTGTTGTCAAGCTTAATAAGATGTTCGGAGTAGAGTAGAGTGGCCTGCCTTTGACAGTATTTATATGTTTAGTCTCCAATTGGCATGGTAATAAAGAAGTTATAGTTGCACAATTGAAGTTATTTTGATAGCATTATTGGCATGGTAATCAAGAAGTTCTATTTGCACAATTAAAGTTATTTTCATAGCATGCGCTATATCGATGTTTCTATGAGTCATATAACATGTAATGATACATGATTCTCTCTCTTCAAATTTTTATATCTCTCTGTCTTAATACATTCTCAATTATTAAATCATATCTTGAACTTCACATATGGCTCAAAATTCTTATATGATTCCGTAGTTGAAAGCGCATTGAGACAAGGGCCACATGTAATAAGTGGACTACATTTGCTAGTTGTATATCAAGTTCAAATTGACATTTATATATGCATTACTGTGCTAAACTGCATAGCATATACTCGAGGAAATGAACTACTTGTTCTTTAATTTTCATCAGTACATTTTCTTTGGACCAAAAAATGAGTAGTATCTTCAAAGGAAATAGAAGTAAAAGAGATGTTTCATTATTTCTAGTCTTGTAATTATATTGCAATTTACAGACTTTTCCATCACAAACAGATTAGTGTCCATACAAAGTACTTGGCCGGGGGAAGAAACATTACTTGGCAGTGGGAGATTCATTGACCAACCACTTTCACTAACCTTAAGAACATGTGTAGTTGTTTGTTCAAAGCATCCACAGTGGAAATTACAGAATTATCCATCTATGAGGGCAATGCAAAATTTGTATCTCTGCATTACTTAGCAATTAGATCTTGTTTAACTTCTTCAAATACTGAACAAGATCTTCTAATATGCTTCAATAAAATGAAAGTTGTGTGAATCAGATTATTAATATCAATCAAATCAAGCATTTTTTCAATTAAAACAACAAAAAATTTCTTTCTTTATTTAAGGAGAAGTGATTGAGAGCTCTAAAACTAGAATTTTAATATGAGTTTTAGTGATGTGATATAGAGGAAAAAAAAAAAAACACAAAACACAAAAAAACACAAAATAAACAAGTATAAACATTACATTACATAATAGATCCCACCATTAGAGCTCCTCTAGAACTCCCAATCATTTTTGTTATTAAGTATAACACAAACAGAACATTCCTATCAGAAATAACACTCCAATTAAACACTCTTCTAGAGATTTACTTAGCCTCAAGATTCTTTTTGAACTCCAAGAAGTAGTCAGAGAGCCTGTGGTGGTCAGGAAGTGACTTGGACACACTCTCCTTTTCCATACACCTATGACCCCAAGCAACAAGTTTAGGGCACTCTGCCACAGTCCTGAAGTTGCCAAGCTTCTCAGTGGTATAGAAAACGTTGTAAAATGGGATCAGTGCCACATCCACAAAGCCAAAGGTGTCACCGCCAAAATAAGGCTTGTCTCCAAGCTCTCCTTCCAACAGCTTCAAGCACCCAATGAGGTCATTCTTTGCTGCTTCTTGGGCTTCACCTGTGGACGACCACATCAACTTCCCACCACTATATATCTGTAGAACATACAGTAATTAAATGTTGGTAAGTAGGCACAATATTTAAATCAATACTTAACAGTGGTTAGGTAAAACAGATATGGAAGAGTCAGGGCTCACCTTCTTGTCAACAAAATCAGCCCAGAACCTGGCTTGAGCTCGCTGGTGAGGATCACAAGGCAACAATGGGGATTTGTGGTTCCATACTTCATCGATGTACTGAACAATGATGAGTGACTCGCACACCGGTTTGCCGTTGTGGATCAACACTGGGACTTGCTTGTGAACAGGGTTCATCTTCAAGAGCAGTGGACTCTTGTTGCTCAGGTCCTCTTCTCTGGACTCATACTCTACCCCTTTCTCAGCCAAGGCAATTTTCACCCTCGCGGCAAAAGTGCTAACCCAGAAGTCCAAGAGAATGACTTCGTCCGCCATTGATGACGATGTGTAAAAACTCAGTGAAGATGGAAGATTGACTGAAGAAGAAGAGAGAAGGAAGGTGTGTTTAGCGAATTGTGTCAAGGTGTTTGTTTTAGTGCCAAAAGAGGAGGTTGGAGCCAGTATTTATAGCACTCGTTTGGCATGTTGGTTGATTTGGTATTTTGGTTAAATTAGTTATAAAATGATAAAATAATCTAAAAAATTAATAAAATAAAGGCCTTGTTTGGTAGGATTTATTTTCAGCTTATTTCAGTTTTTAATTTAAGTTATTTTGATGTGTTTGGTTCAGCTTAATAATACAGCTTATAGCTTTTTGTAAGTAAAAAATCAACTTATTGTTTGAGTGGAGGACGAGAAGCTTAATTTATAAGTCAAAAATCAGCTTATGTTCACAGTTATAAGTTATAAACTGTTAAACTATAAGCTATAATCACTTTCCCACAACTCCACCAAACAAGCCAAAATATCATATTTAAATTTTTATTTTATTTTTTACAAAAATTAAAAAAACTCAATCCAAAACTTTTTAAAATCAAATTAAAATAATTAAAAAGTCTAAACAAGCCATAATATAACTTTTTGAGTACAGTTCAAAAGGTTCTGCTTGGTGTTTGGTGGAATTTTTCTTAACTTAAAAGTTGATAATCAGAAAGTAAAAGTTAAAAGTATCGTTTTTCTAACTTTCAAATAATTAATTTTTTTAGTTTATTCAAGTTATTTTTGTCTAATAAATTATAAATAGAAGTAGCACCAAATAATCTAACACAAACTAAAAGGAGGTAATCTTTTCCCATGTATTCACCAAGCCGCTACACTGCCAATCCGTACGACGTAGTACACTATCTTCTCCTACACATTTCTTTATACAATTTTTAAATACATATTTTTTCATAAAAAATCAAAAAGTTAATCTAAACATCCATATTTTTTTCCTCAACTTTTTAGTCTAAAAAGACAAAAAATACAGGAGTTTTTTGGGGTGTCCTAAATAAGTGCACTTTTTGTCTTTTTGAACTAAAAAGTTGAGGAAAAAAATATAGATGTTTGGGTTAACTTTTTATCTTTTTACAAAAAAATGTGTAATAAAAAATTGTATAAATAAAGTGTATAGTGGAAGAAAATTAATTGATTGTAGGGTAAACTACCAATAGGTCCTATTTTGAAGACTTATTACCCAATAGGTCCTACTTTGGAGACTTAATACCCATTAAGTCCTATTTTATAAATTTATTAAGTAATAAAGATAAATTTATCAGTCTTTTTTTTTTTATGAATAAATTTATCATCAGTCTCTTTGTTTTTATGAATAAATTTTTAGTGATAAATTTATCACTCTCTTATTTTTATAGTGTTAAATTTATTAGTTACGACCTGTAGGTAAATAAGTCTAGTGAATAGGACTAATTGGTAAGTACCCCTTGATTGTATGGCTCTCCTGCGGCTGCGCAGCATGTCTCCACAGAAATAATTGCCTCTTTTAGGGCAAATAACTTTTGGACAGTGATGGTCGGTTCATGGGGGCCATCATGGGTCCCATTTTAATAATCTGAACCGTTCAATATGTACAACTCGTCAAGTATTATATGCCTATAAAAAATCACATTAATCGGATATCGATAACTATATGATCGGATTAGTTTTGTTCAACAGTTAACTATTACACCATCCATTTTGTTTATACAAAACTGATTTGATCATATAGTTAACAATATCCGATCAACGTGATTTTTTTCAGGCATATATTACTCGACGAGTTCTACATATTGCACGATTCAGATTATTAAAATGGGACCCATGGTGGCCTCTAAAGACCGACCATTATTGTCCAAAAGTTATTTGCCTCGAAGGAGGCAATTTTTTTTTGCCCCAAGAGAAGTGTATGATGACCTGCTTAACGGTTGTGTCGTTGTCAGTGGATTTATATTATAAATATATATAAAATATTTTTTTAATATTTTTTATTTATGAATAGTAATATCTTTTTTACTTTTTGTATAAATTTTTAACTTTTTAGATTATATCTAACTTGTCAAACTTAACCTTATTTAGGACGTCCCGAAAAACTCCTAAATTATAATCACCTCCTCAAAACGATGCCAAACCATCCCAAAGTCATCGAAATCCCTTGTAGACCAAACCATCCCAAAGTGGTCGAAATGTCGACATCCCTTGTAGACTATACCAATCCATCCCAAAGTCCTCGAAATCCCTTGTAGAATTTCGGAGATTTTTCTACCATCTTCGGAAGGATCGTCATTGCGTGCGTCAAGATTTTTCATCTATGGGCAGAGAAGTTATTGGTTGGTTGTTGCGCCCCATAGTTTTATGGTTGGAGTAGAGAGTGAAATTTTTAAATTTATATTGAAGAATTGAAAAATATATAAAAAATATAATAAATTATGGTTAATATGAAATATAATCCCGTAATGTTTTAAGACTAACAATTTTGATAGAGAGCTCTAATAGAGATATTCTGAGGGATTGCTTGGGATCTCCTAAATAAGTGTACTTTTTATTTTTTTAGACTAAAAAGTTAAGGAAAAAAATATGAATGTTTGGGTTAATTTTTTAACTTTTTATAAAAAAAATATGTATTAAAATATTGTATAAAATTATAAAATTACGAAATTACCCTCGCTAATAAGAGAGTGCAGTATTGGCAGTACACTTTATGTCTCTTTTCAATTTTTTTTTTTTTAATGGCGTGTGTGGCTACACAGTGTGCCACGTAACTTTTTGACTGGGATGTGTGGCTGCACCGTACGAGCTCAGATCCTCTCCTTGCAAGCCCTGTTTGCAAGGCTACGGGCAACGGTGTAGATCTGTCCAAACAGATCCAATGGTCCTGGCCATAAAATAAAAATTAAAAATTAAAAAATAGAGGGAAGTTTGAAAATTTTGATTTCAAACCTAACTTATATATATACTAGGGATAACCCGTGCCTAAAGGCACGGTCAATAATTTTTTTGGTACCACATATGCTACGGAATTCAATTGTAATAAATCAATTTAAAATTATATATCACTCCAGTTTAATACTTCACAAATAAAAAGTTGAAATTGTTTCTACATAGTAAACTGGAAAAAACATTCATAAATTTCAAATAACAAACTTCAAAATTAAAGTCCAAATAATGAATTTTATATTACAGTGTAGCATAAGCAAAGAATAGAATCTAAAAATATTTGCTAAAGTTTAAGTCCAAACAGCAAATTTTAGAATTCAATCCACGTCAAAATGACACATGTATAGCAAAACCTTCAATAAAAGGATGCTACTAAATTAGTATCATAACTGATAACCTTTTCACTTTATCAAATTTCAATACCTTCAAGAAAAGGTGAATGAATATTTTGGTACAAAAGAATAATCATCCTATCTAACAAAAAAAAAAAAAAATTAATTATCCAGTTTAGAATGAGAGCCAACCAACTACACACATAAAGAGAAGCAACATAACCCAACATTTCTAATACGGATCAGCCACCTACAACAAAATCACTCGCTTAAATTCGCTTTAAAAAACCAATAGCTATGAGAAATCGCATCAAAATACATATGAGAAATCAACAAAATGATTCTTTAAAAGCAACTCTAATTTGACAACAAAATGAACTCATTGCAGTAATAAAAATAATTTGAAGAACAATAACAAATGCATGAGTAGCTTAATATAATATTATTGAATCAGATGATTTTACGGTTTCAATTTGAACAATACCAAAAAAACTCAACAAACCCATGTTTAAGAGTGATAATTGCATGTTTCACAATTTTTTGCAATGACATTGTCATAGCAATGAGACTTAAGGCTTGGTTTAATTTGGTTTGGTTTTGTTTGGACATTGTCATAACAACAAATAATCTTCTTTCAATTTGTTTTGTAATTAATCCCTTTCTTTCAGCACAAAATTCATGTACTTCTCTGAAAGCTCTGAATATACCAGTGGTAAGCATAATTCTGACCCCATCATTGGCTGAAACACACATGAATGTAAGAGAGAAGTTTACACAGGGTTTACGTAGTAAAACCTAACAATAAAATGATAACTCTTGTATAAAAGTCTTCCTAGTTGAACCGGGGAGCAAATTTCAACAATAGCAAAAATATGAATTAGGCAAACCTCTCCAAACACTTTGATCTAGATAATGAATTACTACAGTGAAGCAAACATAGAACATGCATTGATGATCTCGCCATTTTTCCAATTATCTAAGCTCTATCAATAGATCAAATAATAAAAATTAAAATTAAAAAGCCCTAGAAAAACACAAACTATTCATTGCAAAATTCACAAAAAAATCAAAAATTTGTGTAATCACTACTATGTAAGTCCAAAACACAATATTTTTAATCTTTGAAAGACATGATGAGGCCACAATTTTATATTCCCAACAATGCATGAAGCAACACATGACAAATTAATTGAGAAGAAAAAGAAAAAAAAAAAAAAAAAAAGATGATATGAAATGCATAGCTTGTATTGGCCACAACAAACACTAAAACTAATTTGGAAAGAAAAAATGAATCTGAACAATAATCCCGCAGGCAAAAATTAGTTTTTTACTTTGATATAAAGGACCAATCATCACTTCACAAATAAAATCAAATGTTTTACATAGAAACAAAATGAAGATGCCATCTAAGTTTGAATAAGACATGAGAAATTGCCCTTTTACTCATAAAGACTTCAAAACAATATTTAAGCGATTGCTATCATAAGAAAGAATCTCATGGATGACTAAATTAGTGCATCAAATCTTTAGTTAGCGTATAGATATTACTCAGTACAACTGTATCAAATCATTCTCCCATTTTCTAATTTCTTGTATTTTGTCTTCTACAAAACAAATTGCCTCCCTAAACATTTAGGGTTTTCAAGTGCTTTATATGGTTCAAGCCATCCCCAAACCCATCCAGAGAATAAAAAAATTACCAAGATAAAATGTGGGAAAGTGAACCACAACATAGCTAAAACCAAAGCAAGTAAAACCAGTTAATAAAAATATTCAATCTTCTGACTGTACACCTAAATTGAGACTTGAAGCAACAACGGAGCTATGTACAAATCACAATCCCAAAGACAGAAACCCTCAATGAAAATTCACAAAAAATTGCCATTATCGTCACTTACAAAGAGGTTGTGTATGTGTGTGTGACAAAGACAGAGAGAGAGAGTGGAGCTCTTTCTGGTCTTCAAATTATGTTCTAAAGAAACTAACTTACATCAAAACCAATAGAGCTCTTCTCCTCGTTCAAGTCTAGGAATTCAAACTAAGTAGAGCTCTTTCCGGTCTTCACATTATGTTCTAAAGAAACTAACTTTTAAGGGGGTGAGAGACGTTTGTGATAGACAGAGGTACCGGTAAGCGAGAACCAGAGATCTAGCATCAACACGCATTTTGTTCAACTTATACTTTTAACTGTCAGACGTTGATTAGGATTGATCTCAACCATTAAAAACAATTGTATCTCTAAGACAATTGTAAGACATTTTCAAAAACCCTTGTGGTTTATTATATAGATAAGTGGATTTTCATTTTTGTTTTGTGGCCTGTCGAAATATATAACCCACTTTGAAATCAACCATCAAAAGTATTCCCACGCAATAACAACCTTTATTGCATCAACAAAGAAGCCATCGTAAAGGGCTTTGGATCAAGAGTTGGTGGAGAGGGGAAGAGTATGTAGATGTGAGAGAGTGAAAGGGGTTTGTATATGTATGTATATACAACTATTTATAACAATTACAAAAACTAAATTTATCAAACACAAATAAAAAATTCAATTTCAAGTTCTAACCACATCAAATCTTAACTCTTAAACATGATTTCAGAAGTTCAACTTTTAGCCTCTAAACACTTAATAGAACATTTAGAAAAATTGATCTAGCAAATATAATTAATTTCCAGTCAACAAAAAAATTTCTGAACATAAAATTTAGCAATGTAGCATAAATATTAACTATTCAGTTCATACTGATATTTTTGCCAACGTACATATGTAATCGTTTTAACTTATATCTCCTCTTTTAAACTAAATCAAATCCATTAGTTTAATTGCAAACCATTTCCCTCTATCGTATCCTCCATATCTTTCCCTCATTGTTCTATTCATTTGTTTGCACTTTTTTTCTCCCTATACCTCCATTTCTCATTATCCCACAACCTCATTGCACAACCAAACCCATTCTCTGCTTTTTGCTTAAGTTCTCTCTCACCCATGACATACCAATGGCATGAAAATACATTTTCAAAAGTAGACCAACTAATATACTTCAAACAAAAGTAGCTCTTTGAATTGACGCTTAAGGTGTTTAAATTTGAGATGAAGTTTTTTCATAGTCATGCTCAATCTAATTTTTAGATGTTTATATTATCCAAAATAATGCGCGCAAGATAAAAACTCAATGCAGTTTCGTTATCATGAAAGAGTAAAATATGAATAATTTATCAAATAAAATAGTACTCAAGACCTAAAAAATGTATTTATGTGAGAAAAACATAATAATTGCTCCAATTATACACTGAGTATCAAACAGAGAAGCTACATTTTGGAAGCAAAAAATAACATGAAGATGAGGTTTCTTCGTGCCTTATGCTAGTGACCATAGAAATTGAATGTCAGCCGCAAACCAAATTGATCTAAACGTAAACCGTATTGCACAACCACCACCCTCACTATATTCCCCTCCGAGAATAGCATTCTAAATTTTGATAGGAATTTAAAAAGGAAAAAGAAAAGATGAGGGAAATATAAAGTTATTATGATTCAAACACAACCTTAAATACGTAAGCAAAATTATTTTTGTTGACGAAATGGTACCAATACATGTTTTATAAAGGGGCCAATTTGAGAGAGAGAATGGACAAATTCATGCTCTTTACAACTATCAATTAGTAAGCAAATTGATGCATACGTGTTCCCCTAATATATTCTCTGCCACTGGGAATCCGCAAACCAGTCAATTGATCAAATGCAAAATTAACCATCATGATAGATATGTGATTTTTTTTTTAATTATAATTCATAACTACACAACTGAGTGAGTAATAAGACTGTGAAGCTGGGCAAAACTTTGTCAAGCCAAAATATTATTTCTGCCACTATACCCATTAGCAATATAAACTTAGGTTTTTGTTTAATGTTGCACCTGAGCCAAAATATTGGTTTTGCCACTAAACCAATTGACAATATAATTTAATTATGAGGCTAGACTTGATTGTTCTAATGCTATGTTCTGAAACCATAATGTTGAAACCATAAGAGACATATAAAATTAGAAAATATTTGTTCTAATGCTATGTATGTATTGACAGCTAATATATTGTTCTAATCCATAATGTTGAAAGCTAATATATGTTCTAACCCATAATGTTGAAAGCTAAAATATATTGAAAGCTAAAATTAGAAAATATTGTTCTAACCCATAATGTTGAAGACTAATATATTGAAAGCATAATAGAAATATAAAATTAGACCAAACAGCACCAAGAACAAAGCGAACAAAGCGACTATCATTATGTTTAGGGACCAAGTTTAAAACATTAACCAGCTTTTAGGAAGAGTTGTCTCAATTTACGGGTGATGCTACATTTCCTCCCAGCAAAGGAACAATAAGGAAGATGTGCTCCTAGTAGTGCTTGATCTACCCACTTGGCATTTATTGGGTCATTGAGTGGAGTAAATAATCTTTGACAAAATCATAGAATCCAAAAATCAATTCAATAGAAAGGATAACAAACTGAGTGAATATTAAATTAAACCGAGTGAATATTATATTGTTTTGTGTCCTATACATGGCAGGATAACATACCAATTAAACAACATAGAAATTAAAGCTCTATTTCTTTCTCTAAAAAAAAGGCCTCATCAAATGGTTCAACAATTAGAAACTAACCTTTCTGTATCTCATAATGGTTCATCAATTTTCATCCCTGTCTAACCCATTTTGGTCAAATTTATTGTCTCTCGTAATAAAATCTATCAATTATGACCCACTTCAATTTAAAATATCAAATTTGGTAAATAATAATTTGAATCTGAATACATAAAGATATCCAGTTAAACTAACCTAGAACAATGAAACTGTCAACAAATAATTAGAGAATTCTAAGAAAATTCCAAAGACTTTTACTAATGAGATTAATTAAAGCTTGAACAGTATGATACTACAAATTCAAACCAATTAACTCATGAATTTAAAAAATTAACTCATGAATTCTATAATTCTGTTAAGAGCCTATTTGCCGAAATAAAAAAATGAAATGTGGTTTAGATTTAACTAAAGACAAAATGTAAAAAATAAATAAATAAATAACAATGAAAATCCATGAGCACCAAATCATCCACACGCAGGAAAAAAAAAAAAAAAAAACTCTCCCGCATACAGGAACAAATTTGGTAGTCCATGCCTAAACTGATGAACATGACAAATCCAGTAAAAAAAATTCTAATCCTACATTCCTAAACATGTATCAAATAAGACAAAATGAAATGTGGTTTAGATTTAACTAAAAAAAAAAATACTATAGTTGATTTCTTAAATCATTCATTCTTTCTTGCTCCCCGTACCCCACCTACCCCAATTTGATTTTAATAAACCCAAATAATGATAATTGTAAGAAAAAATTTATAAAAAAAAAAAAAAAAAAAAAACCATACCTAAAAATTTCCAACACAACCAACCAAAGAAATAATCACAAAATAACAATGATCAGTTATTGCTTAAGTAAGAATACAAATCAAATACTTACCACAATGTTTCGATATGAAAGGTCTTAAGGAAGTCCTCAAGCTGCCTAATGTGAGCCTATTAAGCAAACACAATGCTTCAGACACAATGTATTGGACACACCATATCAAATATTACACCTAATCACAAATTGTAAACATCAATAAAGCAATTAAATTAGACAAACCTGTTGTCAAACCTGCTAGAAATTAAAGATTATTGAAACAAAAGATATCAAAAAATTAGAGTATGTTTCAATCACAAACTGTTAACATCAATAAAGCAATTAGATTGGACAAACCTGCTGGAAATTAACAAACCTGCTGGAAAAGATATCCAAAAATTAGAGTAAAGATTATTGAAACATTATTGAAACAAAAGAATGAAGGCACGAACAACAATTTTTGAAACAAAAGATTATTGAAACATATTACAGTAAAGATTATTGAAACAAAAGATATCCAAAAATTAGAATAAAGATTATAGAAACATATTAAAGTAAAGATTATTGAAACATTACTGAAACAAAAGAATATACCTCCATCCATGATGGAAATATACTTGCTGGACCCAAAAAGATAGGTTATTGAAACACATTAGAGTAAAGATTCTTTTGCTAAATGTTATACTATTAACATTTTGCAAGTCCCATGAACAAAAATAGTCGCAATTATCATATTAAGATTGCTTACCATGTGCCCCCATTACACTTGAACTCATTAAAGCAAAGGATGAGAAACTACAAAAGAATCATATTATTGAACACGAACTCTAAAAACAGAAACCTCGTTTGGTTTTACATGGCAATCTGAAACTTCTCCATGGTTAGTATTCTTGCTCACTATTGCATACTGTATAGAAATTAGAGTGAACTAAATCTTAAACTAAGGTTTTGATTATTGCACATGCATGGGTGGGAATAATCAAAAAGAAGAATAGGTTTGAAGGGATTTCGAGTACATTATTCTTTTTAAACACTTAATCAGTGAATCCTACTTATTAGTGAAAATTTACCACTAAACGTTCACAATCAAAATAGAACAAAAATTGTCTAGAAATGGGCTCAATAGAAGGGGTTCACATACATCACTTGTAATAAAACCCCACTTAACCAACCTTGACACAACCAATGAAAAAGGGAGTAAGATAACATAGCAAGTCCAAGATTCAAGTAAAATTGGCCAAAATAAATTAGAAATGGTAACAACATTGGTCTGCATAGCCCTAAGAATTTGCTGGCGTTGATACCCCAACTTTTGAACCACACCTTGTATTAAATCCATTGCTAGAAGATTCACATTCCATGTTTCATGTATGTTGAGATTATATCATTGTTCACCTTATTTTCTTTTCTTTCTTCTTCTTCTTCTTCTTTTTTTTTTATCAACAACAAAAAGAAATTGATTTTCAAGAGGCACCAAATACAATCCAAAACACATTTGCTACCAATAAATAAACTTTAGGCACCAAATTAGCAAAATATGTTTTCTGATTGTCTATAATTGATTTCCATATTTCATTGTTCACCTTTTTTTTCTTTTCTTTCTTCTTCTTCTTCTTTTTTTTTTTTTTTTTTTTTTTTTTTTTTTTTTTTTTTGATCAACAACAAAAAGAAATTGATTTTCAAGAGGTATCAACTACAATCCAAAACACATTTGCTAACAATAAATAAACTTTAGGCACCAAATTAGCAAAATATGTTTCTGATTGTCTGTAATTGATTTCCATATATCATTGTTCACCTTTTTTTCTTTTCTTTCTTTCTTCTTCTTCTTCTTCTTCTTCTTCTTCTTCTTCTTCTTCTTCTTCCTTTTTTTTTTAATCAACAACAAAAGGAAATTGATTTCCAAGAGGTACCAAATACAATCCAAAACACATTTGCTACCAATAAATAAACTTTAGGCACCAAATTAGCAAAAAATGTTTTTTGATTTTCTGTAATTGATTTCCATATATCATTGTTCACCTTTTTTTCTTTTCTTTCTTCTTCTTCTTCTTTTTTTTTGTTTTTTTTTTTTTTTTTTGATTTTTTTTTTTGATCAACAACAAAAATAAATTGATTTTCAAGAGGTACCAAATACAATCCAAAACACATTTGCTACCAATAAATAAACTTTAGGCACCAAATTAGCAAAATATGTTTTCTGATTGTCTATAATTGATTTCCATATATCATTGTTCATCTTTTTTTCTTTTCTTTCTTCTTCTTCTTCTTCTTTTTTAATTTTTTTTGATCAACAACAAAAAGAAATTGATTTTCAAGAGGTACCAAATACAATCCAAAACACATTTGCTACCAATAAATAAACTTTAGGCACCAAGGGCTGATTTTCTGTAATTGATTTCCAGAAAAAAAACTTTAGGCACCAATAGCATATTCATTGTGTAATGTGCAAGTTTGAGTGGAATATATCCCAACCCAAGGTTTGCTGAAAGAGTTGATAGTAATAGTTGCAAAAAGAAAACTCTCAAGAATCATCTAAATCATTATGTAATGATAGAGCGAGGAAACACAAAAATGGCTTATTAAAGATGATAATTAAGCTAGCCATACCATAGACTGATATGCCATTCGTTTTTGTCTCCTCATCTGCAAAGCCTTTGTTCATAGGTGCCTTTTCTACCAAATTATCTATCAATACCATTGCCGAAAATGCATATTCCTTAGAGTTAGCAGCAGCATCAGTGTCGCTGCATCTCTTTTTACATTCAATCCCCAAGAGAGGTCAAGATACACAAGTATATGTTAGATGAAGGAAATTATAATTTTTGCTAAATGTATATAAAATATGAAACAAACCATGGTTGTAGAACAAAAAGTGACTACTTTTTTTTTACTAACAAACAGATTTAATTGCAATTTTGGTCAATAAACTATGAGTTTCGTGTAATTAATTTTGATCTCAACATTTGATTGTGTCAATTTTGTTCCCAAAGTAATAAATTTGTGTTAAAGTGATCCTCACAGTCAATATTCAGAATCAGGGGTTTTTTTGGAATAACAAATTACACATCAGCATTTTTATTTTATTTTTTGATGAAACACATCAGCATTAATGAAATTGACGTGAAATGTTGGGACCAAATTCAATAATATAGAACACATTTTAGGAATAAAAAATGTAATTAACTCTTCTTCTTTTTTTTTTCTTCTAAAAATACTCGTGATTCTGATTATGGATATTGACGAGTCAAATATGAGGATCACTGTAACACACTAAATATTTTATATATGAAATTGATGCAATTGGAATTTTAGGACTAAAATGACACAAAATTCATATTTAAAGACCAAAAATGCAATTAACCCTAACTAAAATAAAGAATTATTTGCATAGTAACCATGATGATAATCACATTTTGGTACCTTATTTTTAAAATAAAAATTGCAAAAGGAGTAACAATTTATTGCTTTTTATCTTACATGAATATCTGTTAGTTAAAAAAAAAAAAAAATTTAAAGAAAAAATATATCATTTCTCTGTGTTCATCAATGAATAAAAGCTCTTATGTTTTCCAAAAACAAAATCAAAAGTAGAATCAACAATCAAAAAATTAATAGAAATTCTTATTATTTTCCATTTCGCTCACAAATTATTTACATGCAAAATTAACAACCCAAAAAAAAAAAATTTTTGGAGAAATGTAGAATGAATTTACCTGCACATCATAGATTTCTGAAGCGATTTCTTCATAAAAGCTATAATTGTCGAACCTCATGAAGCAACCATCGACAAAAACACGACCGGCGGTGAAAGGGAAGCAACCAATCAATCGAGAACTGATCTTCGAGAAACATTTATCGCAATCGTCGAGAGAGAGATCATCCATACACTGCCCTAACACAAAAATCCTATTAGGTGTTTCACCGTCTTCCTTTAGAATAAGCCAATTTTTCTAATAGACTCTTCCTTTTGCAAGGGTTTGGGGCTGACTCGGTTGATAAAGATTGGGATGGCAGAGAGAGAGAGAGAGAGGGAGGAAGAGAGAAGATGAAGAGAGTAATAGAGGGTTCGGGGTTGGGTCTCCAGCAAGGGAATGGGCTCTGATGGAGGAGAGAGAGAGAGAGAGAGAGAGAGAGAGAGAGAGAGAGAGGTGTGTTCAAAATTTGAAAATTGAAACAGAGAGTGATTTTGAGCAGAGAGGAGCACGGGAGAGAGAGATTTCCAGCCACATTATCTTGAGCTGTGGTGAGAGACATTTTCAACCATTAGATCTTGATTGTAATTAATCTCAATCATTGAAATGTCCAAATAGGACAAATAAGAGTAAGACATTTTCAGCCCTTAGATTAAAGTAATCTAAAGGTCCAAATTTTGACACATACATATTTTCAATCCTTGAATTCAAACTAACCCTTCCTTTGTTATATAGATATACATACACATTTCTCTGTCTTCCTCATTCAATCTCTTCTCTCTCTCTCTCTCTCTCTCTCTCTCTCCATTTCTTCACATCAGAGGAAGGAAAAAGAAAAAAAAAAGAAAAAAATTGTGAGTGTAAGGGGTTTTGTAAAGTTCCAAATTTTCCTTTCTTTGCTGTATTTTCTGGGAAAGTAAAAATGGTATGGTGAGATGTTGTGATATAAGTGAAACATCTCTTGGGTTGTTAAGCTAAACATAGAAATTGACATTTGCATAATGATGATGGTGCAGGGAACTAAGGCAAGGGAAAGGGTGTTGAAGGAGAAATGTCCAGCTCTCAGTGAATCCAATTGAATGAAGAAATGTTTCTGAGATGGTGTTTTTCATACACCAAATGAGTTGGAAATTGTAATAATTGTAATAAAGTTGAGAATTTTTGTTACGAAATCTTCACTCTCTGATAATAAAATTGTAATTTAGTGTCATTTCCACAATTGAGAACTAAATACAGAACTTGATTAATCAATATTTGTCCATTTTGATTAGTGATCAAGGAGAATTAGAAGAAAAAATAAACACTGCCAATTGATCCAATTGATTGTTCGAACAACTCACAACAGAGGAAGGAAAAAGAAAAAAAAAGGAAAAAAAAGTGGGTTTATTTTCCTTTGCTCTGTTTTTCCTTGTTTCTTTGGTTTTTTGCCCCAAACTCACAACAGTCATATATGCCCCAAACTTTTATGTCTATTAAGAAGGGGACAGAACAAGAAGTGCATAGATAGAGAAAGAACCAAAAACACACGACCTATTTTTCTTCCACTAAGAATGATCGGATGATATGAACCCACATGAGGATATATTAGCTAGGTAGGTGTGCAGAGACTTAGTAAGGCGGTGGAGGGCGATGCCAAGGTGGGGGTGGCCTGTAGGGATCGAAATACGGCGGCGGAGGTGGACCGGGACGCGGTGGTGGCAGACCGGGTGGTCCATGGTGGTGATGTGGCGGTGGAGGCGGAGGAGGAGGAGACCAGTAATCGAGACGATGACGATGTGGCAGCGGCAATGGGCCGTATAAACCTGGTGGCGGAGGCGGCGGCCGTGGCAGACCATAAGGATCCGGTGGCGGTGGATGTGGGTGTCTTCTAAATGCCATTTTTTTACTTGATTTGAGATTTGAGGAGTCGATGTAATTATTATACAAAGAGAGAGAGCTGAGTTTTGTTTTGGGCGGGAAGAAAGTGAAAGTGAAATTTCAATTTTCTTTTTTTTTTTTTTAATGACCGTTGGATGGGCAACGGCTGATCTACACCGTTGCCCGTAGCCTTGCAAGCAGGGCTTGCAAGGAGAGGATCTGAGCTCGCACCGTACCTGTGCAGCGCTGTTTTTTCCCCCTTTTTTTTTTTCTTTTTTTTTTTTTTCAATTGAGAGATTTCCTTCCAAAAGAGGTAAATAGTATGATATTTTTTATTTTTTTTAATGATTTTTTGACTTTTTGAATTTTCTTGAGGATGCCAAACTTGGCCTAAAAGCAATTCTAGTGAGTTGGCATTACACCAAAAAAAAAGAGGGGGGGGTAAAAGACAACATAAAGAGGGAAAAAGACAATTTAGGGGTTGTTTGGGGTGTCCTAAGTGCACTTTTTGTCTTTTTGAACTAAAAATTGAAGAAAAAAATATGAATGTTTGGGTTAACTTTTTGACTTTTTATGAAAAAATGTGTATTAAAAAATTGTATAAATAAGTGTGTAGAAGAAGATAGGGTAGGAGGCCCGTACGAATTGGCGGTGGAGTCGGCTAGTTGAGTAGATGAGAAAATATTGTCTCTTTTTCGGGCTTTGATTGGATGGTGTTGTTTGGCCCGTGGGGGCCCACCACGGGTCCCGTTTTTCTAATCAGAACCGTTCAATGTGTATAACTCGTCGAGTACTATATGCTTGTAAAAATCACGTTGATTGGATATCGATAGCTATCTAATCATATTAGTTTTTTTTGTTAACTGTTAACTATAACACCATTCATTTTTATAGAAAACTGATTTGATCATGTAGTTAACGATATCTGATAGACGTGATTTTTTACAGGCAAATAATACTAGACGAGTTTTACATATTCAACGGTTCAGATTATCAAAACGGGACCCATGGTGAGCCCTCATGGGCCCAACTTTACCATCTAATTTAGTGAATATACACATAGAATTTTTTTTTTTGGTTTCCTTTCACTAACTAGTTCATCACGTCAGTGCCTAGATTTTATCAAAAAGTTGATTTGTATTAATGTTTATATATTAATTTTTTAATTTTTTTTTTTTTTGGTGAATAATTATAACTTTTTAACTTTTTTAATAATTTTTTGATTTTTTAACTTTTTCTAAGATTGCCAAACTAGCCCTTAATGCTCATTTAAAGTTCCTCTTTTAGATGTCTCAACTATTTTTTTAAGATTAACAGTTTTGATAGAGAGTTCTAATAAAGGTACTCTAAAAGCAGCTCTAGTGAGTTGCCAATACAATCCCTCCCTCCCCCCCCCCAAAAAAAAACAAAAAAAGGAAAAAAAACACTTCATTGAAGCCGTGTTTGCCACGTAACTTATTTTTGAATTATTGTGTTTAAAAAATAAAAAATAAGTCTACAAATGTACCCCTATTAAGGTCTCGTTTAAAAACAAACTATTTAAATAATTTTTTGACTTTTTAACTAAAATATGAGATAAAAAAATTAATATATTTGGAATGACTTTTTGATTTTTTACAAAAAGATATGAAAAAAATAAAGAGAAAAAGAAATCTTTAATTTTTAGTATAAGTTATCAGTTTTTTGATTTTTTTAGAAACTTTTTGACTTTTTTACTAAAACTGTTATATGCCAAACGAGGCCTAAGGGGTACATGATGTGTACATGGTCCTAAGAGGCACACGATGTGTCCATGGTCTATATTACATCACATGATAAAAATAATTAATTAAATTGGTTAATTAAGTTAATTTCTAATTTTTATTATTTTTTTTATATAATTTAATTTTAAATTTGAATAAAAAAATGATTAATATGAACTATTCTAATATTTTCATTAACATTTCATCAATTTTATTTTAGAAGTTTTCCTTTTATACCCAATTTTTCTTTCCATTAATTTTGATTTAAAAAAAATTATCTTCGACGTTTCATCTTTTTAAATTTTCATCAAATTCAAATTTGATGAATTCAAAATTTGATAAATAAAAAAAAATGATTTTTCTTGATTGATGAACATTTTATGAAAGGATTCTAGATGATTTTTAAATATTTTTTTGTCAAATTTAAATTTGATGAAAGAAAAAAATGAAAGATTAAAAATGTTCTAACATATTACATTAATAAAATTATATTAGAGGAAATTACAAAAAACTCTCAAGGTTTTATCTTGGCAATAAATCAAATCATAATTTTTTAATATTTTAAAATTTAAATTAAAACAATTAAAAAATTTAGAATATAAACTTGTCTAATATAATCATTCATTATGGATTGTTTTTTTTCCAAGAAAATTACTGATAATGCAATATAGAATTGGAAGCTATGGTTTTTTAAATAAAAATTCAATATACTAAATTTTGTTTTTCACAAGATATAGCCGATCGACTTATAACATAACCCAAGGCGACCTCTCTGTATTTGTACTGATAAAACATACAAAGTACCTAATATATATTATGAGAAATTCTATTAACTCAGAATTTTATTCTAGATTTTTGCTCAGAATTACTTTGTGGAGATGGAAATTAAATTGGTGAAGTGTGTGGTGTTTATGAGGGAAATGAATTTGAACCATTAATCGTTATTTATACATAAATTTTGAGTAAAAAATTTTAGACTTGTAGTTACTCTGCTGCACTAATTACTCAAGAACGTACAAAGAATCCAAAGATGGAATTTTCCACATTGATTGAGGAAGAAAACCTAGAATATCAACGGACCATGAAAATTAAAGAAAATTAAGTTTCAGACAAAAAAGAAATTAAGTAAATTTGCAAATGTATATCCTAAAGTTTAAATTTGACAGACTTCTATATGCATGATTGTTTTCAACTGTACAGACTTCTATACTCCAATCTTGTGTTCTTTAATTTTGCAAACAAAATCACCTTTGGAAATTGGTGTTGCACGTCAAACATTTTCCAAGTCAAGTGGTGCTTCATTAGTGTATTTTCTTTAGTATAAAGTAAATAGAAGTACAAGAGATATACTTCAGTGGGAGATTCGTCAACCAACCATTTTAACTAACTATTGTAACATATTCAAAGCATCAACATTAGAGATTGAAGAATTACCCATTTGTGAGAGCAATGCACAATTTGTGTCTCTTCATTACTCATAGCAATTTGATCTCGTTCAACCTCATCAAATACTGAACAAGATCTTCTAGTATGCTTCAATCAAATGGAAGTTGTACGAATCAAATTATTAATAATCATCAAATCACACCTCTTTCGATTGAAACAAAAAAAAGTTCTCTTCTTTATTTCAAGTATTACACAAACAAAACATTCTCCTTAAGCAAACATAACATCTAGAGATTGAAAGGTAGAAATAAAAAGACAAAAATAAAAGGGGATCCCAAAAGAGAACTACGAAATTGTATGACATATAACACTCCAGTCAAACATTCTTCTAGAGATTTGCTTAGCATGGAGCTTCTTTTTGCGCTCCAACATGGAGTCATAGACCTTCTTCTGGTCAGGAAGATACTTTGACACACTCTCCTCATCCATACACCGGTGAACCCAAGCAACAAGTGCAGGGCATTCTGCCACAATGCTGAAGTTGCCAAACTGCTCATAAGCAAAGAAAAAGCTATAAGATGGAACCAATGCCACATCCACAATGCCAAAGGTCTCTCCCCCAAAGTAAGGCTTGTCTCCAAGTTCTCCTTCCAACACCTTCAAGTACCCTATAAGGTCATTTTTTGCTGTTTCTTGGGCTTCGCCTGTGGAAAACATTAGCTACCTCCCAGCGCTATAAATCTGTACAACATATCACATGTAAATGTTGGTCATAAGGCATAATATTTACTGATTATGATCCTCTATCTCCACTCCCCTATCCCAAAGTACTCACAGTGGTTGGTTCATATGAGAATTTCGAACAATGAGAATCTCAAAGTATTATGCAACGACTATATGAGTGCTTTAGAACAAGTGTACAGAGAAATTTTGCATGCCTACAAATGCACCCTTGAGACTTGCTTAGGATTTAGGATATAGGATCAAGATGCACATAAGCTAATCCAACAGTCATAAAAAAAGAAGTGTACAGAGAAATTTAGGAATAGAAGATCATGTGTCCAATATTTATCGGTTAGACAGACTCTATCCCATAGAAGAATCTTAAGGTGTAATTGAATTGACTATTGAGCTCCTCTGCCATTTTGGTAAGCTCTTTTGGTATATATATATATATATATATTTTTTTTCTTTGGGTCTGCAAATCATTTTTATGTACAGATAAGACAGAGATGGAAGAGTAAGGCCTCACCTTCTTGTCAACATAACGTGGCTTGAGCTCGCTGGTGAGGATCAGAAGGCAACAATGGCGATTTGTGATTCCAGATTTCATCGGTGTACTGAACAATGATGAGTGACTCGCACACCGGTTTGCCGTTGTGGATCAACACTGGGATTTGCTTGTTGACAGGGTTCATCTTCAAGAGCAGTGGGCTCTTGTGCTCAGGTCCTCTTCCCTGAATTCATAGTCTACCCCTTTCTCAGCCAAGGCAATTTTCACCCTCGTTGAATAAGGGCTAATCCAGGTGCCCAAGAAAATGAGTTCGTCCGCCATTGATGATGATGATGATGATGATGATGATGATGATGTCTCACGACTCAGTGTGGAGATCAAAGATTGAATGAAGAGCAGACAAGGAAAGTGTGTTTAGTGAATTGTGTTTAAGGTGTTTGTTTTTATGTCAAAGAGAGGAGGTCATTTACAGATGGCATGGCAGTTCAAAATCGTCGTAGAATTTTCGATGCCATATTTTTTTTATTACGTGGTGTTTGTTTTTGAAGGATTGAGGATTAGAGTAATGATTCATCCCCCTTTTTCCCCCACCCCCTTTGACCCCTTCTCTTTCTCATTGGTCACATTTTCTTTTTCTTTTTCTTTTTCTTTTTTTTCCTGCTCCTCCAATCACCACCCGCCACGTGGCAAAGGGGGGTGAGGGGGTGACCCCCACAAGGGGGTCCCAAACATTATTCTTGAGGATTAATAGTTCCTTGTTTAATTCAAAATTTTTATATTAAATTGTTAATTCTTTCAGACTATTAGTTTCAAATTTATTAGATTATTGTATCCCACGGGAGGATGTGACACTAATGGGGGGATAGGGGGATATAGGATTAGGTGGTGAAATAATTATTTTGACCATCTACTATTGAATTATATATTATATTTTAATAAAATTTAAATGTCTCAATTTAAAAATAAAATAATTTAATTTAATTTTTATTGATGTTTTATTTATTTAATTTTTTTAAATAATTTTTTATAGATGTTTTATTGATGTTTTATTTTAAAATTTTATTTAATTTCATTATTTAAATTTTAATAGATATTTTATTTAATTTCATTATTTAATTATTATTTTTTTTTAAATAAATTTATTTAAAAATTTAATTAAAAATTAACATATATTTTTATTGATATTTTATTTATTAAATTTTTTAAAAATAAATTTATTTGGTTTGGGGTAACCTATATAATCTATCTTTTTATCTTTTTTCCATCACATCACCTCTCTACTTTTCTGGACATCTTTTCGTCAAAAGACAAAAAGTACACTTTTTTAGGACATCCCAAACCAATTGTGTAAGAAATAAAATAAAACAAATTTTTATTTAATCTAATTAAAAATAATTAAAATATTGAAGATATGTTTGATATTGATATTACTTAGTAAATAATTGAAAAAGGTAAAATAGTCATTGAACATTTATTATTTTTCATAATATCCCAAACAAACATAAGATTCATATCCTATCCAACTAAATAGTCATTTCCTGACATCTAATTCCATGACTAAACAAATATGGGATATGAGAGGGTAATTTATATACAAATTGGGCCGAGCTGGGTTTTGGGCCGTTATGAGCCGCAGTACAAAGGGCCAAGTAGAATGGCCATGTAAGCTACTCCAGTTTGGAGAAGTAGCGTTGGAGTTAGACCGGTCACACAACCATGATGATTAGCCCGGTCGCATGAGGCCTTGTTCCTACTTCGGTTGAGAAATGTGTTGTGGTAGTTCGGTCTTCAGTAAGTTACTTCGGTTAAAGCGTATGGAAACCGAGGTGTGGTAAGTCCTGAAGGACTCGGTTCTGACGTTAGTTCGGCTCAACTCTCTTATGGATAGCTCGGTCTAAATATGGAAAGCCGAGGTAAGAGAAAGGAAAGTATGGACCGAACTAACGGTTACTTCGGTCACATTGAAGTCCGGCCTTAGTAAAACCATCTCACTTGGTTTAAGCAGTGAGGGGGGTGTTGAAGGATAAGCATTATCCTTTAGGAATGTGAGTCCTATGAGGACTCTACATGGAAGAGTAAGAGTCCTACTAGGACTGTGCCACACGAAACCTATAAAAGCTCACCAATAACACCTAAGAAGAGGTAATGCAACTTCTGTTCCCTGAATACATTGAGTTTTTGCCTATTTGTCTTGCTTACTGACTTAGGCATCGGAGAGGTTTCCGGCACACACCCGCCGGCCAGCTCACGTTTGTGTCTTCAGGTGATAAATTCGACGGCGAAGAGAGGAACGCAGACTTGATCAACAGGATTATACGAGAAGGTGTATCTCTTTCCCGTACAATTGGCGCCGTCTGTGGGAAGAACAGACAAGAACAACCTCTTGATCAAGCTTTTTCTCTCAAAATTTGATGGCGAACAACGAAGAACTACCTCAGTCCGCCATTGACGGACAAACTCCAGACGGAGGTGCAAAGCGCGAGGGCCTACCTTTGGTCCCTCCCATGGCGAACCTAGAACCACAAAGACAAGATTCCAGGAGGGATGCCAGGGGTAGAAGGAGGAATAACAGCCCTCATCCCTCTCGTTCGCAGAGCCCAGAAAGACAAAGGCGCAGGGTAGATCCTCAAACTTTGGAGGATCGCGTCAGGGAACAAGACGAGTTGATACGGCGGATGGCGGCAGACATGGAATCTCTAAAACGCCAGATGAAAGGAAAAGAAGTGGCGACAAGAGAGGGGCGCAACAACAAGACGCCCCCTCGCCACTCAGAGGGTCGTAGTAGAAATTCTACACCCTCCCAAGCAGAAAACAGAAGCCTCAGGACAGGCGACACGCAGCCCAGATCTTCCAGGACTCGTCACTCCAGGTCTGAGAGGACGAGATCTGAAAGGTCTTACACAGAAGGAAGCACTTATTGGCCCTCACATACGCACCAAACAAGGTCCAGACAGACCGAGTTGCCCAGATCGTCCGACCTACGAACCGTGCTAGATGAAAAGGCACGATGCAGGGAAGACGCCAGGGCACGTGATCCACATAGAGTTTCTGCCTTACAGCGGTTGGCTCCTCGGACGCATGGAAGCGTTGAGGTTGGAATGCCACTACCGCGCCCGGCCTACGAACCAGCGGATAAGGCATTGGCAAGGCTGCAAACCTCACCATTCGTCCCAGCAATAGAGAACGCGCCCCTACCATCAGGCTTCCTTCAGCCCAAATTCAATACATACGAGGGGAAGACGGACCCCTACTCGCACTTGAGCCACTTTCGCCAGGTCATGGCTGTATACCGGCGGAATGAGGCCTTGATGTGCATCCTATTCCCTTCAAGCCTTGGAGACCTGGGCCTTACTTGGTTTGAGAAACTCCCAGAAGGTAGCATAGCCTCCTGGGCGCAATTGGCGGAGGCGTTCGTCACAAGGTTCCGAACGAACACTAAGACCCCGGTGGAGATCGATCAGCTACTCTCCATCGACATGGGCGACAAAGAGACCCTAAGGTCATACAACAGTCGCTACTGGGAGACATTCAATCAGATTGGGGATTGCCTAACCAATCTCGCCATTGCGCAATACAAGAGAGGACTCCCAGTCGGGAACAGACTAAGGGATTCTATCACCATGACGCCACCCCTCACCATGGAGGCCCTGATGGAAAGAGTGCATCAGCACATCAGGGTGGAGGAGGACGGCGCCCGTGCTAAAGCAAAGTCTAGCACAACCGCAGTACCAGAAAAGAAGGCCTCAGCAAAGGTCAATGCGGTAGATCGGCTGAACAGAAACGGGCGTGGCAGACGGGACAACGGAGAAGACCAGGACAAAAGATGGTTGAGAGTCCGCACTGCAATCACCACGGTCTTCAAGAAACCGATCTACCGAATACTTAGTGAGATTCGCGACGAGCCTTTCGTCAAGTGGCCAGCCAAGTTAGGCGAAGCTCAGAAGGACTACAACGACAGATCACGGTGCACCTTCCACAAAGAAAAAGGGCACCGCACTGAGAATTGCACCCCATTGAGGCAGCACTTGGAGGAGTTGGTGGCGGCAGGCCACTTAGACAAATACATTGAAGGCGGGGCACAGCCAGCCCCCCAGGACCATAATAACCCCAATGGGATGCCAATCGACGCTCCACCTCAAGGCATTATCAATATGATACATGGAGTCTTCGAACCTGAGCGTGTATGTGAGCTCAGAGGTTCGATCAAGAAGGCTGAGCACTTAAGGGAGATACTAAGTGCCCAACCTGTCGTCAAGAAGGGGAGGACAGAGGCCACAAATGTTATGTCTTTTTCGGATAAAGACTTGGACAGAATATATTGCCCTTACAATGATGCCCTGGTCGTCACTCTCCGAGTCAAGGATTTTGACGTCAAGCGGATTCTGATTGACCAGGGTAGTTCATGCGAAATCATGTACTATGAGACGTTCAAACAATTGAAGCTGCAAGACAAAGACTTAGCACCACCAGTGTCACCCCTGATTGGATTTAACTCAATGCCAGAATGGCCAGTCGGCAAGATCATCCTTCCAGTCCGAGCAGGGAGTGTGACGAAGCAAGTGGAGTTCTGGGTATTGAAAGTCCCCTCCACTTACAATATCATCTTGGGCAGAACATGGCTGCATGCCATGCGCTCGGTGGCGTCATCTTACCACCAAGTGATGCGGTTCCCAAACGACACCGGAGTAATACAGGAAGTCTATGGAGATCAAATCATGTCCAAGCAATGTTTTGTCACGGTGAACGGAAGCCGCGCTGCGAAGGGGTTTGTTCATTCGGTGGAAGAACCTGAGAGTAATGAACTATTCGCAGACGTCGGCAAAGCAGCAAGCCAGAAAGCGGTGGAAGACTTGGTGGAAGTCAGAATAGATGAAAAGAACCCGGATAAGTTCTTTTTGCTCGGTTCGTCGTTGTCCAGCGCTGAGAGGTTAGAGGTCTTGGAATTTTTGACCTCTAACATCGAAGTGTTTGCCTGGACTCCATACGACATGCCAGGCATTGATCCCAACTTCATCTGTCACCAACTCAATGTCCACCCATCTGCCAGACCAATCATTCAGCGCACCCGTAGATCGGCACTCCACCACGCCGAAATAGTGGCAGAAGAGGTGGGAAACTTGTTGGAAGCAGGGGTAATCAGAGAGGTGCACTACCCCAGATGGATCTCCAACACAGTCGTAGTGCCAAAGAAGAATGGCAAGTGGCGCGTCTGTGTCGACTATAAAACTGTCAACAAAGCATGCCCTAAAGATAGCTTTCCTCTACCACGGATTGATCGACTGGTAGACCTGACGGCGGGGCACAACCGACTTAGCTTCCTGGATGCATACAGAGGCTACCACCAGATCGCAATGCATGAACCGGACCAGGATGTCACATCTTTCATCACTCCAAGAGGACTATACTGTTACAAGGTCATGCCCTTTGGCCTAAAAAACGCAGGGGCGACATTCCACAGAATGGTCACCAAGATGTTTGAGCCGTTGTTAGGTAGAACAATGGAGGCTTACATCGACGATATGGTGATCAAGAGCAAGGATGAAAATGACCACCTCAAGGACCTAAGTGAGATATTTGAGATCCTGAAGAAGCATAAGTTACGCCTCAACGCGTCGAAGTGTGCATTCGAAGTAGGATCAGGCAAATTCTTAGGCTTCTTGGTGACCAACCGAGGTATAGAAGCAGACCCTTCTCAGATCAAGGCAATTCAGGATCTGGAGAGACCAAACTCAGTCAAAGAAGTACAGCATCTCACCGGCATGGCAGCCGCGCTCAATCGGTTCATTAGCCGATCGTCAGACAGGCTACGACCATTTTTTCATGCCCTCAAGGCCAAGTTTGAGTGGGACGAAGAATGTGACCGAGCTCTGGAAAGCTTGAAGGAATACATGTCTTCTCCACCACTACTTGTAACACCAATCCCTGGAGAAGAACTCTTCTTATATCTGGCAGTATCGCAGCACGCAGTCAGCGCAGTGTTGGTCCGTGCAGAAGGAACCCAACATCTACCCATCTACTATGTCAGCAAGACATTACTAGGCGCCGAAACAAGGTACTTGCCACTGGAGAAACTGGCATTGGCCTTGATGATGGCCTCAAGGAAACTATCGCACTACTTTCACGCTCACACCATTGTTGTCCTCACAGCCTTCCCACTAAAGGCTTTGTTTGAAAGGGCGAACTTCTCTGGGCGAATTCTGAAGTGGGCAGTAGAGTTGGAACAATACGACATCAAGTTCCAACCCAGAACCGCAATAAAAGCTCAAGCATTGGCAGATTTTGTTGCAGAGTTCACTCCTGGAAGTCATCATATCTGCCCAGTCGACCTAACTGAAACAACCGACCTAGGGATAGAAGTTGACGTCGGAATAACGCAACCCCTAGTACAGGTTACTCAGTCAGGCCCCAAGGCAGACCAGAGTAAAGAAAGGAAGGAAGAAGTGAACCATGCTATACCAAGTCAGGACTCACCAACAAATAAAGACTTGGTACAATCAGATTGTAAGGGGCAGACAACAAGCATGGACTTGGAAGAAGACACCGGCAACACAGAAGATCCTAAGGCATCCTCTGATCCCTCCACCTGCTGGAAGTTGTTCGTTGGAGAGATGTGGAAACTCTTCGTGGATGGAGGATCCAACCGACATGGAGCAGGACTTGGCATAGTCCTCATCTCTCCAGACGGCCTAGTAGTGGAGCAAGCAATCAACCTTGGCTTCCCAGCATCAAACAACGAAGCGGAGTATGAAGCGCTTCTTGCAGGTCTCAAATCAGCATTCTACATGAAGGCCACCGAGCTAATGGTTTACAGCGACTCACAGCTGGTGGTAAACCAAATATCTGGCGACTATGAAGCAAAGGATGACAGAATGGCTAAGTACCAAGAGCTAATCAAAACCGAAATCAAGAAGTTTGAAGTAGTGAGGATAGAACAGATCGGCAGGGAGGAAAACAGCAGAGCAGACGAACTAGCAGGCTTCGCCTCAATGGCAGATACCTCCATCCCTCATCCACTACTGATCGACTACCTGCCTAGCCCAAGCATTGAAGATCCAGAAGCAGAAGAGGTATGTTGCGCCGATCTAGGCCCTTCCTGGATGGATCCTATCATCCTGTTCTTAAAAGACGGCACCTTACCGGAAGAAAAGAAAGAAGCCAACAGAATAAGAGCAAAGTCGTAGCGGTTTTGGCTCTCTCCATCCTTGGCATTGTACAAGAAGTCGTTCTCAGGACCTTACTTAAAGTGTGTTCACCCCAGCAAGGTAGAAGCATTCCTGTTCGAAATACATGAGGGGGTATGTGGCAGCCATCAAGGAGGAAGATCACTGGCATACCGAGCTATCTCACAAGGATATTGGTGGCCATACATGCAAGCGGATTCGGGGAAGTATGTCAAAAAATGCGAAAAGTGTCAGAAGTTTGCGCATCAAATACACCAACCTGCTAGAGAACTTCTACCTCTCACTAGTCCATGGCCTTGCGCAATGTGGGGCTTAGACATAGTGGGACCACTCCCAACAGCACCAGGCAACAGGAAGTTCTTTCTTGCGGCAACCGACTACTTCACAAAGTGGGTGGAAGCAGAAGCCTTGGCATCAATCAAGGAAAAAGATGTGAAGAAGTTTGTGTGGCAAAACATCACCACTCGCTTTGGCATACCGAAGGCACTGATCTCAGACAACGGTACTCAGTTCGACGGTAAATTTTTCAGAGGCTTTTGTGAGGAATACAAAATAGAATTCTACAATTCTACACCGGCATATCCCCAAGCGAATGGATAGGCAGAAGCTTCAAACAAGGTAGTCTTGAATGGACTGAAGAAAAGACTAGAGAAAGCTAAAGGCAAATGGGCGAAAGAGCTCCCTCACGTTTTATGGGCTTACCGCACCACGCCTCGGCGATCAACAGGAGAAACTCCATTCTCCTTAGCTTATGGCATGGAAGCAGTCATCCCATTAGAAGTTGGCCTCCCCACAATTCGGAGCGAAAACTTTGATCCAGACTTAAACGCCGAAGCCATATCATTAGAACTTGATCTTGCGGAAGAAAGAAGAGACAGAGCATTGGTTCACATCGCCTCCTACCAACAAGAGTTGTCTAGGAAGTACAACAAAACAGTGCATCCAAGACAGTTCAAGATCGGCGATTGGATACTTCACAAAGTGATGGGAAACACCCTGGTTCCAGGAGATGGCAAGTTGGGGCCGAATTGGGAAGGACCTTACAAAGTGGTCGGATTAGCAGGCAAAGGGACATACCACTTGGAAGACAAGGACGACAAAGCAATCCCAAGGCCATGGAACACTGCCAATCTTAAGTTATTTTATTTTTAGCTTTTTTCCTTTCAAGCATGTGTAATTTTTTCCTTTCTCAATAAAACAAGTCAATTCTTTTCAGCATGGTTGTTTTTTCTGTAAAAGATAGTTTTGGTGAGTTAGGTGCAGTGTAAACTATATTCTAAGTTGGCTGGAAAAACCAACTTAGAGGTTGGCTGGATTAAACCAACACCCTTCCTAAGCCCAGGATAAGGATCCAAGCTACAGGACGTTTGGTCGGAATAACCAAACACTTTATTCTAGGTTGGCTGGAAAAACCAACTTAGAGGTTGGCTGGATTAAACCAACACCCTTCCTAAGCCCAGGATAAGGATCCAGGCTACAGGACGTTTGGTCGGAATAACCAAACACTTTATTCTAGGTTGGCTGGAAAAACCAACCTAGAGGTTGACTGGATTAAACCAACACTCTGTACTCTTCAGCCGAAGTATGGGTATGATTGAAGAGTGGTTGGCTGGATTGAACCAACACTCTGTACTCTTCAGCCGAAGTATGGGTATAGGCTGAAGAGGGGTTGGCTGGATTAAACCAACTCTTTGTACTCTTCAGCCGAAGTATGGGTATGGCTGAAGAGTGGTTGGCTGGATTAAACCAACTCTCTGTACTCTTCAACCGAAGTATGGGTATGGCTGAAAAGTGGTTGGCTGGATTAAACCAACTCTTTGTACTCTTTAGCCGATGTAATTATCTCGACTAAAGAGTGGTTGGCTAGTAAGTTATATAGCTAAAACTGAAATACGGTATATCGGCCCGGAAATATTTCAAGTAGCAGTTAGAAAGCAAGCATTCAAACCGAGTTCACAGTTGAGCAAATGAGTGCATGGAAAAATTCATTTACAAGTGCAAGCATACATACTCAAAACCGAAACAAGAATTGAAGAATATTTTTTAATTAAAAGTGCAAGCAAGTACAGTTGAGGGGCCGCAGCCCGGTCACAAAAGTTCAAATACAAAAGAAACGAAAGACAACAAAATTAACAGAAGAGTTCATCAAGCTCGGCATCGAATTCTGCATCGTCATTTGTCCGGAGTCCGGTGTCAGCTGGGAGCACGGTTTGATCAGGGAGCTCGGTTTCGGCTTGAACCTCGGTCCCTGTTGGCTGTGTGTTGTCAGCTAGTAGCTCGTCAGTTAGGTCCTCAATGACCGGTTCTGACCGAACTGTTTGATTATTTTCCTGTTCTTCATTGGCGACCGGGGTGAGAGTTGGCTCCTCATCCTCTTCATCATCATCGTCATCACCTTCATCATCACCAGACCCCTCGAGTAGTTGTCTTTGGAAATCGGCAGCATATTGCGCAAGCGAGGCCGGAATAGAATACGGTGGAGCATTGTAGACATCGGTGTCAGGCGTACAACCGAGCCGCTCCACCGCACTCCTCTAGCCGCATTTGAAGAATAAGTCCTTTGCTGCATCGCACTGGAGGGTGTAGGCGTCTTCAGCCTTCTTGAAGCCTCTTTTTTCGGCCTTCTTCATTCCGGCCTTAAGTTCGTTTATTTCGACATCTTTCTTCTTCTCAATCCTGGCCAGGAGGCGCAGGTACTTGTCTTTCGACTCGGTAGCTATCTTCTTCTTTTCGGCTTCAACCGAATTAGATACTTCGGTCAGTCGATCATTTTCTGCCTGGAGTTCGGCCATCTGTTTTTTGGCCTCCTCCAGCTCGGCCCTCTTTGCTTCGGCATCCGCTATGGCCTCCCTGGTGTTTCTCCTCAGCTCCATCACCTTCCTATGTGTGACTTGGTTTTTCTGAATGGCCTGCAAAGGAGAAATAACGATTAACCGGACTCGAAGTTGGAAAAAATTCACATAGAAAGAAGAAAACTGTTTACCAGGATCATAGACTTCGTAGAAGACCGAATTGATTTCAGCTCGGTATTAAGCTGTTTGTAATGGTGCTCTATATCCTTGGGAAGGCACACACTTTTGGCCAGGTTGAAAACCATCAAGTGGTCCTTCTCAGCAACCACCGAATCTGCAGCAGTGATATCTCGGTTGTCGAAGGAGAGGACAGGAGCCCATTTGGAGGAAGTGGTAGTCCGGTCAGATTGCTCCGGTTGGAGGTTTGGTTGAGGACTTGGAGGCAGGCTTGGCGGCAGAACAGTCTCGTCCTCATCAGCAAGTCGTGGCTCGGTTTGGCTAGTCCGGGCACGCTTGCGTTGGCGAGATGAGGATGGTTGTTGCGATGGAAGAGCTACCACGGTCTCAGTTGTTCGACCGGTTTGTGGTACCTCGGCTGGTGTTGTTGCGGTCAGCAGGGCCTTTAGCCTGTTCTTCTTTGCCATTTCTTGTTCGGTAGTAAGGGGCACAAGATTGACTTGAGGCAAGTTTGGGTCCGGTTCAGGTGCTTCTTCAAGGAGAAAGTCAGTCACCTTCGCTTTTCGGCGACCGCTGTATCGATAGGTCGGCTCGAAGTTTAGAAGCTTTGCCCAACTTCTCTCCTCGACTCGTAGTGCAGCGCGTAGAAGACCGAGGTTGGGGTAGCTGCACAGTGAGTGAAGGTGGGCTGAATCTGCAAAAAGGAGTTCAACTGTTAGTTCGGTTCAGAGGACGAAAAAACGAAGTACAAGAACTTAAAAGGGAACCGAATTATGTATACCAGGTTGTCCTTTCTTCCAATTTATTCTTCGGCCAGGAATCTGGGCTTGGAGGTCCTCAAAGTTCCCAGAGACCCAGAAGAAGTCATCGTCGTTCAAGTCTTTGTCCGGTGTATGTTTTATTATTTTCTCTCGGCCACGGCGTACTTTCAAATAATAGCACCAACCTTCGTTTTTGGATCCTAAGGAGTATTGGTGAAATAGTTCGGCTAAGCCCAGATTAAGACCGGTTTGGTGGTTCAGTGCGGCTATTCCCATTATGATTCGGTAAGTGTTGGTGGAGAGTTGGGTTGGGCATAGCCTGGTTTGCCTAAGAAACTCACATATTAACGGTTGGACCGGAAATCATAGTCCGGTTTCTATTATCAACTGAATGGTAAAGGGGACAAAGCCCTCGTTGTCCCGCGGGTCAACATCTTGTTTTGCTAGAGTAAGGTGTACATCGTCTGGTATGTTGAAGTCTTGGCGGAATTCGGCCAGACCACCTGGGGTTTCTACCAAAAACCTATACTTCCCCATTTTATTGTATAAGTTATGTATAAATTACTTCGGTTGAAAGACTATGCTCAGTAGTTCGGTTGAGCGCGCAATGGAGTGCCTGGCAACCTAAGTCTGTAAAGTTGAAAACAAGGGATTAAGCACAGATCGTCGACCGTGCTACAACAACAAAGCAAGAAAAGGAGACTTATTTCGGCTGCAAGGGGGTGCTATGGGATCTACTTCGGTTTAAACAAGGTGCTTGTTATCTCGGCTCGGGGGATGTCTGGTTATTTCGGTTCTACCTAGAGGTTTTGTTACTCCGGTTGGGCGTCAAGGGGCAGCTTTCTGAGTTCGGTTTAGGAACTGAGAAAGCTGGCTTAGCCCCCAAGGCTTAGCTCGGTCAAGGGCCAAAATTTTCTGGTTCGGTACGTTTTTATTTCGGCTAATATGAATCAGTTGGTGGCCTGTTGAAACTACTGTGATGTGCACAAGTGCCCGTTCGGTTCCAGTTTTCCTATATCATTATATAGCAAAAACAGTTTCTTAGTTCGGTTGGATGTGTTTTTTGAATCAAATATGCGTTCTACTAGCTACTGCTCGAAGATTCATAAGGTTCTACAGAGTTTTTTCAAAAAGTACAAGAACACGTGGAAAAAAGTGGCAACAAAATGTTTTGCAAAAACATACGAAACAAACTGCAACAGATTGAATGAAAAGAGACACAGATTCATGTGCTTACCTGGAAGAGATGAAGAACTGGAGAAGGGAACAGGGGCAACGATGAGGAACGCGAGCTCAGAAGTTGAGAAAGCAAAAGCACAGAGAGAGAGAATGCACAAGAAGTGAATAGTATGGCGTTTAATCAGATGAGAATGAAAGGTTTCTGTTTTGTGAAAGAAGAAAGGCGGGAACTGTTCAAAAATTGCGAAGTACGAGGGCGGCTGTACAGCTGTGGAGAGCCAATCAGAGCATGCCACGTGTTATTGGAAGGACAATCGATTCAGTTTTTACGAACTGAAGAGACGTTTTGACCGGACGTGCACAGCTCGGCTGAAAAGGGTCTTAGCTCGGCTGGAAAGGCTAACGGGTGTTTTTAGCCCGGCTGGAGAGGTTAAGACTGTAGCTCGGCTGGTTGACAGGTAATCCCAATTATGCTTTGCAGATGGAATTAAGGGGCAATTGAGAGGGTAATTTATATACAAATTGGGCCGAGCTAGGTTTTGGGCCGTTATGGGCCGCAGTACAAAGGGCCAAGTAGAATGGCCATGTAAGCTACTCCGGTTTGGAGAAGTAGCGTTGGAGTTAGACCGGTCACACAACCGTGATGATTAGCCCGGTCGCATGAGGCCTTGTTCCTACTTCGGTTGAGAAATGTGTTGTGGTAGTTCGGTCTTCAGTAAGTTACTTCGGTTAAAGCGTATGGAAACTGAGGTGTGGTAAGTCCTGAAGGACTCGGTTCTGACGTTAGTTCGGCTCAACTCTCTTATGGATAGCTCGGTCTAAATATGGAAGGCCGAGGTAAGAGAAAGGAAAGTATGGACCGAACTAACGGTTACTTCGGTCACATTGAAGTCCGGCCTTAGTAAAACCATCTCACTTGGTTTAAGCAGTGAGGGGGGTGTTGAAGGATAAGCATTATCCTTTAGGAATGTGAGTCCTATGAGGACTCTACATGGAAGAGTAAGAGTCCTACTAGGACTGTGCCACACGAAACCTATAAAAGCTCACCAATAACACCTAAGAAGAGGTAATGCAACTTTTGTTCCCTGAATACATTGAGTTTTTGCCTATTTGTCTTGCTTACTGACTTAGGCATCGGAGAGGTTTCCGGCACACACCCGCCGGCCAGCTCACGTTTGTGTCTTCAGGTGATAAATTCGACGGCGAAGAGAGGAACGCAGACTTGATCAACAGGATTATACGAGAAGGTGTATCTCTTTCCCGTACAGGATACAAATCTAATCTAACCAAATAGTCCTGGAACAATGTAACTCAAGACTAATAGTCTAGTGAATTTCAATTCCTTTTGTTCAATCCATCCAAACAAATACATCTCTAATAGTGTTATTAATAACACTCCGATGAATAACTCATAATAAATAAAAATAAATAACACAATATAAAAACTTATCATAACAAGTTGAATTGAATATTTAAAATTTATTCTTTTCTTTTGCGATTCATATTTTAAAGTTAATTCATTTGACTACGCTACTACAAAGTTACAAACCAATGACCTCGATGGAACAAATTTATTTATATTTACTGTCCAAAAACATCAACTTTGTCTGTAGCTTATAATAATTTTTTCTAGAACTATACACTAAGGGTGCGTTTGGTAACGTTTACATTTTCAGTTTATATTTACAAAAATTTTATAAACTGGTTTTTGTTTATTTTTAGAAAAACATAAACTACAAACACGTTTGGTAATTGACAAAATGCTTAAAAAATTTTAAAAATATAAAAAAGAGTGAGAAATGGCAAGTGATCGCAAGTGGCGGCGGAAGACAGTAGTGAAAAGTGGTGACGGTAGGTGGTGGGTAGCTGGTGGTGGTAGGTGGTGGCGGATGGGTGGTGGTGGTGGTGGTGGGTGGGTGGATGATGGTGGCGAGTGGCAGCGAGTGGGTAGTGGTGGTGGTGGCGGCGGGTGGTTGGTGGTGGTGGCGGCAAGTGGGTAGCGGATGGCGGGTGGTAGCGGGTGGGTGGTGGTGGTGGGTAGGTGGTGGGTGGTGGTGGGTGGTGGTGGTGGTGGTGGTGGTGGGTGGGTGGGTGACGGTGGCGGGTGGTGGTGGTGGTGATGGGTGGGTGGGTGACGGTGGCGGGTGGTGGTGGTGGGTGGGTGACGGTGGCGGGTGGTGGTGGTGGGTGGATGGGTGACGGTGGTGGTGGTGGTGGGTGGTGGTGGCAAGTGGGTGGTGGATGGTGGGTGGTGGGGGGTGGTGGGTGGGTGGATGACGGTAGCGGGTGGTAGGTGGTAGTGAGTGGGTGGTGGTGGTGGCGGATGGTGGGTAGTGGAAGCAGGTGGGTGGCGGATGGCGGGTGGTGGTAGGTGGTGGCGGGTGGTGGTGGGTGGGTGGGTGACGGTGGCGAATGGCAGGTGGTAGTGAGTAGGTGGTGGTGGTGGGTGGTGGGTGGTGGTGGCAGGTGGGTGATGAGTGGTGGTGGTAAGTAGGTGGCGGGTGGTGGTGGCGTGCGGTGGATGGTAGTGGCAGGTGGTGGGTGGTGGCGGGTGGATGGCAAGTGGGTGGTGGGTGGTGGTGGTGGTGGTGGTGTTGGTGAGGGGTGGGTGGTGGTGGCGAGTGGGTGGCAGGTGGGTGGTGGCTGGTGGTGGGTGATGGTGGCGGGTAGTGGTGGCAGGTGGTGGGGAAGGTGGGTGGTGGTAGCGGAAGACGGTGGTGGAAAATGGTGGCGGGTGATGGCTAGTGTTGGGTGGTAAAAAAAAAAAACTGAAAACTCAAAATGGAAACACATTTTTTGTGTTTTCGTTTTTTGGCCAAATTTATAAACTGAGACCACTGATTTATAAATCAAAAATTTTACTAAACAAGTTTTTATTTGAGTTTTTTAAATTTTTATAAATATAAATAGAAAACTGAAAACGTAAGTGTGTGTTTGGTAACGTTTACGTTTTCAGTTTATATTTACAAAAATTTTATAAACTGGTTTTTGTTTATTTTTAGAAAAACATAAACTACAAACGCGTTTGGTAATTGACAAAATGTTTAAAAAATTTTAAAAATATAAAAAAGAGTGAGAAATGGCAAGTGGTGGCAAGTGGCAACGGAAGACGATGGTGGAAAGTGGTGACGATGGGTGGTGGGTAGCTAATGGTGATGGGTGGTGGCGAGTGGGTGGTGGTGGTGGGTGGGTGGGTGACGGTGGCGGGTGGTGGGTGGTAACGAGTAGAGGGTGGTGGTGGTGGTGGCGGATGGTGGGTGGTGGTGGCAAGTGGGTAACGGATGGCGAGTGGTGGTGGGTGGTGGCCGGTGGGTAGTGGTAGCGGGTAGGTGGCGGGTGGTGGTGGTGGGTGAGTGACGGTGGCAGGTGATAAGTGGTAGCGAGTGAGTGGTGGTGGTGACGGGTGGTGGTGGCAGGTGGGTGGCGGATGGCGGGTGGTGATGGTGGGTGGGTGGGTGACGGTGGCGGGTGGTGGTGGGTGGTGGCGGATGGGTGATGGGTGGTGATGGTGGGTGGGTGGGTGACGATGGCAGGTGGTGGGTGGTAGTGAGTGGGTGGTGGTGTTGGTGGTGGTGGTGGCGGGTGGTGGGTGGTGGTGGCAGGTGGGTGGCGGATGGCGCATGGTGGTGGGTGGTGGTGGTGGGTGGGTGGGTAATGGTGGCGGGTGGCGGGTGGTGATGGCAGGTGGTGGTGGGTAGCGAGTGGGTGGTGGTGATGGTGGGTGGTTGGGTGGTGGTGATGATGGGTGGGTGGGTGACGATGGCAGGTGGTGGGTGGTAACGAGTGGATGGTGGTGGTGGCGGGTGGTGGGTGGTGGTGATGATGGGTGGGTGGGTGACGATGGCAGGTGGTGGGTGGTAGCGAGTGGATGGTGGTGTTTGTGGTGGTGGTGGTGGTGGTGGTGGCGGGTGGTGGGTGGTGGTGGCAGGTGGGTGGCGGATGGCGCATGGTGGTGGGTGGGTGGGTAACGGTGGCGGGTGGCGGGTGGTGAAGGCAGGTGGTGGTGGGTGACGGTGACGGGTGGTAGGTGGTAGCGAGTGGGTGGTGGTGGTGGTGGTGGCGGGTGGTGGGTGGTGGTGGCAGATGGGTGGCGGATGACGGGTGGTGGTGGGTGGGTGGTGGATGGTGATGGTGGGTGGATGGGTGACGGTGGCGGGTGGTAGCGAGTGGCTGGTGGTGGTGGTGGTGGCGGCGGGTGGTGGTGGCAGGTGGGTGGCGGCTGGCGGGTGGTAGTGGGTAGCGGTGGTGGGTGGGTGGGTGACGGTAGCGGGTGGTGGGTGGTGGTGGCAAGTGGGTAGTGGGTGGTAGTTGGTGGTGACGGGTGGGTGATGGGTGGTTGGTGGTGGTGGGTGAGTGATGGGTGGTAATGGTGGGTGAGTGGGTGACGGTGGTGGGTGGTAGGGAGTGGGTGGTGGTCGCAGTGGTGGTAGGTGGTGGGTAGTGGTGGCGGGTGGTGGTGGGTGGGTGGGTGACAGTGGCGGGTGGTAGGTAATAGCGAGTTGGTGGTGGTGGTGGTGGTGGTGGGTGGTGGTGGCAGGTGGGTGGCGATTAGGTGGTGGGTGATGGTGGTGGTGGTGGTGGGTGGTAGGTGGCTGGTGGTGGATGGTGGTGGCAGGTGGGTGGTGAGTGGTGGTGGCAAGTAGGTGGCGGGCAGTGGATGGTAATGGCAGGTAGTGGGTGGCGGGGGGTGGATGGCAGGTGGGTGGTAGTGGTGGTGGTGGTTGCGAGTGGGTAGCAGGTGGGTGGTGGCGGGTGGTGGCGGGTGGTGGATGGTGGCTGGTGGTGGCGGGTGGTGGTGGCAGGTGGGTAGTGAGTGGTGGTGGCAGGTGGTGGTGGGGAGTGGGTTGTGGGTGGTGGTGGCGGAAGACGGTGGTGGAAAATGGTGGCGGATGGTGGCTAGTGTTGGGTGGTAAAAAAAAAAAAAAAAACTGAAAACTCAAAATGGAAACACATTTTTTGTGTTTTCATTTTTCGGCCAAATTTATAAACTGAGACCACTGATTTATAAATCAAAAATTTTACCAAACAAGTTTTTATTTGAGTTTTGAAAATTTTTGTAAATATAAACAGAAAACTGAAAACGTAAGTGTTACCAAACGATACCTAAGTGTTATCAAACGGCACCTAATTTATTCACCTTGTCGGTGACACTCTCATGGGCGTCACACTTTGTGTTATTGCTTGCCTACTACTATTTAAAATTAGGGGCCGGTATTTCTTCAGTTCGACGAATTGGAGAGTACTATTGAATTTGTGGAGTTCATCACGTGTCTTATTTTGATAATTTAAATTATTTAATATGTAAAACTCGTTAAGTATTATATGTCTGTAAAAAATCACGTTAATCGGATATTGATAGTTACGTAATCAAATCAGTTTTGTATTAAAAAATAGGTGGTGAAAAAATAAACGGTTGACAGAAATCTAATCCGCTGAGATAGCTATCGATATACAATTAACGTAATTTTTTTGCAGGCATATAATACTCGACAAATTCTACACATTAAATGGTTCGGATTATCGAAATGGGATTCGTGGTGGGCCTTCATAACTTTAACAGTACTCTATAGTCCGATCACGAACTGGAGAGAAACCCAACTCTTAAAATTACACTTTTAAACGCACAACACAGCCTTACACCTATTCATAATAAAAATAAAATGTTAAATTTTCAAAATTGTTATACATAATTTGTTATAAGAATATGGTAAAGTAATATACTTGTAAATTATAATTATAATGACAGACATTTAAAATGAAGAAAACATAATATAACAGAAAAGACTATGGTACATACATTTTAAAAGGTGTGTATTATATATATTTTATAATTAAAAGAGAAAATATCATAACTCCATAATTTTTGAGTCATGACTAAAATAAATAAATAAAAAGTAATAACTAAACATTAGATGAGGTATAATTAAAGATCTCATTAATCATAATTAAAATAATATTATAACTAAATTAAATAAATAAAAAGTAATAGCAAAATATCACATGAGGATCAGTCATAACTAAAATAATATCATAATTAAAAAAAAATTAGTTATAATTAAAGAAAAAATAACATAAATTAAGGTGCATATGATATACCCCTTTAAAGGTGTGTGTATGCTAGAATTTCCCCAATATATATCATAGCATTATGTATAATAATTATCTATACTTTAGGCTTGAAGTACTCCGTCTGTGCTTTGATCATAAAAATATGTGACAAATCAGGATGATGGTGGGATCGAGATGGGATTGAGGATTAGTTTTAGGGGAAATCACACATTAGTAGCATCAGGAAAAAATATTTTTAAAAAAATGAAAAAAATTATGATTCTAATTATTAATATTTTTAAGGGCGAATTATATTAAAAGTCCCTATAGTTTAGACATTGTGTCACTTTGATTATTGACTTTTCAATTGTGACACATTTGACCATGAATTTTGAATCTTGTTTCAAATAAGGACAATTGAACATAATTACTCAATTTTAGGGGCAAAATTGACAATTTAATCAAATATAAACTAATTTGACAAAAATAAATGTCAAAAAATATTTTTGAATTTTTAAAAATTATTTCTACACACTAAAGATAAAATTATGTAAAATTGATAAATTTTTTAGACATTTATTTATTTATTTTTTTTACCAAATTAAATTTTATTATATGTTTAGATGATGATCATGTAATGGTTGATTTTAATTAAATTAGTTTATATTTTTTCAAAAGTCAAATATGGCGACAACTTTGATATCATTATTAAACCAATCTATTAAATCAAAAAAATTCAAAACTAAAAATATTTCATGTATTAAATATATCGCTTACACATTAAAAGCCTAACAAGCACCCATTACATGATCATCTTAACACATAATAAAAATTAATTTGGTAAAAATAATAAATAAATAAACGTCTAAAAGATTTATCAATTTTACATAATTTTATCTTTGGTAGGTAGAAATTATTTTTAAAAATTCAAAAATATTTTTTTGACATTTATTTTTGTCAAATTAGTTTATATTTTATCAAATTGACAATTTTGCCCTTGAAATTGAACAATGATATCTTCAATTGTCCTTATTTGAAACAAGATTCAAAATTCAGGATCAAATGTGTCACAATTAAAAAGTCAGAGACCAAAGTGATATTAGTCCCAAACTATAGGGACTATTAGTATAATTCGTCTTATTTTTAATGTTTATTATTTTTTTGTAAATATATATTTTTTATTCTTGTTGATGTGTAATTCCCTTTACTTTTATAACGTTCGGAATGAAGGTATTAATAAAAATAAAAAATGCTATGGTATATTATGAATAATAATTTATGAGTGATGAGACTTAAAAAATCATAATAATAATAATAATAATAATAATAATAATAATAAGTAATGTAATTTATGAGTGATGAGTGTTTAAATGTAATATTTTAGTGTCTTAGGGATTGTTTGGCAATAAACTAATTTAATCCAAAAATTAAAAAATCATATATAAAAAATCAAAGATTTATTTTTAATCTATTTATTTTTTGTATATTTTTCGTAAAAGCTAAAAACATAGGGAAATATGCACCTTATAATTAAAGAAGAAAATGACATAATTTCATATTTCCTGAGTTATAAGAGCATCTCCAACGGTTCAGTATTTTTTTCATCAAATTTGAGTAAAAAATGGCTCATTTTCTCAATTTAATATCAGTTGCTCCAACGGTGCATCAAAATCCCGTAGGTCAACCGGTGGGTCGACTGGTCGGTCGACCGATAAGGCTAAATAATTTTTTTTTTTTTTTTTTTTACCTGTTTGAACTGTTTGAACCCACCTATCTGAACTGGGAAAGGGGCGACCGGTTGGTCGACCGGTTGGTCGACCGGCCAGTCGATCGGTAAGGCAATTAATTTATTTTTTCGAAAATGCATTATACCCCCACTGGGGGTCGACCCCCAGTGAGGTGGAGGCCCGTGATTGGGCGAAAAAAACTGTTTTTTTTTTTTTTTTTTTTTTTGGACTGTCAGCCAGTGGGGGTGCGCCACCTCACTGGGGGTATAAGGCACTGCTCTTATTTTTTTTTTGTTTCCCTCCATTTTTGTTCCCAATTCTTTTCCTATTTCTTTTTCCCTCCATTACATATATGTCGTTTTGGTTTACTTCTAACAACCATTTTTTACTAAAATCGCATATAAACACATTATTCATATACTAGACAACTCCACACAACTGATACGATCATAGCTTAAACAAAACAGAGCATAATGAATACCTTCAAATCCATGATATTGACTTCATTTTCATCATCTTCTTCTTCCTCCTCCTCATCTGATGAGTCTGATGATGAATATATGGTCACACTTTTAGGGGCCTGTGAGCAGAATAATAGTAGTATGCTTCAGATTCTTAGATCAAGTGATAGCTCAAAGAAAATAGGTAGTTCTGTTGTAGGCCATAGGTATATACGCAGAGATAGAAGGCAGGGTCATGACAGATTGTTTGCAGATTATTTTGCTGTAAATCCAGTGTATTCACCTACAATATTTCGGAGACGTTTTCGAATGCGTCGTCCTTTGTATCTGCGAATTTTGAATGCAATCCAAGCACACAATTCATATTTTGTTAAAAAACAAGATGCAGCTCATGTAGTTGGATTATCTCCCCTACAAAAAATGACTTCAGCGATGAGAATATTGTCATATGGTGTCGCAGCAGATGCAGTTGATGATTACATACGTATCGGGGAAAGCACTGCAATTCAAAGTTTGCAACAATTTTGTAATTCAATGATTGAAATGTTTAGAGTAGAACATCTGAGATCTCCGACACCAACTGACATTGCTAGATTACTTGTTATTGGGGAGGTTCGGGAGTTTCCTGATATGTTGGGAAGTTTAGATTGCATGCATTGGGAGTGGAAAAATTGTCCAAAGGCATGGCAAGGTCAATATGTAGGCCATCAAAAAAAGCCAATCATTATTTTTGAAGTAGTAGCATCTTATCACTTATGGATTTGGCATGCATTTTTTGGAATGCCTGGCTCACACAATGACTTGAATGTGTTGGACCGATCGCCTTTGTTTTCTGATCTTGCGCAAGGTAAAGCTCCCCCTGTCCATTACACTATTAATGGACATAGTTACGATATGGGTTATTACCTTGATGATGGTATATACCCTCAATGGGCAACACTAGTTCAAACAATTTCTTCTCCCCAAGGAGCAAAGAGACAACATTTTGCAATGATGCAAGAGTCTGCCAGGAAAGATGTAGAGCGGGCATTCAGAGTCCTTCAATCTCGATTCGCAATTATAGGTGGTGCAATACGTTTTTGGGATCCGAAAATGCTTGCCAACATAATGAAGAGTTGCATTATATTACATAATATGATTGTCGAAGATGAGAGGGAGGAGCACCTTGATTTCGATTATGAAATTTCATCAACCAACACACCAGTGCAACTTTCCTCCACTCCTACCAATGACTTCCAATCATTTTTGTCTCATCATTTAGGTATTAGAGATAAGGATGCATATCATGCCCTCTGTAATGATTTAGTAGAACATATGTGGCATCTTCATGGTGAACACTAAATTCACCACATCAATACATGTAATTTTGTTTATAGTTTTAGAATGGAAGGTTGTCTTGTTTGTAATCTTCATTATGATGCACTATATTAACCAAGTAATTCAGAAGTTATGTGATGATGTGCTGTTGTAATGATCCATTCTTTAATACTCAGAATTGTTCTGTGTTCAATTCTTGAGAATTACAAATGATAGTAATCATGTCTTAATCAATTACAAATGATAATACCACATAAATTTAATAATCATGTCTTAAATTCTGTATTCAATTCAGTATTGATGTGCCACAAATGATAATACCACATCTATTTATGCACATTTAATAATCATGTTGTAAATGATAATTTAATAATAATGTCTTAAATTTAAAAAAAAAAAAATGTTCATGTGCATAATCATAATGTCTTAAATTACTGATGTTGATCTGCATAATCATAATTTAATAATAATGTCTTAAATTACTGATCTTAATTTAATAATAATGTCTTAAATTACCGCATAATCATTATTTGTACATATACAAATTTATACAAATTTATTGATGTGCCATTCATTTACTGATGTTGATCTTGCCATTCATTTATTGCCTCAGTTGAAATGCATTCAACATACAGAGTTAAAAAATTCTTAATAATGTTGCCATTCATTTAGTCAGTGGATAAATGCATTCCACCTACATTCATGGCATACTACAGACACTGCATACGTTTGAACCACCTACCATTCATTTTACACACACCACCTACCATTCATTGAATTCATTCCACTTACCATGCCTCATTTTACACACACCACGGTTGTTGAGTATTAATTTCCTCACCACCTACCTCAATAATTCACCCTCTATATCAGCTCAACATTGTATACAAACTTGGCATAAAAAAAATCACTCTATTCACTGAATACCTCTGCCCATAGTTTGCCTTTACAAGAACACATTCACTGTATTCCCTTCACCACCACCTTCAAATTCGGCTTAACCAAATTCTAATCCCAAACTCTGCATATTCACTATATTGTAAGTGTGAATCCACAGAATCAGCAAGGCAAACCATCTGAATCAAGAAAGCCAACATCAGCAGAAACAAGAAGGCAGCATCCAAAACAGAGTACGTTGCATGGCACGGGTTAACTTGTTGGTCAACCGGCCCTTTGTTTTTTTTTTTTTTTGCCTTTCAGTGTACATGCTTTATTTGTTCAACTTTATGCTTTATTTGTTCAACTTTAACCTTCTCAACAGCATAAAATTTATGTTTTAATCAAACTACATTCATGTTCAATATTTTAAAAATTAACTTCTGTGATACAGAACACATGCACTGGCATCTGATGATTTTTAGTTTCAGTATGCACTTCTGAACAACAAACACTGCATAACATGAAGTAAAAATTAATGTGCCATTAAGCATACACCAATTAGTATGCACTTCAGTATAAAAATGACATGAAGTAAAAACACTTTAATATGCATTCTAATATTAAAACACTATAATATAAAAATTAATGTGCCATTCTAAACATACACCAATCACTGCATAACATGAAGTAAAAACACTGCATAAAAATGCTTTCCATTTCAATATGCACTTTATTAGTATGCATTTTCCATTAGTATGCAAAACCAATTAGTATGCATACTAAATGCTTTCATGTTTTTCCATTTTAATATGCATTGTAATATTAAAACTACATTCATTTGAATTCTAAGTTCATTTTAAGTTCATGTTTGAATTCTATATTTATATTCAGCATAACACTAGAAAAACACCAAGCCAACTGTAATTTAGCTTTCATATGTAACACAAATTCATTAAAATTCAACAGATATTGACATCATGCCTAGAACTAAAAGAGCGAGACCACAAGTTGGTGAAAGTTCCAACCCTCCACGACGCCAAGAACAGCAGCCTCAAATCAGTCATATCCTACTGATGATTTTCTCAATGAAAGTCATGAACTAGTCTTTTCAAACTTCTCCAGCCGACCTATTGTAACAGGGAGGACGGTAAATCTGCCACCTCAATATGATGCACTATTAGTTAGTAAACTTGAAGCAATGGGATGGCTAAATTTAATTAATTTACCCCAAAAAGTATATCCATGGCTGGTATCTCTATTTTATGTTCACCTAAGAGGTACTTAGGAAGAAGATGGAAATTTTACTCTTTTGTCATATCTGAAAGGAAAAGGTATACAATTTGATATTCCTACTTTGGCAAGCATTATTGGAGTTGAGGTAGGTGATGAAAATATCCATTTTCAGAGTGAGGCTGAGTTAGCTAATATTGTTGGTAATGCTACTGATGTATATACTACTATTTGTTAGAACAGATTTACTGGGACTAGCTTACAAGCAAGACATTTAAAACCTTATCTTCGGATTCTCCACCGGTGGATTGTAGAAAATGTCACTCTAAAAAAAGGACATCATGATGTGGTCCCATATTTTAATGCCTATTTGTTATACTGTTTTGAAGTTGGCCATAAGTTAGATGTGTGTTACATAATTATGAAAAAAATGATGTTCGCAAATCAAACTCAATTCACGGGCCGGTCATTACTGTTTGGGGCACTCTTGACAAAAATTTTCAAACATTTTAGGGTTCGCCTTGCAGATGAAATAGAGATCAAAATCTGTTCACCCATTACTCAGTATACAGTGACCCGTGTTGGTGCAGCCTCCAATTTAATGGGAAGTGTTAATGCTCCAGAAGATTCAGAAAATGAAGTCCCACCAGATGATGCTCCAGAAAATGCTCCTGCCAATGTGATGCCATCAACTGAGCAACCTCAATATTGGACTGAGTTTTTGGCCATGGAAGAACAACGTTATAATCAACGCGTTCAATGGGAACATCAAATGGCTAATCAAGTCAATTCGTTGGGTACTCAGTTTGATACATTTGCCACTGCGCAGAACTCATTAATTCAACAATTTGGTGAGTTCCGTGTGGGCATTGAAAGACGTCATGAAGTGGCAAACAATCGCATAGATAGGATTGAGCATCACATAAATAACATATACCTGTCACGACCCAAACCCGCCCCTATAGGTTTAACACTGTAACCGGCCAGTAATCCATGGATTACCAAATGCCTCTGAACAGATTAGCAAATAGTAAGGGGCTGCGGAAGCAATAATATAAAATAGACAAGGTCCAATGAGCTGTGATAACGTACATGGGACAGAACATTTCAAAACTTATTTATATATACATAAACATGCCAGTCCAGATACACAATATTTATAAGGTATTTACAGAATGTACTTCCCAAGACCTGACTTTACAAAGCATACACAAAGACTAGCATGAATACAAAAACAGCCATGGCATTAGGCTTCGTTCGGAACCTCCTCAAGAGGCACAACAGTTGGCTGACAAAAACAAAATAGAAGGCCGTCAACTTTGGCCCTAGTCAAGTGCCAGCTCACCTACATATATAACATAAACTGTGAGCGAAAGCCCAGTGAATAATAATAGAGTAAAGGGTTTCAATGAATGAGTTCGTACAGATTTAAAAATCATAATTCAGATTTGTATCAAATTCATCATTTGTCCAGATCATATACAGAGAGAAATCATAAGTCATGATTAAGTTTACGTGATACATCCATTAGCATTAACAGAACAGAACAGAACAGAACGTATACACGTGAGGTTACGAATAACCAGTTCCATAAAGGAACCTCCAGATCCGGGCAACAGAACTGAAGCTGAACCCCCGTGACAGGGCCTTCGGTACGGGTAACAGAGTGCAAACAGAAATAAGTTCCATAAAGAAACCTCCGATACCGGGTAACAGCTAACAGATATCACATGATGCTAAGGATATCACGAAATATATCAGAAATTGAACAATCATTCATTGTACAGAACATATCATTTCGGAAAACAGATCTTGTTTTATCACACAGAAAGTAGATACAGTTTGAACATAACTTTACTAAGTTATTACTCACAGTTGGCCTTGAAACAGACAAACGGAGCAGATTGATCACACGATACGCGGCACGTGACCTACATAACACATAACGGACACACACTTGAAACACACATTCTAATTGCACAAAACTTACGTCGTTGGTTCTTAGTGTGTTTCTAACCTTAAATCCTCACTATAGAGTCTTAAACATGGCCTAGGAATGCCTAGGATGGAATGAGGATGCAAAAGATGTCTTGGAAAACATTTTTCAAAACTTGCTGAAAACAGGGGCCTCACTCGAGCGTGGCTTCCTTCGCTCGAGCGAGCTTGTCAAAACAGAGGGGTCGCTCGAGTGTAGACTCCTTCGCTCGAGCGGTCTGTAAAAATGCAAAAGTACTAGTTGTTGAAATTTTACGCCCGATGCTCGCTCGAGCGTGAGACACAGGTCTTCGCTCGAGCGTAGGTCTCGTTGCTCGACCGTGCGTCTGCGTACACCAAAAACCTGAGAGCTTGCAATTTACGCTCGAGCCACCATTCCTTCGCTCGAGCGAAGCTCTGAACAAACGATGGTCGCTCGAGCGAGGAAGCCAAATTCTGGAATTTCCAGATTTACCTCCCAAGCTCAAACCAAGCATTCAACACCTCAAATCTCAACCCTTTGGGCCCATTTTCTAGAAAACACTTGTAAACTCATAGTATAAGATGTTTCAAAGATCAATTTGTAAAATCAAAACCCAAGAGTGAGTCAATTGAACACAATTACAAATAGAACTTCAAGAACAAAACAAGAGCTTAACATGCAAGTGTTCATTTTAAATCCAATGCTCTAAAACATGACCAAATGCAAGATTGAGCTCAAAATCATGATGAATTCATGGACTAAGGCTAGAATATGGGTTTGCATGCAAGAACTTCCATGAAAACACTTCAAAATGCTAAGATATGAACATACATGCATGATTTAAGCCTCAATTCAACATTTTCAACCAATTCATGACTTAAATCACTAATGTCTCATGAACCATGCATGAATTAATCTGAAATTCACAATCAAGAAGATGATTCTCCTACCTTAGGTCTTGAATTCCAAGCCTAGAAGCTCAAATATGCAAACTACTCTTCAATTCTTCCAATTCTCCAAGGAATTTTGTTGAAACCAAAATTTCTCCTATCTCTAGCTCTCTCCCACGGTTTGGTCAAGAAATGGATGATAGAATGATGCACAATAAGTTCCAAACAAGGCTCCTAGAAGTGGCCCACTAAGCGGCAATTAGGTAATTAACTTGAACTAATGTAATTTAGCATTATATAATCTAATTTAATCATACCAAATCAAATTTCACTTAAATTTACCATAAAATCACATAAATTCTAATTAGCATAAAACATTAATCAATTTCTGAATCGGTCACCGATAAGGCTTTCAATTCGCAGTTCAAAGCCAAAACATGAACAGATCATTTTATGGCAAACAGATAAAAACACAAAGATAATACAATACATATGCAATTTAATTCCGGATTCCTTCTAAATTACTGTTAGGCATAATAATCATGGTTTAGCATTAATCGGAGGTCGGGGTTATTACAATACCATCACTACTTCCCTCCTCCACCACCACCACCACCAGATAATGATTGTTGATGTGTTTGATTATGTATTTGCATGGTTTTGTATTTTGTTATTTTAACAACCTTTTGTTGGGTCAATTTGTTAAAGAGGACAAGGTTATTTCAAACCTATTCAGTTATGACATTGGCCTATTCAGTTATTATCACTTCATATTGTAGTTTTTCATTTTAATGCCTATTTAGCAAAGGACATGATTATGTACATTTTGAAAATGCTACAAAAAGGTCATTATTCAGTTATGATTTTCTGGTATAAATCATGCTATAGTAGTCAATGGCCTTCACTTGAAATATCATTTTAAAGAAGACAAGGTTAATTAAAAAAAATCCACATTGAACTACAGACCAAAGATCTCCCCAAAAAAAACATGGCAACAATTACACTTTGAACTTCAAATATGGCAAAAATCCATGGCAAAAATTCATAAAATCTGATGTTTAATAAAAATCCATAAAATCTGAACTTTAAATATGGCAAAAACTATAGCAAAAATCCATAAATCCACATTGAACTTCAAATATGATGTTTATGATGATTTGCTCTATTCTTGCAAGTTCTTTTATGCCGTGCTCTTGCTGTTTAATATGTATTGTTTAGTTAAAAAAGGAATGAATAGGAAACATCCATAAATCCACATTGAACTTGAAATATGATGTTCCATAAATCATTATGTTCCATTTAATAAAATTGTGATTACATGATTACTTATCACATTAATAATTCCAATAAAACTAACCAGTACAAGTTATATACTACTATTTTTAAATAATAAAACCAATAGATGAAACCCACTAATACAGAACCTTTCAAGGCAATCTATTAGTTGTTCGAAATAAAATCTGTCGTTGAAGATCTTCGTAGTACGCCCTTTGCATAAGATTTAAAATTGTTATGTTCATTGACATTATTTTATGATCTTCATTTCGTTGTTCTCTTTCATTCATCATAGATAGGAGTTTTAGTTGTTCCTCCCTATCTTCGGCCCTTCTTCGACGCTCTGTAGCCTTCTGCTCACGGTCTATCGCCTTTTGTTCATCTCGCTCAATAGTTCTAGTGGAGATAGTTGATAACACTTCAACAATTTTGGATTGGTTGGCAGTCATTTCATCAAATCTACTATCGTGCGTTATTTGATTCTTCAACTTCTCTTTCGCTGCCTTAGTACCAATTGGTCGTGTTGATGTATTAGATGGTTGTTTGTGCACCGCATTATTCTGGTTAGATTGAAATGCCTCATATTCAGTTGGTGGATTCGAAGATGGATCAGCATGTTGCATGCTTCTTTTGGGTTGTGATCGAAATTTATCCCACTTACAACTTCGGCACAAAATATCCCAACATGTATCAAATGTGAAGTGTTTTTTCTGTATTGCATGATACATCCGCTTCGCTTCAGTGACCTACAAAAAAAAATTACAAACATTTCAATAACAAGTATACATTTAGAAAAGAAAATTCATATTTAATAACACAAATAAATTTTACCATGTCTGCCTCACTTGTTCCACTTTGTTGCCTCAGTTGAATTTGTTCAAGAAAACCACAGAATTTATTAATTGCCTTTTGCATGCCAGACCAACGGTGAGACAAAGAAATACGGTTTCGATTTGATTCACCGCTTAATTGTGAATTAAAATAAACAAGTACTCGTTCCCAAAATATAGCCATAGTCTGACTATTACCAGTAATGGGATCTTGAGAGACTGCTAACCAAGATCTACATAAAGTTTCATCTTCTATAATTGTGAACGCTTTACCACGAGAAACACGAGAAGTTTTTGAAATAAAATGATTATCACTGTTCTGCGTGTTCTGCTCTCGTGAAGTTTCCGACATAAAATTAATATCAGTGTTGTGCTCAAACATTTGTGATTCCTCAAACATTTCAAAATCTTCCATAGTTTGGAAAAAATACAGTACATACAATATCTAACTTACTGAAAAATATTAGAATGATATACACTTAACCTCAGAATCAGATAATTTAATCAGATAATATAAATTAAAATTTGAAGGGAAAAAAATTTCTAATGACACAAAAGAAACAAAATTCACAGCATATAATGCAATGCTATTCTGAAAATGAAATACTCTGTCAACTTGATATACGAAGCAGAAATATTTTATAGAGCACATCATCAACGGTACATTTTCAAAATACTCTGTCCATCCAACGGTAAATTATTAGAACGGCTAGTTCTAAAATATATATATGATGAGAAACAGATATATTTTATAGAGCACATCATCAACGGTAAAATTTTCAAAATACTCTGTCCATCCAACGGTAAATTATTAGAATGGCTAGTTCTGAAATATATATATGATGAAAAACAGATAATCATTATAAAGCACATCATCAACGGTAAATTTTGAAAATATTCTGTCCATCCAACGGTAAATTATTAGAACGGCTAGTTCTGAAATATATATATAATGAGAAACAGATATATTTTATAGAGCACATCATCAACGGTAAATTTTCAAAATACTCTGTCCATCCAACGGTAAATTATTAGAACGACTACTTCTAGAATATGTAAATGAGAGGTAACAATTTCAATTATATATAGAAAGGAATTTAAATTTATATCACCCTTCAAATTATTCATAATCTACAAAACAACCTATCTCAAAATAAACCAAAACAAACCAGTTCAAACCAACCAGTTCAAACCTGTTCAAACCAACAATACTGTTGTCGCAGAATTGATCAATCCGGTCGACCGGTTGGTCAACCGGCCAGGCAACCGGCTAGTTAACCGGTTGATCTCCAACGGTCACACACACAGTAAAGTAGTTCAAACCAACCAGTTCACAGTTCAAACCAACCAGTTCAAACCAGTCGCAGAATTGACGCACCGGTCGACCGGTTGGTCAATCGGCCGGGCAACCGGCTGGTTGACCGGTGCCTCTCCTCCAACGGTCACACACAGTAATTTGCTGAAATCTATACCCTGTTCTTAGTTTGATGATTTTTTTGTTCAATTCTCATTTTGATACCAATTTGCTGAAACCGTTTAAAGCACTAAAAAGCGATTTTTTCACCAAAATTCAAATTTGATGCCAAGTTTGGTTCACCGTTGGAGATAGTCTAACTAAAATAAAAATAAAAAAATATATATTTAAACAAGAGCCTATTTTGGAAAGATGGAAATAAGTAAATTTTTGGCTTATTTCCTTACTTTTTGACTTATTCATAAAATCATTTGGAAAGTATAACTTTTTTGTTTTTTTAAAAATTATTATTATATGGTGTAACATCACTTGTAAAATTATAAATTTACTATACTACCTCATGCATTATTAATGCATTTCTGTCAAAAGTCATACCGACAAGGATATTTTGATAATTTCACTTATTGATTTATTTCTCACTTTCCAAATGGATTTTTGCTCAAATAAACTAGCATTTGATTTGTGTAAAAATGTTAAAAAGTATATTAATTTTAGTAAAAATGTCATGTATTCTTCAATTTTTTCGTCTTTTACTTCTATGCTAAAAACACTTATTAGCAATACCTTTTTTATTTTATGGAAACAAATGACTTTTTGAAACTTGTATCGGAACAATATGGGAGATTGTTTGTGGATGTTGGCTTGTATTAAAATTTTAGTTAAATGTTTAAATCTTGTCTATTATAATAATTTATAATGGATAGAATTGGAAGATATATAACCAATGGACATGTTTACAACCAAAAAAAAATTCATGTTTACAAGATATAGCCAATGGACATGCAACACAATCCAAGTTAACCTTTCTGTATTTGTAAAGATGTTTCCAAGAAAACTAACTATTAGAACATGGGAAATTGCTTGTTCAAAGCATCCACATTAGAAGTTAAAGAATTACCCATAAATGAGAGCAACGCAAACTTTGTATCTCTGCAGTACTTATAGCAATTTGATCTTGTTCAACTTCTTCAAAAACTGAACAAGATCTTCTAGTACGCTTTAATCAAATGAAAGTTGTATGAATCAGATTATTAATGTCAATCAAATCAAGTATTTTTCAATTAAAACAACAAAAAGTGTCTTTCTTTATTCAAGTATAACATAAACAGAACATTCCCCTTAAGCAAACACAACATCTAGAGATTGAAAGGTAAAGAGAAAGAAACAAAAAAAATAAAGGGGGTCTCAAAAGAGACGGAAGTAAAGTGTGAAACAGTACATCATAATACTACAATCAAGTTTCTTTTTGAGCCCCAAGCAGAAGTCATAGGCCTTATGCTGGTCAGGAAGTGACTTGGACACACTCTCCTTTTCCATATACCTATGAGCCCAAACAAGAAGGGAAAGGCACCCTGCCATAATGCCAAAGTTGCCAAACCGGTCACACACACACACAAAAAGTTATAGGATGGAATCAATGCCACATCAACAAAGCCAAATGTCTCCCCCCCTCCCCCCAAAGTAAGGCTTGTCTCCAAGTTCTCCTTCCAAACAATTTGAGATGGAGGGAGTCACATCTTCTGTGATTCTTTGTCCTAAAGTGATACATTCGCAAGTTTTATACATTTTTTCATTGAAAAAACTATGCACCTTGAAAAAGTATCTTAAAAATGAAGTGTATGAAGTAAATTTAAATTTAGTGTAATGTAAGTCATACCTAGAATAAATTTGCTCCACGAATTTTGTTACTCAAAAGACAACCTAAGAGGGGGGGGTGAATTAAATTTTTACAAATAAAAATAATAATACCCTAATAAAAATTATGACTAGCATAATAGATAAATATAGTTAATGAAATAAAAATAATTAAAACAAGTGTTCTAACAACTATGTCAATTAATGATTTTAGCACAATAAAAATATGAAATATAGTTATGGTAATTTAAATAAAATAAAAAGATAAGGGAGATAGAGACAAAATAATTTATAGTGGTTCGGTTTCAACTCGGTCTACGTCCACTCCTCAAGCTTCACTTGAGATTTTTCACTATTCTCTAGCTTCATAGGGTGCTAGCAACCTTTTCACAGATAGAGCAATCCTCCACGGATTTTACACAGACTTTCTAAGTCCAAAAAACACTAAGAGTACTACACTCTTACAGGATTGAAAAGAATGTGTTTTTACTTTCACAGAAAGTTACAAGAATTATCTCTCAAAGATAGATATAAAAATGAAATTTTGATTTTTCTGTAATCCTCACATAGGAAAGATGGGCTTAAAGCTATACAACTTAATGTATAATTTCTGAGAGAGGATGTAAACAAAAATTAAAGAACACTTCTCAAAAAAATTTTCAAAGAATAGATGAAAGTGATTTTAGATCAAAGAATATTTTCTGATTTTTGTAATTTGTTTGTAGTTGCTGTCACTTGTTCACATCAGAGGCTTTGGTATATATAATGAAACTTATAGCCATTTATAACCGTTGTATTCATTTGAATATCTTCCACTCCATCATTACTAATTTTAATATCTTCCACTTGAACCTTTTGGCCTGCTGCTGTGCTTGACTGTTTGAATCTTTGTTTTGGACTGTTTGAACATCTGGTTTGGGCATTATTTTTGGGTTGAAATGAACTCATGATTTAAGCAAATATTAAATACATTCAAACAATATTTAGGATAAAAGTTTAGGTGAGAAATAATGAGACAAAATAAATTTTGATTCTATTTTTCTCTTTCAAATAAATTAAAACATAATTAAATAAATCATCAAAATAAATTTTGGATTCTATTAAAACATAATTAAATAAATCATCAAAATAAATTTTGGATTCTATTTTTTTTTTTCAAATAAATTAAAATATAATTGAATAAATCATCAAAATAAATAAGTCTAGCAATCTCTCCCTTTTTATGAATTCAGGGAGTATGACTTATTTATTTTGATTTGATTTGGGAGTAAGAAAGGCTCTCCCTCAAGTCATACTCCCTGAATTCATTTCTAAATACATAGGTTAGCACATATGTAATAAATAAGCTTTAATCAACAACATAATATAAGATTAAGATATCAAACTATAAATATATAATATCATAATATATAACATCATCATAATACACTACAAGAAAATATACTTTTAGCGACCACTTTTGCCAACTAAAAATATTTTGGTTGCCAAAAGTTGTGGAATTGGCGACTAAAAATTAAGTTAGTCGGTGAAAGTATAATATTTAGCTACTAAATTTTTTTAGTCGGGGTATATTGATTATTGGAGACTGAAAAAAAATTTAGTCGCTAAAAATGTAACAATTGGCGACTAAAAAAAATTTAGTCACTAAATTTGCCACAATTGGCGACTAAAAAAATATTTTAGTCGCTGTATAGTTAGTTTTGACTACTGAAATTATTTAGTCGCCAAATGAAAAATAAAATCTAACTTTTTATTTTTTGCAACTAAAAGTTTGGTCGCAAAATATTTATTTTTAGCGACTAAAAAATATTTTAGTCGCTATATAGATAGCTTTGGCAACTAAAATTATTTAGTCACTGAATCAAAAATAAAAATTTACTTTTTATCTTTGGCGACCAAAAGTTTGGCCGGCAAAAATTTAATTTCAGCGACTAAAAAATATTTTAGTCGCTGTATAGATAGTATTGGCAACTAAAATAATTTAGTCGTTGAATTAAAAAAAAAATTACTTTTTATCTTTGGCGACCAAAAGTTTGGTCGGCAAAAATTTAATTTCAGCGACTAAAAAATATACCAAAAGTTTGGTCGGCAAAAATTTAATTTCAGCGACTAAAAAATATTTTAGTCGCTGTATAGATAGTTTTGGCAACTAAAATAATATAGTCGCTGAATGAAAAATAAAAATTTACTTTTTATCTTTGGTGATCAAAAGTTTGGTCGGTAAAATTTTAATTTCAGCGACTAAAAAATATTTTAGTCACTGTAGAGATAGTTTTGGCAACTAAAATAATATAGTCGCCGAATGAAAAATAAAAATTTACTTTTTATCTTTGGCGACCAAAAGTTTGTTTGGCAAAAATTTATTTTTAGCGACTAATAAATATTTTAGTTGTTGTATTGTTACTTTTGGCTACTAAATTTATTTAGTCGCTTAATGAAAAACAAAAATTTACCTTTATTTTTGGCGACTAAAAGTTTGGTCACCAAAAATTTATTTTCAGTGACTAAATAAATTTTAGTCGTCATATACCAACTTTTGCTGACTAAAAGAAATTTAGTCGCCAAATATCTAGTATAATTTTATTTTTAATATTTGGTGACTACCTCATTTGGTCAGCAAATATACATTTTTGGTGACTAAAACACATTTAGTCGGCAATAAAACTCAATTTTTTTTTGTGGGAACACATATTGCCCAATTTGAGTTCATGTTTAATTTTATTATTATTATAATTTTATTTTTTATTTATTATCATTTTGGAGGGATTTTTAAATTAATTTGGTAAGTAACTCTGGAGGGATTTCAAACACACTGTGACTCTCTCTGTCTCTCTCACTCTGGAGGGATTTAGGGCTTAAACACGTCTCTCTCTCTCTCTCTCTCTCTCACTCTATGACTCTCTGTTTCTCTCTCTCTCTCTCTGTCCTTTTCCGATTCTCTCGTGCCTCTGTCTCTCTCATTCCATTACTCTCTCTCTCTCTCTCTCTCTCTTTTTCTCTCTCTTTCTCTCTTACACTGATTGCCCTCCTCCTGATATTGAATCTCTATCGCTTTGTTTCCATCGCCGTCGGGTAAGGAGCATCACTGCCATCGAGCACCACCGTCGATCCACTATTGGAGCATTATATTTTGCCTTCTCTCTGCCTCTCTTCCCCTAATATCTGTCTCTCTCACTTTGTGACTCTCTCTGTCTTTGTTTTCTCTTTGACTAAAGTAATTTTGTTCTACAATGTCTCACCCACTAGGGCCTTCACCATACCCATTTTCTAGAGCATCTTCAACTCTCCTTAAAAACAATTTGAGGTACAAATATCCCTCTCTTTCTATAAAATGACTTAAGGAACATGTAATTTCACTACAAGAAAAGTGGGCTTAAAAGACGGAAGTATTTGTGACGACACACTTGCCGTCTCAAAAAGTGACTTTTTGCGGCGGCACAACTTGCTGTCCCGAAAAATGTGAGTTTTTGCGACGGCACAATTTGTTGTTGTTAAAAATGTGAGTTTTTGCGACGACAGAAAATGCTGTTGCAAAAAAGGAGAGTATTTGCGACGATAGAAATTATGGTTGCAAAAAAAAGAGTATATTTGTGACGGCAGAGATTGCTGTCACGAAAAAATGGAGTTTTTGCGACGGCACCAGTTGCCATCGCAAAAAAAAAAAGAAAAAGTAAAAAAAAAGTGAGTTTGCCTTGCTCACTCTCACTCTCACTCTCTCACTCCCCTCTTCTATGTATCTCTTTCGTTCATCTCTTTCTCTACCTCTTTGTCTATCTCTCGCTCATATCTTTTTTTTTTCTTCTCTCTCTCTCTCTCTCTCTCTCTCTCTCCTACTGTGTTTGCCTTGTTCACCCTCACTCTCACTCTCACTCTCTCCCTCCCTTCTTCTCTATTTACCGAGCTCCCTCTCAATTTATCGATCCACTACAAGAAAATGCACTTTTAGCAACCACTTTGTCTCTCTCTTGCTCATCACTGTCTCTCTCTATCTCTCTTCTCTATCTGTTTCTCACTCATCTCTCTCTCTCTCACCACCCATCTCATTTACCACATTCACCACTACTGCAAATGCCATTCCACTACCACTACCATTACTACTGTTGCCATTCTACCTTTATGACCACCATTACTATCACCATCGCCGCCACTCTACGACCACTACTATCACCACCACTATTGTCACTACTACTATGATTACCTCTCCTCCACCACCGCCACTCCATCTCCTCTACCAGTACCACAACTTCACCACTAATCTCTTTCGCCATCACCGCCATCACCACCACCTCCACCTCTTATCCACCACCTTCACCACTATTGCCATTCCCTCTCCTCTACCACAAAAAATTAGTTCCTGATTTTTAATTACAAAAAAAAATGGGCCGCAGAAAAATATTTTTCATTGGCCACAAAAAATTAATTTTATTTTAACTAAAAATATTTTTCATTAAAATATTACCCCTACTTCTACCAAATAAAAAATAATAATTTTTTTTATTAAAATAAAAATGAAAAAAAGTAAATTTTCAACCTTAATAACTTAAAAAAAATGAAAAAAAAAATTTATTAACTACAAAAAAAAAAAATTATTTTAACAAAAAATAAATAAATTATCAAAAATGCTCTAAACCACTAATTAGTGGTGGCTCTAATGATGTGGCAGTGAGTCCCATCCACTGCCACATGTGTTTTGTGCGCTGTTTTTTTTTTTTTTTAGAGTTGCCACCTCACTAGTGGTGGAGTTAGTGGTGATAAATTAGTGGTACGTAGCATTGCTCATAAATTATCCTAACTCTCCTATTCTTTTCTTTTCTTTTTTTTTTTTCGTTTTCCTGCTCTTTCTAATTCCCCCCTTTCTTTTCCCCCCTTTGCTTCTCACGATCTCAAATCCCCATCCCCTAACAAAAAAAAATCCCCAAAATATGATACTATAGGGAGGGAGAGAGAGAGAGAAAGAGAGAGTGTGTGTGGATTGGAGATTCAAAAATGGCGAACTATCACTTCGTGTACAAGGACGTGGAAGGAGCTTCGACTCAATGGGACGATATTTAGAGAAAATTGGGAAACCTCCCTCCGAAGCCCCCTGCATTCAAGCCCCCATCCTTCAAGCCCGCCGAGGACGAAGACTCTAACCACAAAGACAAAGCCCACCACCGCGAGTGCGACTACCACCACCGACTACGACTATCTGTTAAGTTCTCTCTCTCTCACTTGTTTGTTGCTCTCACTCTGCCCCTTTCCCTCTCCTTCTAATTTTCTAAACCCTAACAAGCAATTTCGAGATTCAGAGCGATTTCGAAGCTCCATCGCCACCACTATCTGCACCGGCGAGGTAGCGAGCTCCACCGTCTCTCTCTCTCTCTAGATCTCTATCTCTCTTTAGATCGATGAAATCAATGTTTTAAGGCATTCTTACTTGATCCTCATTTGCAGAGATGCAGTGATTCAGAGATTCAGTGATTTCAGAGCGGTTTTGATTTTGAAGCTCCATCCCCACCACCATCTGCACTGGCGACTTCGATTTCACTAAGGTGAGCTCCACCGTCTCTCTCAGTTTCCTCTCAAATTATTTCAAATTTTTTGTGGCTTCTCTTCTAATGATCTGAATCTTGTTTTTGTTTTTTCATAGTCAAGTTCAAGCTCCTTCCCCTGTCCAAGCCCAAGATGCTGAGAAGAAAGGTTGTAAGTTATTTGATTTCACTTCTGAATTTGAATTTAATTTTTTTTTTTTCATGATTAGTTTTTAAGTGTTTTGTGGTGCAATAGAATCTTGTTTGGAGTTTACACTGATTAGATGGTGGAGGATGCAAATGCTATTAAATAACCATACTTTTATTGGCATGTCAGCTAGGCTCAAGTTGTTGTCTGATACTTTTATGGTTGGAATTCCAAACTGTTGGATATGGGGGTGAGGGGTGTACCTCAGTGTGAACGTTAGTGGGAACCAGATTCTGGAAGGCTGTGATCACAGTGGCAGTAGTAGGTTTGTCAAAGGTCATGGAAGTTGTTGATCAAGGGCATGTTGGATGTAATCAAACTGCATAGTTTCTAGTTTTCACATTGTTATGGAGCAATTCTTCATCAATTGGTATTGGCGAATACATATTGATTGGTCAGATGACTCATCACTATATTTAAAGAATTGGGCAAGTAAGTAAATATTATTGAACAAAATAGAATATTGAATAGGAACAACAAATGAGATTAATGTGTAGTGTGATAAATGTATTGTTGATTGACTTTGGTAGTGTATGTTTCTCTTTTCTCTTTTACTAAGCAATAGATTAATACAATTGAATTGTTTGTTCTATATACTTCTGTAGTGGATATCTAATTTAGTTAGTTATCTGCTCATTTACTCTTATGTTGACTCTAAGCAACAAATGAGTTAGCCTTGGTTTATTTAATGTTAAATGCCCTAGAATCCTAGTACCATCATGTTTATTCCTCCAATTTTTTTAATTTATTTTTAAAATTTTTAATTTTTTAATACTAGAAATTAGAGATAGTATGGATAAAGAAAACTAAATTGTTTTTTAAGGTTGCTGGTTAGATTCATACCTCACTTGTTGCATTGGATATATATATCAAGTAATGAAATATTGGTGTAATGCAATTTGCATTGTGATTATTATCAAGCATGCAGTTAAATTTGATAGAATTTATTGTGTGGTGTGGCCTTTTTTGTTTGCTACTGATAAAGATTATACCTAATCTCGGGCTGCTTAAAATTGATTGTTGATTTTTGTTCAAAATGCTAGTTATTGAGGCCAGCAGTGGGCCATGTAGTTTTCATACCTACCATGACATCTATTTGTGGATGGCTTTGGACCTTATCTCTTCATCTCTCTCTCTCTCTCTCTCTCTCTCTTAAAGGGGGACAAAAGAACATGTCTTGAATGGGTCTTAGAGGTGATGAACTATGACACAGTCAATTTTGATGTCACAGTGTATTTGTAGTAAATGATTCAACCAAAATAAACTATAATTATAAAAAATCTCTTATAACTCTGTCAGGACAAGGTAGAAAATAATTAAAATTTTAAGCATCTTATTGTCTTTAATTGGATTTGGTACTTAATTTTGAGCATGTGCATTCTTATTCTCTTATAATTCTGTCGACACATGTGCATTCTTATGTATCTTTCTGTTTCTCTTTTGGGAGGTTGTTCTTTTTCTTGGATGGAAGTTTGTGTACGGTATAAACTAAAAAAGTTTCTATTGTTGTCATTGATTGTATAATTTATATGGTTTGTGAGAAACCTGTTGAAACTGATTCGGATAGTTTTCCTTTTCTTACATGGCAGAAACTTTAATTTGGGTTGTTCGTTAATTGTATATTAAATATTTTATATAGTTTGTGAAAAATGGGTTCAAAGTTATTCAAACATATTAACCAAATGAGCCTTGATAGTTGGCTGTTCTTTTTCTTAGATGAAGTTTGAGTGCAGTAGAAACTTTAGCTTCTACTGCTATATGTGGCATCGTACACTCGATACTTGGCGGGCAACCTCTTTTAATATTAGGAGTTGCAGAACCCACTGTCATCATGTACACATATTTTTACAAATTTGCTAAAGAAAGGAATGACTTGGGATGCTAATCGTTCTTGGCGTAGGCTGGATGGTACTATAAAATTTACTTTCCCATTTTATAAGAACTTGAGTTTTTGATTCTCATATTTTTTTATGTTTTTATTTTACTGTAAATTTTTACAGGGTTTGCATGTGGACAGCTTTGATGTTGTTCCTTCTTGCGATATTCAATGCTTGTGCTATCATCAATAGATTTACGAGGATTGCAGGGGAACTATTTGGCATGTTGATTGCTGTTCTTTTCATCCAAGAGGCTATCAAGGTATTGTAGTGAATAAAAACAAATCAACTTGGACATTTGTTATGGCTTAACATAAAATTTTTAAGTTTTAACAAGTATATATATGAATTACAGGGATTGGTGAGTGAGTTTGAAACTTCCAAATTTGAAGATCCAACATTAGGTGGCTCAGCAATGGCCTAACTCAACTATTTGACAACACTGTCACACGCTCACACTAAAACTAGCCGGAAAATACAATAAATACCTTCAAACCTTCAGTCCAAGGCTGGCCCCCATGAAAGGACCCTCACAGTAAATCTGATGCAAAATTTCTTGTTATGCAATGCAGGGTGGCTTAGAGATTTCATCGCAGACTATGGAGTTCCTCTCATGGTCGTGGCTTGGACAGCGCTGTCTTTAGTGTGCCGAGCAAAGTTCCGTCTGGAGTTCCCAGAAGGCTCTTTAGCCCTCTTCCTTGGGAATCTACATCTTTGTACCATTGGACTGTTATCAATGATCTCTTTGAGGCATGTGATATATATGAGAATTTGGGAATGAAATTCGATGAGTTCATTGTGCTTCTCTGCCTTGTCTATCTTCTGAAAGAGAATCCCACTGCCCTTCACGCTGTATCCAGAATACTATACTGCACCTATATTTTATCATTTTAGATGGAACCATTTCTTTTATCTGATTCATACAACATATCACAATTGACTTGTAGATATAGAATGCAATATTTGCACCCTTTCCTCATTGTAGACTAGTGTATCTCGTACAACATGTTAATCTGAATATCTATGCTAGCATCATTGTTTTCTTAGTTTCTTGTTTTTGGTTTTATATTTATGCAATGATAGTAAATCATGTCAAAATATCCATAACTACTTGTGACATATATGCACAAAGCAACTTCATTTTTTTTTTAACTGTTTAGCTGGTCATATACCGTGTCTCGTTATTGTCCTAGAATTTGTTGTTATGTTGGACTTATTTTTGTTACCATTTATAATCCAAAAGACAATGAAAAAGTTGGTTGTCGTCTAGCCATCCCTGTGAGTAACATTAGTGGCAAATCTGTGTTTGTATCTCTGTCTATTGTTATCTTCCATGACATGTTTAGAAATCACGGATGGGGATGCCAAGCCTGGAGGCCACATTCGAAACACTTGTTAATGCGTTTGTGTTCTTGGACAAGAACAAGGATGGTTATGTCAATAAGAGTGAGATGGTTAATGCGATAAATGAAACCACTACAGGGAAGCGCTCATCTGGTCGAATAGCCATGAAAAGACTTGGTCAGATCTCTTTCTCTCTCTCTCTCTCTCTCTCATAAGCATGCATGACATATGTGATAGATCAAAAGAAAATCTTCATCTTCAGATCATCAACATTCATTCAATAGTTCCTCATAAAAGATCAATTTTGATAGAGCATACGGTAAATGTTACTGGCTAGAAGTTTTTGGACTAATGAACTAATGAAATTTCACGCGTTTCAACAATCTAAAAACATATAAATCCTTTTATGTGGATTGGGGGGTTGATCTTCTTAGATGCTTTTCTTAAACAAACTTTCGTGTTCCTCTCTTCATTTTCTTTAACGTATATTGTTCAAGTTGCTCAGTCTTGTCTAATTGTTGCAGAGGAGATGGATTGGGATAGAAATGGAATGGTGAACTTCAAGGAATTTCTTTTTGCTTTCACCCGTTGGGTTGGAATTGATGATATCAAGGATGACAAAGAAGCGAAAGAGAATGTCTGAATTCAAAATTTTAAAGCATCATTATCTGTCTATAAACAGTGATTATGACCTGCACAGCTAAAACTTCTCAGATTTGTCAAAACCGCAGAAAGGAGAATATATAAACATGCAGGATCAAATCACAATTCTCCACTAAAGTTTGTTTTGTAAATAGTCTTAAATTGAATAGTGATTGGATATTAAATTGAATGATGATTGGATATTAAATTGAATGGAAAAGTGAATTAATGTTGCATTTTGAATGGAAGTTATTATTTCATATTAGTGCTATTTTTCAGTTTTATTACAGGTATTTTTTTAGTTCAATCACATAAAACGTAATAACAATTTAAATTATTATTGGATAGACTGCTAGTGTGTATATTTTTTGATAGATGCGCATAGATAACAATTTAAAACATAATAACAACTAATTGTTATGTTTTAAATTATTTTGCTAGATGGATGTGACTTGGATGATTATATAGATTACAAGTGGATTTTTAATTAGAGGAATATGTAGTTTGAAATTACTTGTGGATGAAAACTTATAATAGTTGATGACTTTCATTAAACAGGTTCAGTTTGGATGATTTATATTTTGTCGAATGTTCATAATTCAGTTGATTTGAATGATGCTTGTAAATTACATATTATATTGAATGGATTGGATGAATTATTATGAATTACAGGTTTATTTTGTTGGATGTTGGCGACCAAATGTTGATCTTGTTTTTTCTGTTTTGGCGACCAATTGATTAGTTGGGAAAGATAACTAATACTTTTGCTGACTAAATAATTAGTCGTTAAAGTCATTAATTTTGGCGACCAAAAAGGAATTCGTCGCTAATAGGTCAATTGCCGACTAAAGTTTTAGTTGTGCAAACATTCTTTTTCATGACTAACATGTTTGGTGGTTGAATGTGACAATTGCCGACCAATCTTTTTGGTCATAAAATGTGCCATTTGCCGACCAAACTTGTTGGTCGTGGAATGTATTGCCAACCAAACTTTTTGGTCACGGAATGTGACAATTGGCGATCAAATTTGTTGGTCGTGGAAATGGGCGACAACTGCCGACCAAACTATTTGGTTGTTGAATGTGCGAATTGGCGACTAACATGTTTGGTCGGGAAAATATGACTTTTCGCAACTAAAGTGTTTTAGCTACTAAATGGATTAGTCGTAGTAATTATATATTTAGAGACCAAAAATTTAGTCGGCAAATATAACTTTTTCGCGACTAAAAATTTTTTAGTCACTAATTACTTTCCGCGACCCTCAATTGGCAACCAAAGTGGCGACCAAAAAAATTAGTCACGGATAACTTTTACCGACTACAAATGGATTTTTGCCGATCAAATTTTTAGTCGGCAAAAGTGCAAATTCTTGTAGTGATACATAACATCATAATATATAACATCATAATACATAACATCATAAGTTTCTCCCTTTGTGACATTATCAAAAAGGAAATCATGGCTCAGAATCTGGATGAGGAGGAGGAGGAGGAGGAGAAGGAAAATGATAGGGATAAATGGCATCAAAAACAGATAATCAAAACAGAGATATACATATATATATATATATATATATATGATTCGCCCGTCTCTCTCTGTTCTGTCGAAAATCGCGTTGGACACGCGGCCTCGCTTTTGCGTCAGTCGACCGACAAAAGCGAGACGGGTCAATCAATTGCCTTGGCTCTCTCTCCCACTTGTCTTCTTCTCTTCTGTTTTCTTCTTCTTAATCACTCGTTTCTCCTTCTTCTTCCTCATTCGCTTGCATCTCTTTCTATGTCGTCTTGAGAGAGATAAAGCAGAAAGACTGAGCAGAGCAAAATGTCTGCCAAAAACGACCCTCCTTTCGATTACATCTCTCTTGTCGGCCACATGGCCTCGCCCCGTTCCCTCACTATCTTTCCGGACTTGAATGACCCCTCAAGCACTGCTAGGCCGAGTGCCCTGACGCCTACTCTTCCCAACTTTCCTATGATGTCGATTGAGCAAATAATGGCAGTGCAATCAGATATTGAAGCCAATCATTTCACACTGACGTCTAGTATGGAGACGGTGACTGCAATCACAAAATTGACGCATCGACTGTAGAACAGAACGACTGAGCTCCACTAAGTCAACGCCCAACTTTCTCTGCTCCACCGCATGTACAAGGATACGCGAGCAGAGATTTGCGCACTGAAGGCCGAAAATAAAGAGCTTAAACAGAAGACCAACTCCATGGCCCGATTTAGAGCAACGTCATTGTTGACTTTTGATAGTCGCCGAGGAGTGCTCGCTCTCGACGAAAGCACGGGGGCAGGGACGTCAAGCGTCACCCAATGTGATAAAAAGAAGAAGAGAGCGGTGGAAGAGGCGAGTAAGTGAGGTCAACCAATGGCCGGAAAAATGAAGGAAATTTTTTTTTTTTTTTTTGGTGTAAATATGTATATCTTAATTTGTGTTTGTTTTTATGTTTAGTGTAATCACTTGAAGATGAAAGTAAAGTGCAAAAAAAAAAAAAAAAAATCAAAATTAAGCCTCAGGGCAAAAGAAAAAAAAATAAATGAATAAATAATGAAAAGAAAAGAAGAAAAAAATAATAAAGGAAATGAAACTTATTAGTAAAACAAAAATAAATAAATAAATAAATAAAAAGATATTAAGCCTAATAGAAATAAAAAAATAAATTAAAATAAAATAATACTAGCAGAAATTATACTTAATGGGACATCGGTGTTGCTGGAAAGGTAATGCAAAAAAAATACCATGAGGGTTTTAAAGAAAATCAATGTATGCAAAGTTAATTTTACCTCAAGATGCAGAACCTAAAAAAAATTACACAGTTGAGAATAACAAATTGTTAAGGATAATAAATGTACGAAAGACTTGAGAGCATGCAACTGATATAAATGTTTTCATATCAATATAGCAATACACATATATCATTTTGACAAAAATTCAAGTTTCACAGTCATAACAAAACTTTTTAAGTAGAAATCGATATTCACAGCTCGCCACGAATAAAATTTAAGCGATCATCGCTTAGGGATTTTGTGAAAATATCTGCCAATTGCTTGTTGGTGTTTATAAATTCAAGTACAATATCTCATTTTTGAACATAATCTCTTAAAAAATAATGTTGAATTTCAATATGTTTTGTTCGTGAGTGTTGAATCGGATTTTTGCTTAAATTGATGGCACTAGTATTATCACATTTAATAGGGATATGATCATAATGCAAATCAAAGTCATTCAATTGTTGTTTCATCCAAAGTATTTGGGTACAACAACTTCCGGAAGCTATATATTCAGCTTTGGCCGTTGATAAAGCAACATAATTTTGCTTTTTGCTAAACCAAGATACTAATGAGTTACCAAGAAAGTGACAAGTGCCACTGGTGCTTTTTCTATCAAGTTTGCATCCGGCAAAGTTAGCATCTGAGCAACTAATTAAATAAAATGTAACACCTCTAGGATAAAACAGCCCCAAATTTTGAGTGCTAACAAGATATCTAAAAATTCTTTTACAGCATTGAGATGTAATTTCTTAGGATTTAATTGATATCTAGTACACATACAAACACTAAACATAATATCGGGTCTACTTGTAATTAAATAAAGAAGTGAGCCGATCATACCTCGATATTTTGTTTGATCAATGGACTTACCTTTTTTATCCTTGTCTAGCTTAATGGATGTGCTCATAGGTGTTTCAGCTATTTTTGAGTCATACGTACCAAACTTTTTGAGTAGTTCTTTTGTGTACTTAGCTTGGTTGATAAAAATTTCTTCCTTACATTGTTTGATTTGAAACCCAAGGAAATAATTTAGCTCCCCCATCATGCTCATCTCAAACTCATCTTGCATACACTTAGCAAATTCCTTACACAAAGTTTCATTAGTAGCACCAAATATAATGTCATCCACATATATTTGCACAATAAGCAAATCATTATTTTTAGTTTTAACAAAAAGTGTTGTGTTAATCGTTCCTCTAGAAAAATTATTTTCAATCAAAAATTTACTTAATCATTCATACCATGCACAAGGTGCTTGTTTCAAGCCATATAAAGTTTTTAATAGTTTAAAAACATGATTTGGAAAAGCATGATCTTCAAAACCTAGGGGTTGTTTAACATAAACTTCCTCATCTATAAAATCATTAAGAAAGACACTTTTTACATTCATTTGATAAAGTTTGAAATCTCTAAAACATACAAATGCAAGTAATATGCGAATGGCTTCTAATCTAACAACCGGAGCAAAAGTTTCCTCGAAATCAATACCTTCTTCTTGATTGTATCCTTGGGCAACAAGTCTAGCCTTGTTTCTTATAATTGTGCCGGATTCATCAAGCTTGTTTCGAAAGATCCATTTGGTACCGATAATGGTATGATCTTTAGGTTTTCGCACAAGTTCTCACACTTTGTTTCTCTCAAATTGGTTAAGCTCTTCATGCATAGCTATCATCCAATGTTCATCGAATTCGGCTTCTTGAAAGTTTTTAGGTTCAATCTGTGAGAGAAAAGCCAAGTTACTACAAATGTTTCTAAGTAAAGAGTGAGTTTCAATACCTTTTGTAGGGTCACCTAGGATTAAATCCTTAGAGTGATTATAAACAAACTTTCATTCTCTTGGTAAATCATCATTGTTTCCTCATTCTTCTTGAGGTGGGGGAATAGGTTGTTCAATCTCTTTGTTCAACTCACATGGTTGATTCTCTTCTTTGTAGATACTTGAATCTTTTACATTTGGTTCCAAATCTATATTATCACTAACAATTTACTTTTGAGCAGAGATGTTAGTTTCATCAAATGCCACATGTATAGATTCTTACACAACAAGAGTTCTTTTATTAAAAACACGATAAGTTTTGCTAGTTAAGGAATAACCAAGAAAAATTGCTTCATCGATTTTAAATCAAATTTACCTAAGTTATTCTTACCATTATTATGCACAAAACATTTACAACAAAAAACATGCAAATGACTAATGTTGGGCTTTCTATCATGCCAAAGTTTATAAGGAGTCTTTTTGAGAATAGCTCTAATTAATGCACGATTTAAAATATAACATGCGGTGTGAACGGCTTCGGTCCAAAAATATTTAGGAAGATTATTTTCTCAAAGCATTGTTCTACTCATCTCTTCTAAAGTTCTATTCTTCCTTTCTACAACACTATTTTGTTGAGGGGTTCTAGGTGCTGAAAAATTATGTCCAATACCATGCTCATCACAAAATAATTCAAATTTCTCATTTTCAAGTTCTCTACCATGGTCGGTTCGAATATTAGTAATAAGAAAGTCTTTTTCATTTTGAATTCTACGATAGAGTTTTGTGAAAGAAGAAAATGTTTTATCTTTGTGTGCTAAAAACATAATCCATGTAAATTTTGAATAATCATCAACAATAACAAGACAATAATATTTACCACCTGGACTAGATGTCCTTGAGGGATCAAATAAATCCATATGCAGTAATTGTAAAGGTCTAGTTGTGGAAATGTAAGATTTTGATTTAAACGATGTTTTAGTTTGTTGTCCTTGCTGACAAACACTATAAAGATAATCTTTTTCAAATTTAATTTTTGGAAGTCCAATGACCAAATCCTTTCTCAAAATTTTAGTAATTAAATCCATATGAGCATGACCAAGTTTTTTATGTTATAACCAACTATTTTCATTATTAACATATAGACATTTAACATCACTAGCATAGAGATCATTGAAATGAAAAATATAAACATTATCGTGACGATTACTAACAAATAAAGCTTTATGATCATTTGTGCTTTCAATTGTGCAATGTGATTTATCAAAAATAATTTGATTACCTTTATCACATAATTAACTAATACTAAGTAGATTATGCTTAAGTCCATCAACAAGTAAAATATTTTCAATAGAAGGGTTAGGAGAAATACCGATGCTACCAATACCGATAATTTTTCCTTTCTTGTTGTCTCCAAAAGTAACAAAGCCTCCATCTTTGGATAACAGTGTAGTAAAGAAGGATTTATCTCCGGTCATATGTCTGGAACATCCACTATCAATGTACCACTTCCCTTCTTTAGCTTTGGATTTAAAGCAAACTTACAAGATGACAATCAAGTGTAGGTTTTTGGTACCCATAGTTTCTTAGGCCCTTCTTAGTTAATTTTGTTAGATCCCTTAACAATCCAAATATTTTTAATTCCTATGTTTATATTATTTTTTAATGGACAAGAAAATATATAATGGCCTTTCTTTCTACAATAATAACAAATAATATGAGAGTGAGTCATGAGAAGTGCCCTTTCAAAAATTGTATTGAGATTCTTTTGTTTTTTAATAGGGTCATATCCAATGTCCGCTTTATCGAAACACATCTTTGATTTCCAAGAAGCATTGAGATTATTTCTACCTTTTATAAAATTTTCAAGTGTTTTTGTTAAATCATCAATATTATTTTTTAAAGTAGTTTTCTCATTAGAGATAGTATTAAAATCATTTTTCAAAACAATTTTTTCTTCCTTTAATTCTTCTACATTAATAGATAAGGATGCAACAGATTTCTTCAACACATTATTTTTGGCACAAACTTTTCTAAATTCATCTTGTAATTCATGGAATGCACTTTCAAGTTCTTCATAAAGAGTAGTTACCTCATCTTGAGTAGAGTCTTCATCTTCAAGTGCCATGAGACATAAGTTGGCTATTTCATTTTCAATTTCAGTAAATCTAGTAAATATACTTGAAATAGATTCATCAGAGTTCATTTTAAATAATTCATAACTATGTACAAGCATATCAATATGAAATTTCTTCACTTGATTTGTACCTTCATACATTACTTCAAGTTTGTCCCAAATTTCTTTTGCCGAATCACAACTTGAAATTCTATTATACTTCTTACAGTCTAATCCACAAATAAGAGTGAGTTTGGCTTTTGCGTTGGCTTGCAATAATTTATGATCCCTCTCATCACATTCATCTTCAGTTTTAGATACACTAATATTGTCTACTAATTTGGTAAGAATTTTTGGACCTTTGGTAACAATAATCCATATGACATAATCAGTGGCTTATAGGTATAGGGTCATCTTATCATTCCAATGACTATAGTTGCTTCTGTCAAATAATTGTGACCTATTTGTTGCTTGTCCTTCAACTAAGGTTGCCATGGATCGAAACTCCCAGATGGTTAAATCTAAAATAAGAGTCTAAGCTCTTGTACCAATTGTTATTCAAAAGACAACCTAAGAGGAGGGGGGTGAATTAGATTTTTACAAATAAAAATAATAGTACCCTAATAAAAATTATGACTAGCACAATAGATAAATATAGTTAATGAAATAAAAATAATTAAAACAAGTGTTCTAACAACTATGTCAATTAATGATTTTAGCATAATAAAAAAAAGAAATATAGCTATGGTAATTTAAATAAAATAAAGAGATAAGAGAGAGAGAGACAAACAAATTTATAGTGGTTCGGTTTCAACTCGGCTTACGTCCACTCCTCAAGTTTCACTTGAGATTTTTCATTATTCTCTAACTTCACAGGGTACTAATAATCTTTTCACAGATGGAGCAATCCTCTACAGATTTTACATAGACTTTCTAAGTCTAAAAAATACTGAGAGTATTACACTCTTATACGATTGAAAAAAAAGTGTTTTTACTTTCATAAAAAGTTATAAAAATTATCTCTTAAAAATATATATAAAAATGAATAGTATCCTCGAAGGAAATAGATGTAAAAGAGATGTTTCGTTATTTCTACTCGTGTAATTATATTGCAATTTACAGACTTTTCCATCACAAACAGATTAGTGTCCATACAAGGTACTTGGCCGACGGAAGAAACATTACTTGGCAGTGGGAGATTCGTTGACCAACCACTTTCACTAACTTTAAGAACATGTGTAGTTGTTTGTTCAAAGCATCCACAGTGGAAATTACAGAATTATCCATCTACGAGAGCAATGCAAAATTTGTATCCCTGCATTACTTAGATAGCATTTGGTAATATTTACGTTTCTAATTTATATTTACAAAAATTTTATAAATTAATTTTTGTTTATTTTTAAAAAAATATAAATTACAAATGCGTTTGGTTTGAATAAAAAGTTTTAAAAATTTTAAAACATAAACTAAAAAATATGTTTATTCAGGCCTAAAAAATTTATATTTATTTTTATTATTTATGATAATGAGATTATACACATTATAATTGAAAAAAATTAATTAAAAAAGTAATTGAAAAAAAATTTTGAAAATTGAAAACGTAAACTCATTTTTTGAGTTTACGTTTTTTTCTCAAATTTATAAACTGAGACAACCATTTATAAATTAAAAAAATTATCAAATAAGTTTTTATGACAGTTTTTTAAAATTTTTATAAATATAAATTGAAAACTGAAAATGGAATGATTACCAAATAGACCCTTAGCAATTAGATCTTGTTTAATTACTTCAAATACTGAATAAGATCTTCTAATATGCTTCAATAAAATGAAAGTTGTGTGAATCATATTATAAATATCAATCAAATCAAGCATTTTTTCAATTAAAACATCAAAAAGTTTCTATTTTTATTCAAAGAAAAGTGATTAAGAGCTCTAAAATTGAAACTCTAATATGAGTTTCGGTAATGGGGCATATAAACCAAAAAAAACTCAAAAAAAAAAAAAAAAAAACACACACACACACACACAAAAACAAAGAGCAAAAAATCACATCATATGGTGGATCCCACCATTAAAGCTCCAAGCTCCAAAATTAAAACTTTCAATATTTTTGTTATTCAAGTATAACATAAACATAACATTCCCATGAGCAAACACAACATCCAGAGAACATGTGGTAAAAAGAAAAAGAGTCCCAATATAAACAAAAGAGAAGAATGAAAATACTATGTCATAACACTTCAATTAAACACTCTTCTACAGATTTACTTAGCCTCAAGTTTCTTTTTGCTCCCCAATAAGAAGTCATAGAGCTTGTGTTGGTCAGGCAGTGACTTGGACACACTCTCCTTTTCCATACACCTATGATCCCAAGCAACAAGTTTAGGGCACTCTGCCACAATCCTGAAGTTGCCAATCTGCTCAATTGTATAGAAAGCGTTGTAAAATGGGATCAGTGCCACATCCACAAAGCCAAAGGTGTCACCCCCAAAATAAGGCTTGTCTCCAAGCTCTCCTTCCAACAGCTTCAAGCACCCAATGAGGTCATTCATTGCTGCTTCTTGGGCTTCACCTGTGGATGACCACATCAACTTCGAAACAGTGTAAGTGATTTTCTGACCACACTGCCAACTCAGTAATCAGCTGGAGAGTACTGGCAGAATAGATGACACCTGACTGACCTGCAACAGAAAGAGAAGATTCGGCAGTGGTTCGTCTACCCGGGGGCACTCCGACGATCAAGTCATATATCTCTCAAAGATAATTACTAGTGCTTAACTAACTATTCAGAATATAAATTGCGTACCTTAGACCCATTGGGGGTGCCTTTCTTTTATAGTTAACTCAATCCCAGTCCCCATAGAAGCCTAGCTTCAATAGACTTTAGCTCAGTGCTTATCCAGGACTCTTCAATAGATAGAGATAAACTCCCCAAGAGTGTTATCCTTATCCATGTTGAAGTCCTTCCTTATTCTAGGACTCTTGTGCCTTATCCGCTTATCTCGGATTCCGATATCTTCGGAGATAACCTCGGCCTAGCTGAGATCACCTCGGCGTCATGACCCGGACACGTGGCACCTCAGCAGACACGTCGGCATCACCTTGGCTACGTGTTGGTACTCTGAAAATATATCCCCGCAACTGCCCCCTAGATTCTATTACCTCGGCATTCTGAGGTGATGGAACCTATATCGGTACTTCTTGCTAGTACATCGGCTTAGAGATTCCCAGCCGACATGTCTCTTTAAAGATCAAAAATTTCAAGAGCTCCCTCATGCGTATGAGTTGTCAAGCATAATACATCAACCGTCTTAACCACGCGTTTTCCCCTTATTGGATCGTACTCCGTACGCGCTTGTAAATCATCTCGCGCCTGCGTGCGCCGTCTGACGCACATGTCATTTTAGGCGCATTAATTGCTTTCTTTTTGCCACCGTTTCAAGTTTTAACAAAAGCCTCTTTCTCCTTCCGTCTCTTCATTTCACATCGTTTCTGAAGCTCTCTCTCTCTCTCTCTCTCTCTCTCTCTCTAGCTTTCTCAAATCCTCCATTGTTCAAACTTCCATAGCTCTGCAACTTGCTCCGTTTACCCCTTCCGGCTTGATTTTCACCGATCTTCCGCCTTTGTAACCGTCGTCAGACTTCGGCAATCCCCATTCCAGCTTCCCTCTTTCTGGTAAGCCACTGTTCCTCCTGGTTTTATTTCTTGTTGCTCTCCAAGAAATTTTGCTTCATTATTAATCGCCATTGCTGTTTTACTCAAGTATTTGATTTATGAGTCATGTATCTCAGTGTGTTTATTTCACGACTTTGCTATTTGCCCATGTTTTGAATACACGCACTGCTCACAACTTTTCTGCACTTTTGCCACTGTTCTCGACCTTATACCCTTTGTACTTATAATGTTCTTGACAGTCCATCTTTGTTCTTGATTCTAAAGCGCATTCTTGCTTTTCTGTTTTCCAGATTCGTGCCTTCAATCTTCGTTTCCATAGATCTAGGTTTGGGATTTGTTTGTAGAACTCAAAACAATTGTTAGGGAAAATTGAAATGATTCCCCACAGATTCTATGTATTTTTAAGCTTTAGCCGAGGTCCATAAAACCCTTTAGAAATACACCCTTCTGAAATCCAACCCCTTCAGTTAAGCCGATATCATGGGTATGTGGAAGCATAGGATAGACAACCCATCCAAGTTAGAGTACTTTAGGCGAGAGTTTGACATCCTGGCCAACGTCCATCTGACGTTGGCTGGGGATGATGATTCCATCATGCCTACAACTGATTCTATGCCCTTCCCTGTGGTAGCCTTCATTGAGTGCGGACTTCGGGCTCCCACTCAACACCCTTTTTTGTGAGATACTTCACTATTATAAGTTGAACCCGATGCAACTCGCCATCAATTCCTATCGAGTCATTAATGGTATCATAGCCTAGCCAGACAAGAAAATGCTAGGATTACCTTAGCCGATATCCAATACTGCTACATCATGTGTGGCCTCAAAAAAGATACAGGCTACGTTTACTACCTTAAGCCGAGGTCCATAGAGTACAAAATTGTTGCCGACCTCCCTGACTCCAACAAAGGAGCTGCGGATGACTATTTCATTACTTCGGGGAACTGGGAGTTCGCTCCAGATGAGGACCTCCATCTCTACCCTCTTCCTCGATCAATTTTTGTAGAGGGCAATGGTAAGAGCCTTGTGTTCATGCTAACTTGTTTTTTTTTTTTTAAGTCTTCAATACTTTATTTGTTTCTAATATCTGTTTTTCTTACAGCTCTTCCTCAGCCACCAAAGGGCTTCCGTCAGTCTTTCTTTCTCAGCAAAGACTTAAGGAAACTTTTGGATCTGTTAGTTCACAAACGGAGAGCCCCTCTGGTACTCAATTTCATCCCAACCTACAAATCGGCGAAGAGCCAGTCACCTCCTTTTGCCACAACTCCTCAAGCTGCCTCCTCATTTCGGCCAGATCAAGGATCGACCTCTGATCCAACTGAGCAGCCGTCTACCTCGGCTCCATATCTGATCCCAATATCTAACCGTCGTCGACGACGCCGAACAGTTTTTGCTGCTGAAATGGGCCGCCAAAAAGCAGTTGCTAAGGATCTTTTGGCCAACATTCCTAATTCAGTTGATGCTCAACCAGCACCAACCTAGCCTCCAAAGCCAAAGAAAAAAATGATAAAGAAGGCTCAGCCAAAGGCAACGGTGACTCAGATTGATTATGAGGACATCTTGCCAATTTCCAAATTGGCTGAGAGTGAGAAGGCCACCTCTGTCCCCGAGAAGAGGTCTGCTGAAACACAACTATCTGAATCCACCAGATCAAAAAGGCCGAGGTCATCATCTGTAACTACCTCGGGGTCCCTAAAGTATGATGCCCCCTGGGCCCCCAAAATCGTACTGGAGGACAAGCCAGTTAGGGCCGGCGATAGCGCTGATAACATTAATGTCGGCGTTGCCCTTAGCACCGCTCTGCTTCTTCCCGGCGATCTCGACCGAAACGCCGAATTGAGCGAATATAAAAACTATGCTCTGATGCTCCAGCGCTCCGTTCAAGTAAGTGTCTATATTTGGTAACTTTTCTTTCTTTCTCTTTTTTATACTTTAGAAAATTTTGTAATAACTTGTACTCCGTTTAATTTTCGCTCAGGCAATCCAGCATGCCCACTCCTTCTCAGTACAATCTTTTGAGAACCGGAATGAGCTGGCCAATAAAAAGAGGGAGGTTGATAGTCTGCAAAAGACTAATAAAAACTTGCAATCAAAGATGAAGACCTTGGAGGATCAAGCCGAGGCTGCTATCAAAGCTCAAATCGATGCCGAAGAAAAGGCGAAATCCGTTGAGGCCATCAAGAAGGTTCTTGAGGCCGAAAAGAGAGAGGCTAAGGAAAAGACGGCCCAGGCCCAAAAAGAACTACAAGAAGCCCTGGCCATCAAAGATGCCGAGATAAAGGCAGCTAATGAGAAGGGCTATAACGAGGGGGTGGCTGATGTCACGGCGGACTATGAAAAGCAAGTGAAGCAGGTATGCAACAAGGGTTTCACCCTTGGTTGGATGTCTTTTCTAAAAAAGCTTGAAGTCCCCGAGGACTCGCCCCTTAGGAACGCCGACGTCATTCCTCTTCCATTCCCTTCAACTCCAACTCAATTCGACGATGAATCTGAGTCTGAGGAGGAGACCTTGGTGAGGAAATCAAAGGAGGCTGTTGGGACCAAGTCCCCTTCTCTGAATGAGCAAGTCCTAGACTTGACTCAAGATGAGGAGGGTGAGGAAGTCCCCAAGAATGCCACTCCTGAGAAACCGTCATCGGACGTGCCTTTTGTCGATAAGAGCCTCGATCTAACCCTTCAAGAGATTGACGCTGAGCTTGCGGCTGAGAAGGCCGCCGAGATGTCTTCTCAGCAGTCCTCCAAGGTCCAAACCCAGCCTACTAATGATGCTGAAGAATCTTAATTTCATGTTTTTCTCTTTCTTCTGTGCTCTGTACTTTTGTTTTTCTTTTGAAACAGTGTAAGCTCTTCATATTGCCGAATGCCTTCTTCTAAATACAACTTCTTTATTTTGAATGTTTGTATGTTTGCCTTCTCTTTATTACTCTTGTATGATTCCATACTTAGAATATTTTGCATATCTTTAATATACATTTCAATCTTTGTACAACCTTCTCGGGGTGACACACCTCGGTTATACAAACTGATGATTTACCTCGGCAAGTACCCAAGTACCTTTCTTAGCATGACCTTGGTTTCAGCTTGTAAATTTTTTCATAAAATTTCAACAAGTGTTTAACCTTAGTCTAACTTCAACTTGTAAATTTTTCTCAAGTTTCAACAAGTGTTTAAATATGATCTTTAACTTGTAAACTTTTCTCAAGTTTCAACAAGTGTTAAACGTAATCTCGATTTAACTTCAACTTGTAAACTTTTCTCAAGTTTCAACAAGTGTTAAACATGATCTCGGTTTAACTTCAACTTGTAAACTTTTCTCAAGTTTCAACAAGTGCTAAACGTAATCTCGGTTTAACTTCAACTTGTAAACTTTTCTCAAGTTTCAACAAGTGCTAAATGTAATCTTGGTTTAACTTCAACTTGTAAACTTTTCTCAAGTTTCAACAAGTGCTAAATGTAATCTCGGTTTAACTTCAACTTGTAAACTTTTCTCAAGTTTCAACAAGTGTTTAACCTTAGTCTAACTTCAACTTGTAAACTTTTCTCAAGTTTCAACAAGTGTTAAACATGATCTTGGTTTAACTTCAACTTGTAAACTTTTCTCAAGTTTCAACAAGTGTTAAAACCATTTTTCTTCTCTCTGCCCCCTAATGTGAACCTAAGTTCCACTTAGGTTCTCATTATATATGTATTGCAGAAACAACGTTATGTATCTTTATCAGTCACAAGTATATAAACATATAAATAAGCTAAAACTTTATTTATTTACTTCGGCAAATGACAAAAGAACAAAAAATTCTAGTGATAGAAAAATTTCAAATTGCAAGTGTTCCAAGGCCTTAGCAACTCTTTGCCCTCATTATCTTCAAGCCGATATACTCCATTGCCCAGTACCGAGATGATTCTGTAGGGTCTTTCCCAATTTGGGCCAAGCTTCCCCTCTTTGGGATCTTTTTTGTTGCCGCGACTTTTCTCAAGACGAGGTCACCGATTTGAAACTCCCTTGGGTTGACCCTCTTGTTATAAGCTCTGACGAGCTGCTGCTGGTATGCTGCAAGCTGAATTGCAGCTCTCTCTCTCTTCTTTCTTCTAGAAGATCCAGATCTCGGGCTAAGAGTATATCGTTAGTCCCATTTTCTACTCCTTGGGTTCTGATCCCTAGGATGCTGACCTCCAGTGGAATGACGGCTTATGTGCCACAAGCCATGGCAAAGGGGGATTCCCCTGTTGATCTTCTCGGCGTAGTCCGATATGCCCAGAGTACATTGGGCAATTTATCCACCCACTTTCCTTTTGCTGCTTGAAGCCTCTTCTTTATCCCATCCAAGATCACTTTGTTGGATGCTTCTGCTTGTCCATTGCTTTGGGGAAAGCTTGGGGTTGAAAAGTAGTTCTTGATTTTAAACTTTGCACAGAAGCTCTTGATTGGCTTACTGTCAAATTGCATTCCATTGTCTGTAACTATTGCTCTTGGAATCCCAAACCGGGGTGATGATGTTCTTCCATATAAAGCTCTTCACATCCATATCTCGAATCTTGGCAAGGGATTCAGTTTCTATCCACTTGGTGAAGTAATTTGTTGCCACCAGCAGGGTACTTCCTTTGTCCAGTTGCTTGAGGGAGTTGTCCCAATAAGATCCATGCCCCATTGGGCAAATGGCCAAGGACTGGATACTGGGTTCAGGTCTGCTGCTGGTTGGTGTATCAGAGGTGCAAACCTTTGGCACTTTTCACACTTCTTCACATAGGTTTCTGCATCTTTCTGCATGTAGGGCCACCAATACCCCTAGGTAATGGCCCTATGGACAAGTGATCTGCCCCCAACGTGGCTTCCACATATTCCTTCATGAATTTCATATAAAAAATCTTCAACTTGTAAAGGAAGTACACACTTCAAAAGGGGTCCAGTGAAGGATCTTCTGTAGAGATGTCCCTCTGCTGTCAGACTGAACCTTGCCGACTTCAATCTGATCTTGTGTGCCTTTTTGTGATCATCTCGCAATTTTTCTTCTTTTAGGAATGCTGTTATTGCATCTATCCAGCTTGGTCCCATGTCCACACACATTGCTTCACGCTCTGTGGTCAGTGGTTCGATGCTCGAGCCCGACAAATAGTCAACCATTATTGTCCTTGCTTTTCTAGGTTGTACTGCACTAGCTAGGTTAGCCAATGCATCGGTGTGACTATTATCATCTCGGCTAACTTAAAGTAGTCGGCAGTTCTGAAACAAGGCTGCCAACCTGATGACTTCCTTTGCGTAGGCCAACATACTTTCATCTCGGGCTACAAACTCTCCCATTGTCTGGTTGACTATAAGTTGTGAGTCACAAAAGACTATTACCTCATCTGCTTGTACTGCTGCTGCCAGTTTCAGTCCTGCAATGAGTGCTTCATACTCTGCTTCATTGTTTGAGGCCTTGAACCCCAAACAAATCGATTGTTCTAGTACCTGCTCATCTGGGGATATCAGTACTACTCCTGCCCCTGCTCCTTGTCGGTTTGAACTCCCATCAATAAACAGTCGAAAGGAGTCGCCGATGTAAATGCTGCAGGGTCTGAGTTTTTCTTCTTTCCTTTTAGGTATTAGCCACTGGAATCGGCGTGTCCTGCCGCAGGAATGGTGGCTACATTACGTTGTTCTGTATCATGAAGTTGACGACCGATTGCAAGTCCGCCAACTTGTTCGCCATCTCTTTAACCTCTTCGTCCCTTCGTAGGTATCTGTCCTTCCATACCTGGAGGTTATCTTCGTTATAGTATCCGCTTTGGTCTGTTTGCTTTGGTATGTCGCCTTCCTGGCCGACGTCTTTCACTCCGTAATTCTGGTCTTTGTTGCAATTGTCCTTTTTGACGTCAACGTCAACAGGTCTCCCACTCCCGTTAGGAGTGTCATCCCCAACCTTCTCCTTCTGTCCGTCGTTGGCCATCTATTCTTCTTTCTTTCCCACAGACGGCGCCAAATTGTGTGATTGATTTTCTGACCACACTGCCAACTCAGTAATCAGCTGGAGAGTACTGGCAGAATAGATGACACATGGCTGACCTGCAACAGAAAGAGAAGATTCCGGCGGTGGTTCATCCACCCGGGGGCACTCCGACGATCAAGTCATATATCTCTCAAAGATAATCACTAGTGCTTAACTCACTATTCAGAATATAAATTGCGTACCTTAGATCCATCGAGGGTGCCTTTCTTTTATAGTTAACTGAATCCCAGTCCCCATAGAAGCCTAACTTCAATGGACTTTAGCTCAGTGCTTATCCAGGACTCTTCAATAGATAGAGATAAACTCCCTAAGAGTGTTATCCTTATCCATGCTGAAGTCCTTCCTTAATCTAGGATTCTTGTGCCTTATGCGCTTATCTCAGATTCTGATATCTTCAGAGATAACCTCGGCCTAGCCGAGATCACCTCGGCGTCATGACCCGGACACGTGGCACCTCCACTGACACGTCGGCATCACCTTGGCCACGTGTTGGTACTCTGAAAATATATCCCCACACTACATATCTGTAGAACATACAATAATTAAATGTTGGTAAGTAGGCACAATATTTCAAACAATACTTAACAGTGGTTAGGTAAAACAGATATGGAAGAGTTAGGGCTCACCTTCTTGTCAACAAAATCAGCCCAGAACTTGGCTTGAGCTCGCTAGTGAGGATCACAAGGTAACAATGGAGATTTGTGGTTCCATACTTCATCGATGTACTGAACAATGATGAGTGACTCGCACACCGGTTTGCCGTTGTGGATCAACACTGGGACTTGCTTATGAACAGGGTTCATCTTGAGGAGTAGTGGACTCTTGTTGCTCCAGTCCTCTTCTCTGGACTCATACTCTACCCTTTCTCAGCCAAGGCTATTTTCACCCTCGTCGCAAAAGGGCTAACCCAGAAGTCCAAGAGAATGACTTCGTCCACTATTGATGATGATGTGTAAAAACTCAGTGAAGATGGAAGATTGACTAAAGAAGAAGAGAGAAGGCAGGTGTGTTTAGCGAATTGTGTTTAAGGTGTTTGTATTAATGCCAAAGAAAGGATGTTGGAGCGAGTATTAATAGCACTCGTTTGGCAGGCAGGTTAATTTGACTTTTTGGTTAAATTAATTATAGAAAGATAGAATAGTCTAAAAAATTAATAAGATAAATTATCACATTTAAATCATAAATTTTTTTTTCTCCATAAAAGTCTAAAAATAGAAAAAAATCAATACAAACGAACTTTTTAAAATTAGACTAAAATAATCAAAAAATTAAAAAGTCAACTTACTTCCCAAACAAAGTCGTAGTATAACTTTTTGAGGACAATTCAAAGGTTTTGTTTGGCGAAATTTTTCTTAAGTTAAAAATTGATAATCATAAAGTAAAAGTTAAAATTACACCTTCTCTAACTTTCAAATAATTAATTTTTTTAAACTTATTTAAACTATTTTTATCAAATAACAAAACTAAAATAAATTATAATCACTTAACAGTTCCAAAGTCGTCGAAATCCCTCGTAGAATTTCGGGGATACAATTTTTCTAGTATCTTCGGAAAGGTCATCATTAGGAATGGCAATGGGCTGGGCCGGGGACTACCCTCTCCGCCCCTGATCCCCAGCGGGGGAACTCATCACCCTCCCGTTCCCGTCCCCTAACGGGGATCGGGTTTCCCCGACCCCGACAAATCCTCGAGCTTTTTTTTTTTTTTTTTTTTTTGAATTATGTTCAACACAAGAACAACAAATCAATATATATCACTGATTATTTCAATTATTTCATATATATCACAAATCAATATATATCACTGATTAATCAATATATATCACAAATCAACAAATCAATTTTCTTCAATTATTTCAATTATCATCATCAATCATCATCAACAATACAGATTTAACAGATTTAAATTAAATTTGAGTAACAGATCAGAGATCTAACAATCATTATCAACAATACCGATCTAACAATCATCATCAGATCAGAGAGAAAGAGAGATAACAGATCTAACAGATCTGAGTACACCTCCATCGTCTGGCACAGATTTGAGCGACGCCAGTGACCAGGCTCTATGGCGAGATCGACAATGGCTATGGCGGTGGGTTCGGTAGGGGTGAGAGAGAGACGGATCTTCTGCGGCGGTGTGGCGTTGGCCATGAGAAATAGAGAGAGACGAAGTGGAGAGAGAGAAAGAGAAATCGAGGCGATGAGAAGAGAGAGAGGGGGGTCGGGGCCAGCGGTGGTGGTGGTGGTGTCGCCGTGTTGGTGACTGTGAGATTGTTGAAAGAGAGAGAAGAACGAGAGAGTTGAGAAAGAGTGAGACAGTGAGAGAGTTAAGAACGAGAGAGTGAGAGAGTTGAGAGAAAGAAGAACGAGAGACTGAAAGAGAGAGAGTTGATTGAGAGAGAGAGAAAATAAGAGAGTCAGAAAGAGAGAGATATTTATTTATAAAATACAACTAAACTGAGTCGGAGAGACAAATATATTTATTTATATAATACAACTAAACTAAACATAATAAGTGTAATACAACTAAAATAAACATATAGGTGGGGATGCTTTCAGGGAAATTTCGGGGCGGGGCGGGGCTGGGCCGGGGCCGGGGCCGAGGAACCTATCCCCATCCCCAGCCCGAAAATTATCGGGGATGTATTTTTTAATACCAGCCTCGGCCCTATGGGGAATAATATTTGGGGAAAACCCTGTTTATCGGGGCGGGATGGTCTGGGTGTGATGGGTCGTTGAACACACCAAAATTAAATACTAAACTATACCAAATTCAATCAGAATAATGGCAAGTCCCACAGGGACTATTGTGAAATTAAACTAATTTAATTGTTAAATTCCTAAATTAATTTTGATAAAAAGATTGAATGATCATAACCTAATTTAATAACGAAAAAATTAAACTAAGGAATTAAATTATTAATAATAAATGAAATTGGTTTACTGAATTGGGGGAAAAACTAGGGCAAAGAATCCACCACTAGCCACGTAATTAGGGTTTCTAATTGAAATCAATTATCCTAGGGTTTGAACAGATTGATGCTTTGTAACTAGAAGTTCAAAGCATTTAACAAGAAAATCATCACATTCAATGTACGGGCACGGACCATCTCAAGTACTACGAACCGTTCACTCTAAACTAGGATAGTGACAGGACTCGTCCCTCGTAGTATGGTTCGTCTCATACCTTGAATGTGAAATAATAGAAAACTCATGTATGAATAACATTCAACAATCACAGAAAGTCAAATATTTGAAAAGATAATGAAAATTATATATAAAGAATTTCTAAACACCATACAATGGTTCAAACCTTTACATAATTGAGAATCAAAAGGAAAACAAAATAGTTACATGGCTAGGGTTTCATCAAAACCCTAGAAAAGATGACTAGCCACTCATGGAGGAGTGGAAGGAGGAAGATGGAGAAGCAACCACCATTGGAGACATCCTTGAAGCTTTTAGTTCCTTCATCTTCTTTCAAACCCTAACCTCTCTCTTTAGGTCAAACCACTTCAGAACCCTAGAAAAGCCTTTTTCTTTTCTATTTATATTTCTACTCACTTCCAAACAGGTTTAAAACATCAGTTTGACTTTTCCAGAAAAAGTCAACTCTCTCCAAATTTTGTATTTTTGCCCATTTTATGCTTCGACGATGTACAACCTGATTGACATTCAACACACATAAAATACACGGTTTGACCAGCAAGTGAAGTTAAGAGATTCTAATTAACGGCCTCAATGATGTACATTTTGGCCTTAATCAGGGTGCCATCGGGCAGGGTTCATATTGCCATCCCTAGTCGTCATTGGATGCGTCAAGATTTTTTATCTATTGGTTGGTTGTTGTGCCTGATGGTTTTATGATTAGTGATTGGAGTGAAATTTATAAATTTATATTGGATAATTGAAAAATATAAAAAAAAAAATTATAATGAATTGTGATTATTGTGAAGTATGATCACGTAACATTTCAAGACTAGTAAATAATTTTTCCTATAAGTGTGTGTCCAATTTTTAAAAAACACTTTATTGCAGTCGTGTAAGGGTGTAAATTTGGTTTAGCCTGATTCATTTCAGGATTTGCAGGTTCTCGTCAAAATTTGGGGCCAGGCCGACTCACGAGCCAAAAAATTAGGTCCACACCTAGGGAATATTCGGGCCTTGGGTGGGTCGGGGAGCCGGGCCTGGGCCTGGGCCTAGGCTCGAGGTTGGGCAGGTCTGAACAGTTTTTTTTATTTTTACAACCAAAATTTTATTATTTTTCACTAAAAAATATATTGAACCTCGAGTCGGGGCTTGAGTGGGTCTTAAGCAGCCTAAGGGGTCAGGCTACGTAGGCCGAGCCAGGCTTGAAAATAATGGCCCAGTCCTAGGCCCAGGGTCTCGGTCTTGGGCTAAAACAAGCCTAAATGGGTCAAGCTCACCCCAAATCACAGACGGAATTCGGGCCGCCCACGGACTATGGGCTATTTTTACATTCATACAATCATGTTTGCCATGTAACTTATTTTTGAATTATTGTGTTTAAAAAATAAAAATAACTCTACAAATGTACCCCTATTAAGGGGTACATGATGTGTCCATGGTCTATATTGCATCACATTATCAAAATAATTAATTAAATTAGTTAATTATGCTAATTTTTAATTTTTTATTATTTTTTATCTAATTTAATTTTAAATTTGAATTAAAAAATGATTAATATGAACTATTCTAATATTTTCATTAAATTTTCATCAATTGTATTATAAAAGTTTTCCTTTTATCCCCAATTTTTGTTTTCATCAAATTTGATTTAAAAAAAAATTATCTTCGATGCTTCATCTTTTTAAATTTTCATCAAATTCAAATTTGATGAATTCACAATTTAATGATTTTTTTTTTTTTTTCTTGATTTGATGAACATTTGATGAAAGGATTGTAGATGATTTTTGAATATTTTTTTGTCAAATTCAAATTTGATGAAAGAAAAAATGAAGGGTTAAAAATGCTCTAACATATTACATTAATAAAATTATATTAGAGGAAATTACAGAAAACTCTTAGGTTTTAGGGACATTTACATACAAGTTCCATTTTGTAAACTTATACTCCATTAGGTCCTAGATAAAATTATTTGCTCATTCAAGTCCCATTAATTTTTAATAGACCAATTTACCCATCCAAACCCCCTTCCCTCTCCACCAAATTCATCAGCCATTTCTCCAAAGAAAGCTCAATTTAGAGGCAACACATCCAAACCTCACTTCAATCAATCTTCTCTCTCTCTCTCTCTCTCTCTCTCTCTCTCTCTCTCTCTCTTCTTGAGTTCATCGCCACCATCCCCAATGACGTCGTCGTCTTCCAAAACGCCATCGCTCGAATCGTCGTGATCAGGTCGCCGGATGATTCAGATCCAGCAAAAATCGTTGTCGGCTTTTCGAGGATGATGACGACGGAGCAATAAGGCTAGGGTTTTGAAAATCTCCGATTTCGGCCTTTCCGGCGTACCGAAAAACCAACTCCGTTGAGAGATGCTCCACACAGTTTTTGGAACTTTAGTGTACACCTCGCAGACATCCTTCTCCCTGATCCAGTTTGTATTACCATTGCTTCAATTCTTGTCCCGAACTAAATCGTCATTTATGATCAATTTATACCCTTACTATGTTTTTATGCAGAACAAAGGGGTTGTTCCCCTTGATAATTCGATTTTTAAACCGTTAACTCCATCCAAAGAAATAGTCGACCCAAATACTCTACTTCACTACACCAATGTTTTGGATGCTATGATTGATTCTGTTTACTTTTCTATGAATGTGACGAAGAGAAAGAGGACGAAGAGAGAGAAGACGAATGGATATTTGCGCTCCTTGATGAGGTTTTGGACTGAGATAGCCGTTGTTAGTTTGTAGAAGCTCCAGATTTTGTTTTTCAATCGGAGAGAGAAAGTGAATAGCTGAGACGAGAGAACCAATTAGGAGATTAAGAGAGATTGCAGAGAAAGAGAGAGAGAGAGAGAGAGAGAGAGAGAGAGAGAGAGAGAGAGAGTTTTTTAAAATTGAGAACCTTCTCAGTTTATAATATCCTCAATTTTAATCATGAAAAAATTGAGAAATTTCTCAAAATTGATAATTATAAATTTCTTAGAATATTCGCAGAATTATCTTTCTTTTCAATCCCATACTTTTCTCAGAAGCCAAACATAAATTTTTTAATTTTGATAATTATATACTGAAATCATTCTCTGTTTGAAAATTGAGAATATTCTCAGTTTTGAAATTGAGAACATTCTTAGTTTTGGGATTAAAGGGCAAAACGTCTTTTTACCTATAAATGGGACTTATTGGTTCAAAATTTTTTTGACAAGACCTAAGCTATCACCAAATATGTAGACAGGACTTTTTGGTAATTAACTCTAGGTTTTATCTTGGCAATAAATCAAATCATAATTCTTTAATATTTTAAAATTTAAATGAAAACAATTAAAAAGTTTAGAATATTCATTGTCTAATATAATCATTTATTGTGGATTGTTTTTTTCCAAGAAAATTCTGATAATGCAATATAGAATTTGAAGCTATGGTTTTTTTAATAAAAATTCACTATAATAAATTTTGTTTTCCACAAGATATAGCTGACGGACTTACAACATAACCCAAGGCAACCTCTCTCTATTTATAATGATAAAACATACCTAGTACCTAATATATATTATGAGAAATTCTATTAACTCAGAATTTTATTCTAGATTTATTTTTTTCAGAATTACTTTGTGGAGATGGAAATTAAATTGGTGAAGTGTGTGATGTTTATGAGTGAAATGAATTTGTACCATTAATTGTTATTTATACATAAATTCTGAGTAAAAAATTTTAGACTTGTAGTCCCTTTGCAATAATTACTCAAGAACATACAAAGAATCCAAAGATGGAATTTTCCACATTGATTGAGGAAGAAAACCTAGAATATCAACCAACCTTGACATTCTGCTGAGAAAATCAAAGAAAATTAAGTTTCAGACAAAAAAGAAAATAAGTAAATTTGCAAATGTATATCCTAAAGTTTAAATTTGACAGACTTCTATATGCATGATTGTTTTCGACTGTATAACCATACACTCCAATGTTGTGTAACAAATGTACTTTAATTTTGCAAACAAAATCACCTTTGGAAATTGGTGTTGCACTTCAAACATTTTCCAAGTCAAATGGTGCTTCATTAGTGTATTTTCTTTAGTATAAAGTAAATAGAAGTACAAGAGATATAATTCAGTGGGAGATTCATTAACCAACCATTTTAACTAACTATTATAACATATTCATAGCATCCACATTAGAAATTGAAGAATTACCCATTTGTGAGAGCAATGCACAATTTGTGTCTCTTCATTACTCACAGCAATTTGATCTTGTTCAACTTCATCAAATACTGAACAAGATCTTCTAGTATGCTTCAATCAAATGGAAGTTGTGCGAATCAAATTATTGATAATCATCAAATCAGACCTCTTTCAATTAAAACAAAAAAAGTTCTCTTCTTTATTTCAAGTATTACACAAACAAAAATTCCCTTTAAGCAAACATAACATTTATAGATTGAAAGGTAAAAATAAAAAAGACAAAAATAAAAGGGGATCCCAAAAGAGAACTATGAAACTGTATGACATACAACACTCCAATCAAACATTCGTCTAGAGAATTACTTAGCCTGGAGCTTCTTTTTGTGCTCCAACATGGAGTCATAGACCTTGTGCTGGTCAGGAAGATGCTTTGACACACTCTCCTTTTCCATACACCGATGAACCCAAGCAACAAGTGCAGGTACTCTGCCACAATGCTGAAGTTGCCACACTGCTCATAAGCAAAGAAAAAGCTATAAGATGGAACCAATGCCACATCCACAATGCCAAAGGTCTCTCCCCCAAAGTAAGGCTTGTCTCCAAGTTCTCCTTCCAACACCTTCAAGTACCCTATGAGGTCATTCTTTGCTGTTTCTTGGGCTTCCCCTGTGGAAAACATTAGCTGCCTCCCAGCACTATAAATCTGTTTGGTCAGAAGGCATAATATTTACCGATTATGATCCTCTATCTCCACTCCCCTATCCCAAAATACTCATAGTGGTTGGTTCGTATGAGAATTTTGAACCATGAGAATCTCAAAGTATTATGCAACGACTATATGAGTGCTTTACAACAAGTGTACAGAGAAATTTTGCATGCCTACAAATGCACCTTGAGACTTGCTTAGGATTTAGGGTATAGGATCAAGAAGCGCGTAAGCTAATCCGGCAGTCATCAAAAAAGGTGTACAGAGAAATTTAGGAATAGAATATCACGTGTCCAATATTTATTGGTTAGACATGCTTTATCCCATAGAAGAATCTTAAGGTGTAATTGAATTGAGTGTGACTATTTAGCTCCTCTGCCATTTTGGTAAGCTTTTTTTGTATAATTTTTTTTTTTTCTTTGGGTCTGCAAATCATTTTCATGTACAGACAAGACAGAGATGGAAGAGTAAGGCCTCACCTTCTTGTCAACATAACCTGGCTTGAGCTCGCTGGTGAGGATCAGAAGGCAACAATGGCGATTTGTGATTCCATATTTCATCGATGTACTGAACAATGACGAGTGACTCGCAAACAGGTTTGCCGTTGTGGATTAACACTGGGATTTGCTTGTTGACAGGGTTCATCTTCAAGAGCAGTGGGCTCTTGTTGCTCAGTTCCTCTTCCCTGAATTCATAGTCTACCCCTTTCTCAGCCAAGGCAATTTTCACCCTCGTTGAATAAGGGCTAATCCAGGTGCCCAAGAAAATGAGTTCGTCCGCCATTGATGATGGTGATGATGATTTCTCACAACTCAGTGTGGAGATCAAAGATTGAATGAAGAACAGAGAAGGAAAGTGTGTTTAGTGAATTGTGTTTAAGGTGTTTGTTTTTATGCCAAAGAGAGGAGGTCATTTATAGACGGCATGGCAGTTCAAAATCGTCGTAGAATTTTTGTTGCCATATTTTTTCTATTAGTGTTTTGGGAAGGAAGGATGGTCATTGCGTGCGTCATGATTGATCTTTTATAGCAATGAACGACCTCTGCTGCTCGGACGCCCTGTTTGAATAATTTCTCCTGTTCCGTGATATCGTTCGAAGTTGGCTATTTTTGTTGATTTATTAAATTTTTTTTTGACTAATTTTTTAGATGAAGTTATGTTTGAGATGATTTGTGAATTTTTTATTATTTTTTTTGTAATTGAATATATAGCTATAAGTGAAAAAATTATTAATTGATATGTATGATAGTGATATTTTATCTTATTAAATATTTTAATATTTTTTTTTGTTGTTATTGACTATTTTAGCCAAGTGTTTGCCATGAAAAAATTGTTTTCAATTTTATGGTGGTATAAATTTTTTGTGCATATGATACAAATTATTCATATGCATAGTGTAAGTCTATCCTGTGTGGAGAAGGGTTGGAATGGTGGTGTGGTAGATGAGGGTGGTGGAGGGTTGGCAAGGGCCACCGGATTAGTGGCAGTGGCGGAGAAGGGAAGTTGCTGGTGAAAACTTGTGGTAATGGTAGGAGTTCAAAGAGACGTGGACTTTCGGAGTTAAGGTGTACAGAGAAACTTGTTGATGGGAGTTTTAAAAAGTAGGGTTAAAAGTAAATAATGTGGTGTTTGTTTTGAGGGATTGAGGAATGTGATTGAATTATTAATCCATTCGTATTAGTAGTCCGTTATTTGGTTCAAAATTTTTGTATCAAATTATTAATTCCTCTGGATTATTAGTCCAAAATCTATTGGACTATTGTGTCCCATGGGAGAATGGGATACAAATATGAGATTAGGTGATGAAATGACCATTTTGACCATCTACTATTGAATTATGTATTATGTTTAGTAAAATTCAATAAAATTTAAATGTCTTAATTTAAAAATAAAATAATTTTATTTAATTTTTATTGATGTTTTATTTATTTAATTTTTTAAAATAATTTTTTATAGATATTTTATTGATGTTTTATTTTAAAATTTTGTTTATATTTTGTTTAATTTCATTATTTAAATTTTAATAGGTGTTTTATTTAATTTCATTATTTAATTATTATTATTTTTTAAAATAAATTTATTTAAAATTTTGATTAAAAAAATAAAATATATTTTTATTGATATTTTATTTGTTTAATTTTTTAAAAATAAATTTATTTAATTGTGTAAAAAATAAAATAAAATAAATTTTTATTTAATCTAGTTAAAAATAATTAAAATATTAATGATATGTTTAATATTGCTATTACTTAATAATAATTGAAAAGGGTAGAATAGTCATTGAGCATTTATCATTCTTTATAATATTCCAAACAAACATAGGATTCATATCTTATCTATCCAAATATTCATTTCCTGATATCTAATCTTGTACGGGGAGCAAATATTCAGGCAAGCCCGTATTCCTTTCTTCCAAGCTCCGTTTCTGTCCGACCACCTGAAAGCACAACGGCGGTGAGCTACCCGGCGGTGTGTGGCCGGAAAACCCCTCCGACGCTCAAGTTAGAACCACGCACCTGGAAAAATGACTAGAGAGAAGGGAGAGTGTTCGAGTGTAAGTCTTACTTACAAAAATTGTCCATCTCCGTAAGGGGTGGCGCCGAATTGTTTATATACCTCTCTGCGCCTCATATCTACTCCCAATGATCTCTCAACACGTGGCTCTGCTATCCCATCTGTCAGCACATGAACCATGCCTCTGTCAGGTCACACCATGCTGGACCTTACCTAATCCCAAATGCCAGCCTTCTCCGCTGGAGCCCGGCAGCCGAGCTGCCCAATCCATAGCCGGTCTGTGCTTCATGCCCAAGCACGCCGCTCAACAAGCTTGAGGGAACCGGGCTACTCAGCATCCCGGCTGGGCAGTGTCCGAGATATCTCGCATTCACCTTTGTCGGCCTTCCTGCCGAACAAACTCATAGCTCGGTTGACTACGCCCTTCCTGGCGCCGGTCATCTGCTTGGCTGGTCGGCCTTCCTGCAAGCACGCAGCTCGGTTCACACAAATCGGTGCCTTAACCGAGCACCTCCTCAACCCAGGACTTGCTCGGCCAAAATCTTTGCCCGGCGTAACTTTATCCGGCCAAACCTGTCCGGCTCGGTACCAGACCATTATTTTCCCACTCAATTGCCCCTCAATTCCGTCCGCTCTAGCGTGACAGGGATTACCTACTCCAGCCGAGATAAGATTTCATTTCCTCGGTCCCCGGTCCCCGGTTGGTGCTACATCAGACCTCGGTGTCATCTCGTTTTTCCCGGCTGACGCATCAACTGCCCGTCTCTTCAACTCTGACGAAGTCATTAAATGGGGGCACGTGGCAGCTTCTTATTCGTCCTCGAGCAGCCAACCGGCTGCCGAAATTCAAAAATTTTGGCGGTTAAACACCCCTATATATAGGCCACCCTCTCCTTCTTCCCTTTCTTACTGCCATTCCTTCGTTACAGCAGCTCCAGAGCTCGTGCCCCTTCCCTTTCCTGCCGTTGCTGCGTTAGTGCCTCGAAGAAGTCTTCCTCGCCTTCTCCAGGTGAGTTCTTGTATTTTCTTGCCATTTTCTTTCACATTTCTCACATTAGGGTTTAAAAATACAGCTTTTAGAACTTAGGCACCTAAAAACATCCCAAACCTTCCATAGTTCATGGTGTTCTTCATTTCTCCTGAAGAACAGCGAAGAACTGGGGCGGACCGGGCTCATGGTCTCCGTTTGATCCAAAATAACCACAAAACCGAGGAAATAACATGTTTGTAGTGAAGACAGTAAAAACCGAGATAGTGGGAGTACTTGATCGTCCAGCCGGGCTAGTATCTGATCCGTTTGGGCGATTGAGCTCTCTAGCAGCCTTAGGAACCGGGGTGGTTTGGCACGCCTTCGGACCGAGCTAAAGTCAAGCTTGGTTTTGCGAGACCGCGCTCACACTTACCCTCCTTTTCCTGCAGAGTCCAAGGGGACCATTAACCATTCTGAAGCTCCCAAGACCGAGCAATCATCCAGTGCCAAACCACAACCGAGCTACCTTAGGACCGCCTCAAATGGGGAAGTACCGCTTTATGGTAGACACCCCGACTGCCTTAGACGCGTTCAGGGAGGAGTACGGCATCCCGGCCGATGTCCACCTCGAACTTGCAGCCGAGCAAACAACTCCTTGGGGGAGAGCCGAGCAATGCCCCTTTACCGTGCTCTCAATAGTTGAGGGAGGCCTTCGCTTTCCACTCAATCCCCTGATCACAGAGTTCTTACGCCGCACCGGGCTGGCACCAACCCAAGTGTCAACAAATACATACCGGATTATCAATGGTGTTCACGAATTAAACAACCGGCTTGGCACTCAACTAGGCTTAGCCGAGATCTTAAGGCAGTACACCATGGGCCACACCGGGGACGGTCTTGCCTACTACCTGAAAATAAGACCGGGCAAGGAGAAAATAGTGACCGGCACCCCAGATAAAGACTTGCACGATGACGACTTTTTCTGGGTGTCTGGTAACTACGAAACGGCCGACGTACCGGGCTGGTTTATTAGCAAGAACTTTGGTTCTTCATGTAAGCCGCACTTCATTGCTCGGTCAACCCTCTTAAATGATTATTCTTTACTTAGCCATTTTTTGTTTCCTTTGCAGCAATCCAGGATCTACAAGCAAATTACCGGTTCCCAAACGCCGAGTCAATCCGAACCGTGCTTCGATACAGGCACCGGGATTGTAACGAACTGCTCGATTATCAACCTACTTACAGATACTCCGCTCCCCGCCAGGGTAGAGTCACTGACTTCCTGCGCGAGCCAACTCCACCTCCGGATCCAATTAGCCATTTTTTGTTTCCTTTGCAGCAATCCAGGATCTACAAGCAAATTACCGGTTCCCAAACGCCGAGTCAATCCGAACCGTGCTTCGATACAGGCACCGGGATTGTAACGAACTGCTCGATTATCAACCTACTTACAGATACTCCGCTCCCCGCCGGGGTAGAGTCACTGACTTCCTGCGCGAGCCAACTCCACCTCCGGATCCAACTTTACTTGACATCCCCTTAATCCGGCTGACCGAGGAACAGGAAATGGCCAAGCAGAGTCGAATCCGAAATTTGCTAACTGCCACCTCGGCCGAGCTACCGGGCGTCGGCACTCCCTCATCAGCGGCCGGTCAATCCAGCGGCGCAGTGATCGGGCTCGCCACACCTTCAACAGGCCAACCCCGGCGAGAACCTACGCAACGCCGGGGTGGAAAAAGGGCTCGGCCAGATCCCTCAGCCGAGCTGGTGGCTGAGCTAGAAACCGAGCAACCTGCAGTACAAGCCAGCACCGTACCGGCCTGGCGCCCGCTGCTGAAACACCGGGGTGCTGACATCCCGGCCAACGCCTCGGTCAAAGGCGACAAGGAACACCTGTTGGCCTTCGACCTGTCAAAGGCTCTCCTGCTGCCGTCTGACGTGGTTGGAAGCGACCACGTTCCGGACACCCGGTTGGTCAAATCGGCCGTGAAGTCAATGACCAGGGTAAGCACCCCAACCTGCTCCCAGAATTTTCAAGTGTTTGCCCGGTTTCTTTGCTGATCAAGTTTTTTTCTTGCAGGCCATCCAGAAACAGCACCTCGTGATGGAGCGCGTCCACCGACTTAGGCAGAGGGCAACTGATACAGCCAGCCAAGTTGAGAGCCTTCAGACCGAGTTGGGACGGGCAAAGGCGTCTTTCGACCGGGCTAGCACTGAGAACAACCGACTGCTCGGCCAGCTGAATGAGGCCGAGAAGAAACGAGATGAACTCCAAGCCGAGCTTAATGCGCTGAAAGAGTCCAGGGAAAAAGACTGCGAAGATGCCAACAATGCAGGCTTCAAAGAAGCAGAAGACAACTACAAAAAGCAGGTCTTTGCAACCCAGGACATATACTTCAAGGCCGGCTGGAAGGAAGCTTGCTCTCAGCTCGGCCAGGGCCCTGAAACCGACGTGTTTGCCTCCACACCAAAAGCCTTTCTGCCGGTCTACCTTGTGCCCTATGCCAACGATGTCTTCACTGTGTTGCAGGCAGAGGCCGAGGAAGAGCTTGCTAGAGAGACGGCTGCAGACGCCGGTGAAGGAAACAGCCCCGAACGGAATGTCCAGAATGAGCCCGGTGATCAAGAGAGAAATGCACCGGTCAACATTGAAGATGATTTTGACAACCTCTCCCCTCTTGCATAGTTTTTCGTTGACCTTGTTTTTGTTTGTTTTTCATGTAGCCAGGCTAAGTCTCGCATTTTGTAACCGGGCTAAGTACCCCACCTTTGTACTCATTTCGAATTAATGAAAAAGCTTAACTTTTATGAAGTGTTTTCATGGTTTGCTGAGCTTCATCAACTCACTGAACCGGGATACATCACCACGGTTGAGAGACCAGATCATACCATCTCCAACCGAGGTAATTCCTCTCGGCAAGAAATATCTAACTTAAACAAACATTGATCAATCCAACCGGACAAACAATCTTGGTCGGGAATTCGAAATTGGATAAAACACCAACGATTCCAACCGGAGCAAAGCATCTCGGTTGGGAATTCCAAAGTTGGGCAAAACCCCAACTCTTCCAACCGGATTAATCCATCTCGGTTGGGCACAACACCAATTCTTCCAACCGGAGCAAAACATCTCGGTTGGGAATCCAAAGTTGGGCAAATCACCAACTCTTCCAACCGGGGCAAAAACATCTCGGTTGGGAATTCCAAAGTTGGGCAAATCACCAACTCTTCCAACCGGAGCAATACATCTCGGTTGGGAATCCAAAGTTGGGCAAATCACCAACTCTTCCAACCGGAGCAAAAACATCTCGGTTGGGAATTCCAAAGTTGGGCAAAACACCAACTCTTCCAACCGGAGCAATACATCTCGGTTGGGAATTCCAAAGTTGGGCAAAACACCAACTCTTCCAACCGGAGCAATACATCTCGGTTGGGAATCCAAAGTTGGGCAAATCACCAACTCTTCCAACCGGAGCAAAAACATCTCGGTTGGGAATTCCAAAGTTGGGCAAAACACCAACTCTTCCAACCGGAGCAATACATCTCGGTTGGCAATTCCAAAGTTGGGCAAAACACCAACTCTTCCAATCGGAGCAATACATCTCGGTTGGGAATCCAAAGTTGGGCAAATCACCAACTCTTCCAACCGGAGTAAAAACATCTCGGTTGGGAATCCAAAGTTGGGCAAATCACCAACTCTTCCAACCGGAGCGAAACATCTCGGTTGGGAATTCCAAAGTTGGCAAAACACCAACTCTTCCAACCGGAGCAATACATCTCGGTTGGGAATCCAAAGTTGGGCAAATCACTAACTCTTCCAACCGGAGTAAAAACATCTCGGTTGGGAATTCCAAAGTTGGGCAAAACACCAACTCTTCCAACCGGAGCAATACATCTCGGTTGGGAATCCAAAGTTGGGCAAATCACCAACTCTTCCAACCGGAGTAAAAACATCTCGGTTGGGAATCCAAAGTTGGGCAAATCACCAACTCTTCCAACCGGAGCAATACATCTCGGTTGGGAATTCCAAAGTTGGGCAAAACACCAACTCTTCCAACCGGAGCAAAAACATCTCGGTTGGGAATTCCAAAGTTGGGCAAAACACCAACTCTTCCAACCGGAGCAATACATCTCGGTTGGGAATTCCAAAGTTGGGCAAAACACCAACTCTTCCAACCGGAGCAATACATCTCGGTTGGGAATCCAAAGTTGGGCAAATCACCAACTCTTCCAACCGGAGTAAAAACATCTCGGTTGGGAATCCAAAGTTGGGCAAATCACCAACTCTTCCAACCGGAGCGAAACATCTCGGTTGGGAATTCCAAAGTTGGCAAAACACCAACTCTTCCAACCGGAGCAATACATCTCGGTTGGGAATCCAAAGTTGGGCAAATCACCAACTCTTCCAACCGGAGTAAAAACATCTCGGTTGGGAATTCCAAAGTTGGGCAAAACACCAACTCTTCCAACCGGAGCAATACATCTCGGTTGGGAATCCAAAGTTGGGCAAAACACCAGCTCTTCCAACCGGAGCAATACATCTCGGTTGGGAATCCAAAGTTGGGCAAATCACCAACTCTTCCAACCGGAGTAAAAACATCTCGGTTGGGAATTCCAAAGTTGGGCAAAACACCAACTCTTCCAACCGGAGCAATACATCTCGGTTGGGAATCCAAAGTTGGGCAAATCACCAACTCTTCCAACCGGAGTAAAAACATCTCGGTTGGGAATCCAAAGTTGGGCAAATCACCAACTCTTCCAACCGGAGCAATACATCTCGGTTGGGAATTCCAAAGTTGGGCAAAACACCAACTCTTCCAACCGGAGCAATACATCTCGGTTGGGAATATAAATTTTGAACAAAACATCAAATTTCGAAGGCAAAGAACACTTGTATATATTTGACAAAAAGAATTACATTCTGAAGTGTAATGCAAAAAGCTCCTTCTTCGCAAACAAAACAATAGCTAGAAATAGTATATTTTGAGATTGGCCGCGTTCCATGGCCGAGGTATTGCTCTACCATCCACGTCCTCCAGGTGGTATGCCCCCTTGCCCGCCAGACCGGTTATCTTGTATGGTCCTTCCCAATTTGCCCCTAGCTTGCCTTCTCCTGGCACCAGGGTATTTCCCATAACCTTCCTCAGGACCCAATCACCCACCTTGAACGGTCTGGGGTGCACCAGCTTGTTGTACTTCCTGGAGAGTTCTTGCTGGTAGGCTGCCACATGGATGAGAGCCTTTTCCCGGCGCTCTTCAGCCAGGTCTAATTCCAGAGATATAGCCTCGGTGTTCAGAGCAGGCTCAAAGCTTTCACTTCTGAGGGTGGGCATGCCGACTTCCAAGGGAATGACTGCCTCCATTCCATAAGCCAAAGCGAATGGAGTTTCCCCGGTAGAACGCCGCGGGGTAGTCCGGTATGCCCAAAGGACGCTGGGAAGTTCCTCGGCCCACTTTCCCTTTGCTTTTTCCAACCTTTTCTTTAACCCATCCAATATGATCTTGTTCGACGCCTCGGCTTGACCGTTGGACTGTGGGTAAGCCGGAGTGGAGTTGTAGAATTCAATCTTTAAATCTTCACAAAAACTTCTGAATAGGCGACCGTCAAACTGGGTGCCGTTGTCAGAAATCAAGATCTTGGGGACGCCAAACCGCGTTACCACATTCTGCCAGACAAACCTCTTCACGTCTTTTTCCTTGATAGTTGTCAAAGGTTCAGCTTCAACCCATTTGGTGAAGTAGTCCGTCGCCGCGATAAAGAACTTGCGGTTGCCCGGTGCAGTTGGGAGGGGTCCCACTATATCGAGCCCCCACATCGCAAAAGGCCATGGGCTGGTGAGGGGAAGAAGTTCTCTGGCCGGCTGGTGGATCTGGTGTGCAAATTTCTGACACTTCTCGCATTTCCGGACATACTTTTGGGCGTCAGCTTGCATGTACGGCCACCAATAGCCTTGTGAAATAGCTCGGTAGGCCAAGGATCTGCCCCCGGTGTGGCTGCCGCAAATGCCTTCGTGAATTTCGTGCAGGAATGCATCCACACTGCTCGGGTGCACACACTTTAAGTACGGACCAGAGAAGGACTTTTTATACAACGCGCCAGATGGAGAGAGCCAAAACCGCTCTGACTTTACCCGGCATTTGTGTGCTTCCTTATTCTCGGTTGGTAGAATCCGGTCTCGGAGGAACAAAATGATTGGATCCATCCACGACGGACCCAGCTCGGCGCAGAGTACTTCCGTCTGCCCGGTATCTTCAATGCTTGGTCGTGGAAGAAAGTCAATTAACAAGGGATTTGGAGACGTACTATCTACCATCGATGCCAGGCCGGCCAGCTCATCAGCTCGGCTGTTTTCTTCTCGGCCGATCTGTTGGACTCTGATTGCCTGAAACTGCTTGATGCGTTCCCTGACCAGAGCTTGGTACTTCGCCATGCGGTCATCCTTTGCCTCGTAGATCCCAGAAACTTGGTTAACCACAAGTTGGGAGTCACTGTACACCATTAGCTCGGCAGCCTTCATCTGGATTGCGCTCTTGAGCCCGGCCAGAAGGGCCTCATACTCGGCTTCGTTGTTAGATGCTGGGAAGCCAAGGGTGATAGAATGTTCAATGGTTAGGCCATCTGGGGGGATAAGAACAATACCCAGCCCAGCACCGTGACGATTGGACGCCCCGTCAACAAAAAGCTTCCACATTTCCCCCAAAAAAAGCTTCCAGCAAACTGATGGATCCTGCGAGTGGTGAGGGGTGCTACAATCAAGGTTGCTCGGCCGTCCGGTTTCAAGTTCTGAGCTCCCTGGCCCCACTCCAGCCCCCCTTGGTGATTCGGCACCGGACTCAGCAAGTTGGTCTGCCACGCCTAAGTCCGTAGGCGAATCACCAGGTTGCGGTATTATGCCGGCCGCAGGCTCTGTGCTGAGTAGTTCCATGACTTCCCCCCTTGGTGATGCGTTACCGGGCAGAGTTGGTGGAGTAACAACACCCAACTCTGTCGTCGCGTCACCGGTTATTGGCATTGTAGAAGTGTAGGCCACTGCGGTGGTGCGCGCTAAGTCCGCGCCGCGAATCCCACCAGTTGGTAGTATCTTTGATGAACCGGTGCGCACCTCATCATCTGCCGCGGTAATATCGACCGGGCATACCGGATGAGTTCCAGGTGAAAATTCTGCAACGAAGTCAGCCAAAGTTTGGGCTTTGATGGCAGTGCGCGGCTGATACTTCACATCAAACTGTCCCAACTCGACCGCCCACTTAAGCACTCGCCCAGAAAAATCCGCCCGTTCAAATAAAGCTTTGAGGGGGAACTCAGTCAAGACGACGATAGTATGTGCATGAAAGTAGTGCGCCAACTTTCTTGAAGCCATCATTAATGCCAAAGCGAGCTTTTCAAGAGGCAGGTACCTAGTCTCTGCCGGTAGTAAAGTCTTGCTAACATAAAAGATGGGGAGGTGCTTGATTCCTTCAGCCCGAACAAGCACCGCACTGACTGCATGCTGCGATACGGCCAGATAAAGATAAAGCTCTTCCCCGGGCACCGGCGTGACCAACAATGGTGCTGAAGACAGATATTCCTTGAGCTCGGCCAACGCTCGGTCGCATTCTTCATCCCATGAGAACTTGGACTTCAAGGACTGAAAGAAAGGGCGGTAGCGATCTGATGACCGGCTTATAAATCGATTAAGCGCGGCGGCCATTCCGGCCAGATGTTGCACGTCTTTCCCCGAGCTAGGCTGCTTTAACTCTTGTACGGCTCTGATTTGTGCAGGGTCCGCCTCAATACCTCGGTTTGTGACTAAAAATCCTAAAAATTTCCCGGATCCCACGCCGAAGGCACACTTAGACGCATTCAGGCGTAACTTATGCTTCTTGAGGATGGCGAACATCTCGGCCAGGTCGGACAAATGATTTGCTTGTTGCCTGCTCTTGACCACCATGTCATCAATGTAAGCCTCCATTGTCCGGCCCAGCAAAGGAGCAAACATCTTGGTCACCATCCTCTGGAAAGTCGCCCCGGCGTTCTTTAAACCAAAAGGCATTACTCGGTAGCAGAAGAGTCCCCTTGGTGTAGTAAATGAAGTAATTTCTCGGTCGGGGCCGTGCATGGCAATCTGATGATAGCCCCGGTAAGCGTCCAAGAAACTTAGCCTGTCATGGCCAGCCGTCAAATCCACAAGCTGGTCAATCCTAGGCAAAGGAAAGCTGTCTTTCGGACAGGCACGGTTGACGGTCTTGTAATCAACGCAAACCCGCCACTTCCCATTCTTCTTCGGTACAACGACTGTATTTGAAATCCACCGAGGATAGTGAACTTCCTGAATTGCTCGCGCCTCAAGCAGGTTCTTGACTTCCTCCGCCACTACCTCGGCGTGATGCAATGCTGATCTCCTTGTTCGCTGAATGACCGGCTTGGCTCCGGGGAAGACATTGAGATGATGGCAGATAAAGTTTGGATCGAGGCCGGGCATGTCATAAGGCGACCATGCGAAGACTTCAATGTTGGCCATAAGGAATTCCACCATCTCGGTCCTTTCTTGTGCTGTGAGGGTGGAGTCGAGCAAGAAGAACTTGTCCGGCTGCTCGGTATCAATTCGCACTTCCACCAATCCTTCCACGGCTTTGTCCTCTGCCTTGGTACCCACATCATCTAGCACTACCCGGTCCTCCGGTCCCTCAATCATCTGGACAAATCCCTTGGCAGCCCGGCTTCCATTGATTGCCACAAAGCACTGTTTTGACATGACTTGATCGCCCCCAATCTCCTCAACTGCCCCCATAGCCGAGGGGAATCTCATTACTTGGTGAAAGGTTGATGCCACGGCTTGCATAGCATGAAGCCAGCCCCTGCCAAGGATCAGATTGTAAGTAGATGGCACCTGTAATACCCAGAACTCAACCTATTTGACCACTGATCCCGCTTTAACCGGCAGGATAATTTTTCCCAAAGGCCACTCTGGTTGTGAGTTGAAACCGACCAATGGCGAAGTTGCTGGGGCCAAATCCGTGTCTCGAAGCTTGAGCTGTTTGAAAGCGTCGTAATACATGATCTCGACCGAACTTCCCTGATCGATCAAGATCCTTTTAACTTCGAAATTATTGACGCGGAGAGTCACTACCAAAGCGTCATTATGCGGTGTCTGTATGCGCTCCAAATCTTTTGAGGAAAAGCTGATTACATCCTTTACTTCTGTCTTCCCCCTCTTGAGCGCAGGCTGAACTGACAAAACTTCCCTCATGTGTTCTGCCTTTTTAATCATACCACGAAGGTCGCAAACACGCGCCGGTTCCACTATGCCGTGGATGACATTCACAACCCCTTGTGGAGGTGCCTCCCGGTCATCCGGTCCGCGTGGATCAACCGGAACCTGTTTTGCCTTAACACCTCCATCAATGTAGAGGTCAAGATGCCCGGCTGCCACTAGCTCTTCTAAGTGTTGCCTCAAAGGCAGACAATCCTCTGTTCGGTGGCCACGTTCCCGGTGAAAGGTACAACGGTACTTGGAATTGAAGCCTCTCTGCCCGTCGCCTAACTTAGCAGGAAACCGGACGTACTCCTCGTCACGGATTTCACTAAGTATGCGATAGATTGGAATCTTGAAGACCGTGGTGATGCCTGTTCTTGCTTTCAACCTTCTGCCTGCCTCGGCCAAATCATCTTGGGGGTAGTCATCCCGGCGGTAATCATTCTTGTCATTACGCCGCTCCCTACCCCGGTTCTTGCGGTTTGAACCTCGATCTGACTCTTCAGCTCGGTCACTAGATCGGCCGGACTCTTGCCCGACTGCATGCACTTTTCCTGCCAACCTCTTGGGTGTTACGACCGGGGCTGCCTTCTCGGTTGAGGCCGAGGCATCATCCTCTACCCGGATATGCTCATTGATGCGCTGCATAAGCTGTCCCATGGTTGTAGGTTGTTGCATGGTAAGTGAGTCTCGCAGTCTATGTCCGACCGGGAGTCCCCGCTTATACTGTACGATAGCAAGGTTGACCGGGCAGTCCAGTATCTCATTGAAAGTTTCCCAATACTTGGAGTTGTACGCCTTGAGTGTGTCGCTCGGTTCCATCTTGATACCCAGGAGGTGATCAACTTCCTTAGGAGTTTTGGTGTTAGTCGTGAAACGCGTTACGAAGGCTTCTGCCAGCTGTTGCCACCTTTCAATACTTCCCTCCGGTAGCCTTCCGAACCACTTCAATCCCAATTCACCCAAACTCGACGGAAAGATCAGGCACATAAGAGCATCATTCCGCCGGTGTCCGGCCATAACCTGTCGGAAATGACTTACATGCATGTACGGGTCGGTCTTTCCATCGTAAAGGGTAAACTTTGGCTGGTGGAATCCCGCCGGAAGCGGCGCTGCTTCTATCTCCAGTGAAAAAGGAGTGGCGCTCAACCTGGCCAAATCCGTATCTAGAAGGAGTGGCGCCGCTTGACGCGGTGGAGGCATTCCGACCTCCTCGCTGGCGTGGGCTCCGTAGGATAACCGCTGGAGCGCCGGCACCCTCTGAGCTTCCCGCCGGCGAGCCCGTTCCTTTAGAACTGTCCGCAAATCTTCTGTACAGGCGGAATAGGAATACCTCGACGTCGTCCCCGGACGTGAGGGTCTGTAAGTGCTATCTTGCGCGCTGGACTTCTCTGCGTGCAAGTCGGAATCACCATCTCTGTAGCTCCTGGTAATAGAGATTGCCGGAGTGTGCCTCTGACTCTGGTTGGCTGAACGGCGGGAGGGGGCTGAACGGCGGGATGGGGTGCGCTCACTGTGGTCACCCACTCCAGCGACGCCCTTCCCTTTGTAACGCCGCTTGAGCTCCTCCATCTCTGTCGCCATTCGTCGGATGACGGCATCTTGGTCCCGCAACTTGTGTTCCAGGCGTTTGGAGTGTGATTCTCTCCGCCGTCGGTGACCGTCTGGACTACGGGAACGCCCATGACTTCTTCCGCGCTTATCCCGCGCGTCTCCCGCCTGTCCTCCGGTGGCTGTCTCCAAGTTCGCCATCGGAAGGATGGACGGGAGTCCTTCTCTCTGCCGGACAAACTCCGGGGTGGTTCCGTCGACGGCGGACAACGGAAACTCCTCGTTGTGCGCCATGGACGACGATCAGATGAACCCAGAAGACAAGGTTTTATCTGCAAACTTCCCACAGACGGCGCCAATTGTACGGGGAGCAAATATTCAGGCAAGCCCGTATTCCTTTCTTCCAAGCTCCGTTTCTGTCCGACCACCTGAAAGCACAACGGCGGTGAGCTACCCGGCGGTGTGTGGCCGGAAAACCCCTCTGACGCTCAAGTTAGAACCACGCACCTGGAAAAATGACTAGAGAGAAGGGAGAGTGTTCGAGTGTAAGTCTTACTTACAAAAATTGTCCATCTCCGTAAGGGGTGGCGCCGAATTGTTTATATACCTCTCTGCGCCTCATATCTACTCCCAATGATCTCTCAACACGTGGCTCTGCTATCCCATCTGTCAGCACATGAACCATGCCTCTGTCAGGTCACACCATGCTGGACCTTACCTAATCCCAAATGCCAGCCTTCTCCGCTGGAGCCCGGCAGCCGAGCTGCCCAATCCATAGCCGGTCTGTGCTTCATGCCCAAGCACGCCGCTCAACAAGCTTGAGGGAACCGGGCTACTCAGCATCCCGGCTGGGCAGTGTCCGAGATATCTCGCATTCACCTTTGTCGGCCTTCTTGCCGAACAAACTCATAGCTCGGTCGACTACGCCCTTCCTGGCGCCGGTCATCTGCTTGGCTGGTCGGCCTTCCTGCAAGCACGCAGCTCGGTTCACACAAATCGGTGCCTTAACCGAGCACCTCCTCAACCCAGGACTTGCTCGGCCAAAATCTTTGCCCGGCGTAACTTTATCCGGCCAAACCTGTCCGGCTCGGTACCAGACCATTATTTTCCCACTCAAATCTCATGACTAATCCTATGACTAAATAAACATGAGATACAAATCTAGTCTAACCAAATAATCCGGGAACAATATAATCCAGAACTAACAATCCGGTGGATTCCAATTGCCCCTTTTTCAATCCGTCCAAACAAAAGTAATTCATAACTTAAAGTTTTTTTTTTTTTTTTATTTTTTATTAATGAAACTCCGATTACTCATAATAAATAAAAATAAATAACACAATATAAAAATTTATCATAACAAGTTGAATTGAATATTTTAAAATTTTTTTTTGCCCCTTTTGCAATTCATATTTTAAAGTTAATTCATTTGACTTTGCTGCTACAAAGTTACAAACCAATGACCTCGACGGAACAAATTTATTTATATTTACTGTCCAAAAACATCAAATTTGTCTGTAGCTTATAATAATTTTTTTTTTAGAACTATACACTAATTTATTTACCTTGTCGGTGACACTGTCATGGGCGTCACACTTCGCGTTTTGCTTGCCTACAACTATTTAAAATTCAACAATGATACATCTCACTAATTTAGAAGCATTAATGGACCACTAATGAGGTGAAAATTTAAAAGAAAAAAAGAAAAAAAAAAAACTTAAGGCCAAAACATCACATCAGTCAGTGGGACCCACTCTCTAGAGCTCCTTTAGTGCTCCCAATTTAGAGCTTCCAAACATTTTTCTTTAAAATTAGGACCGGCTTCTCTTCCGTTTGACGAATTGGAGTGTATTGTTGTGTTCGTGAAAATTTGTTATGTGTCTCGTTTTAATAATTTGAATTATTTAATGTGTAGAACTAATCGAGTACTATATACCTGTCAATAATCACGTTGATCAAATATCAATAGTTACGTAATCAAATCAGTTTTGTATTAAAAAAAATAGATAGTGAAAAAATAAACGGTTGATAAAAATTTGATCCGATGAGATAGTTATCGATATCTAACCAACGTGATTTTTTTACAAACATATAATACTCGACGAATTCTATACATTAAACGATTCAAATTATTGAAATGAGACTCGTGATGCGCCTTCATAAGTTCAACATACTCTCCAGTCCAATCATGAATTGGAAAGAAGTCCAACTCTTAAAATTACACTTTTAAACGCACAGCACAACCTTACACCTATTCGTAATAAAAATAAAATATTAAATTTTCAAAATTGTTATACAAATTTGGTTATAAGAATATCGTAAAGTACTATACTTGTAAATTATAATTATAATAGTAGACATTTAAAATGAAGAAAACACAATATAACAGAAAAGGTTATGGTACATACATTTTAAAAGGTGTGTATTATATAATATTTATAGCTAAAAGAGCAGATATCATAATTCTATAATTTTTGAGTCATAATTAAAATAAATAAATAAAAAGTAATAACTAAACATTAGATGAGACATAACTAAAAATTTCATTAGTCATAATTAAAATAATATAATAACTAAAATAAATAAATAAAAAGCAATAGCCAAATATCACATGACGTATAACTAAAAATCTCATCAGTTATAACTAAAATAATATCATAATTAAAGAAAAAAAATTAATCATAATTAAAAAAAAATGACATAAGAGTGCATGTGATACACCCCTTTAAAGAGTGTGTATGCTAGAATTTTCCCAATATATGTCATAACATTATGTATAATAATTATGTCTATTTTAGGTTTGAAGTACTCTATCTCTGCTTTAATCATAAAAATATGTGACAAATCAGGATGATAGTGGGATCGAGATGGGATTGAGGATTAGTTTTAGGGGAAATTACACATTAGTAGCATCAGGAAAAAACATATTTACAAAATAAATGAAAAAAATTATGATTTTAATTATTAATATTTGTAAAGTTTATTATTTTTTGTAAATATATTTTTTTTATTCTTGCTGATGTGTAATTCCCTCTACTTTTATAACGTTAGGAATGAAGGTATTAATAAAAATGAAAAATGATATAGTATATTATGAATAATAATTTATGATTGATGAGACTTAAAAATAAAAAAATAAAAAAATAAAATAAAAAAATTAATAAGTGAAAATGAGTGTTTAAATGTAATATTTTAGTGTCTTAGGGATTCTTTGGCAATAAACTAATAATCCAAAAATTAAAAAATCATATATAAAAAATCAAAGATTTATTTTTAATCTATTTATTTTTTGTACATTTTTCGTAAAAGAAGAAAATGATATAATTTCATATTTTTTGAGTTATGACTAAAATAAAATTAAATAAAATAAAAATTAAAAAAGAGCCTATTTTGAAAAGATGGAAATAAGCAAATTTTTGTCTTATTTTCTTACTTTTTGACTTACTCATAAAATCATGGAAAAAGGGTGGGTGCTCGAATTTCTTGGGGGTCGAATGACCCGAAAGAGAAGAGAGGGAGAGAAAGAGAAGAGAGGGAGAGAGGAGGACGACGGCGGAGGCCTCGGACGTTCGTCGGAGCTCGCCGATCGTCGCCCAGCCACCGATCGTCGCCTCGCCGTCCTCGTCGCAGCTCCGCCTGTGCCTCGCCGCAGCTCCGCCTCTGCCTCTGCCTCGCCGCAACTCCGCCTGTCTCGCCGCCCCGCCTCCGCCCCTGCCTCACCCCGAGTTTGTTGGCCCCCTCCCCTCCCCTCCCCTCCCCCTCCTTCTTCATCCCCTCGTCTTCTTCTTCATTCTGCAGAAAAAAAAAAAAACAAAACAAAAAGGGCAAAACGACGTCGTTTTGCCCTTTCGACCCATTCGACCCACGGTTTTTCGAGCTACCAACCGCGATTGTAAAATCATTTGGGAAGTACAACTTTTCTGCTTTTTTAAAAATTATTATTATATTGTGTAACATCACTTGTAAAATTGTAAATTTACTATATTACCTCATGCATTATTAATGCATTTATGTCAAAAGTCATGCACAAGAATATTTTGATAATTTTACTTATTGGCTTATTTCCCACTTTCCAAATGGATTTTTGCTCAAATAAACTAGCATCTGATTTGTGTAAAAATGTTGGAAAGCATATTGATTTTAGTAAAAATGTATTAAATTTAGTAAAAATGTCTTGTATCCTTCAATTTTTTCATGGGGCATTTACATACAAGTTCCATTTTGTGAACTTATACTCCATTAAGTCTTAAATAAAATCATTTGCTCCTTCAAGTCCTATTAATTTTTAATATCCCGATTTATCCTTTTTTCTTCAAAATGGGACTTGCTGAAGACGGCTTCTTCCCCGAAACCCAAATCACCGCCATCTCCATCGGCGACGAGGTCCTCACCACCGTCCGTTCCTCCTTCCCCCTTCTTGTAACTGCCATCGAATCCCTCTACACCGCCCTCGTCGCCGCCAATTTACACACCCAAATCAAAATTTAGGTGCGTGAACAAACCGTTTTCCTTTTCAGACACCTAACTGTCTTATGAACTTGGTAGTTGAGACTTGGAGAAACTAACGACTTTGGGGAACTTTCAGAGGGAGAGAGAGAGAGAGAGAGATTTAATTAAAGTGATTATCATATGATTGTCTCTCTCTGTACCTTCTTTTCAAATCTTCAACCCCCAACTATGCCTTCTCTGTGTCTCTTTTATTTTCATGTGTTTCTCATTCATTATCTGTCTTCAACAAACCTAAAGGTGTCATGAGAATTCCAAACATTTTCAAAGCAAATAAAATCCTTTGCCCAGAATCTTTGAACCCAGTTCGTGAAAATCTCGTTCACAAACCCAACCCCAAACAAACCCAAAGGTGTCTATGAATGTGACGAAGAGGAGTAGGATGAAGAGAGAGAAGACGAATGGATATTTGTGCTCCTTGATGAGGTTTTGGACTGAGATAGCCATTGTTAGTCTTTAGAAGCTCCAGATTTTGTTTTTCAATCGGAGAGAGAAAGTGAATAGTTGAGACGAGAGAACCAATTAGGAGATTGAGACAGATTGCAGAGAGAGAGAGAGAGAGAGTTTTTTAAAATTGAGAACCTTCTCAGTTATAATATTCTCAATTTTAATCATGAAAAAATTGAGAAATTTCTCAAAATTGATAATTATAAATTTCTTAAAATATTCGCAGAATTATCTTTCTTTTCAATCCCATACTTTTCTCAGAAGCCAAACAGAAATTTTTTAATTTTGATAATAATATACTGAAATCATTCTCTATTTAAAAATTGATAATATTCTCAGTTTTGGGATTAAAGGGCAAAACGTCTTTTTATCTATAAATGAGACTTATTGGTTCAAAAACTTTTTGACAGGACCTAAGTTACCACCAAATATGTAGACAAGACTTTTTGGTAATTAACTCTTTTTTCATCTTTTACTTCTATGCTAAGAGAACTTATTAGCAAGACCTTTTTTATTTTACAAAATTTATTGTGGGAACAAATGACTTTTTGAAACTTGCATCGGAACAATATGGGAGATTGTTTGTGGATGTTGGCTTGTATTAAAATTTTGGGCAAATTATAAAAAAAATCCCAGGATTTAACGTGTTTTTCACATTAAACCCTAAAATTTTAATTTTAACAATTAAAACCTTAAATTTTTAAAAGTGTCCCAATGTTAACCCTCTGTCTGTTTCGGTTTACTTTTACACTTATTTGATACACGTTTCACTTTTTGATTCGCCCATAATTATTATAATTATTTTATTTCTAAATTACTTTCTTTTCTTTTTTTTCTATCAACTCTTTCTTTCTCTCTCTCTCTCTCTCTCCCTCTAGTCTCTTTCCACCTTATACTCTCTATCTCTCTTTGCTTCTCTTCCCTCATAGGCCGATGTAGCTGTTGATCGACTGCCCAACTAAACCACCTTTCTATTGTTGGAATGGCAAATTCCATTAACGACCCCTGTTCCACCACTACTCCCTGTAACATGACCGGGGGGTACCCGCGCGCGTTAAACAGTTCGGACTCCCGAAATCTTTTTGATCTCAAGTCTCACGAGTGCAATGTGAAACGTAGACGAGAGTCCAGATTTGGCAACTTTTATTGAAAATCCATTTTATTGTAATTTTGTCAAAAATGGACTGTGTCATCAAATCTCAGAGTCGCCACCTAATATTTTGGAAAATTAGGAAACCCATGACTCGGTGCCAAGGCCACTGTTCGTCGTAACCAAGGATGCTTGACTCGGAACCTTAGGTATGAGAGGGGAAGGTCAATAATGAGTACCCCCACTCACCTGATCAAAGATCGGCCTCTACTAAACCATGATATGAATTTTATTTTCTTTATATGTTCATAGTTTGATTATTTAATAAATCCTAAAAATTACTATGTGAAGCATACAAGTATAGACTATGTCATTTATTTTGGAATAATTCGATTTCATGTATTTTGAAAGAGTTTTGTAGATGTACAACCCAAATAAATTGAGTTTACAAACATGAACAATCAACATTATTCCAAATTAAGCGACACAACCTCCATCCACTGGCATTCATATAGTTATATCAAGTAAGCAAGTAGTCACATGGTAAGATACTTAAACATAATAAGAAAAAAAACACACACAAGAGGGATGCTAAAGCATAAAAACTTACATATTTACCGACGTCCCGCGAACATCTACAAAACAAAGTTAGTAAAATATGCATGATCTTATATACAAAATCGTAATGCAATTTACTCATGAGATGCAACTACAGATTCGGCTTCTAAGATATGACATGTGAATCATCTCAAGAACATGAGGTAGCGCACATAACCACATAGGAATTGATTAAATCCACAAATGCAAACTTAGCCGAATCAAGATGCACGAATCATGGATGCAAAGCATGAATATGATGAAAAATAAATATGATGTTTATGTACAAATAAGGAAAGCGAGTAAAAGAACGGGATAAAAATAAGCGGGGCAGGGAATTATTACAACACTGGAATAAATTATTACAGACCAAATGAGAGAGAGAAAAGGGAATATTGCAATAAAATGCGATAAAGCCTCACAAAACACTCAAAATAAAAATAAACAAAATAAAAGCTTCATGTTCCTTGGAATTGTTGGCGGAAACTGGTCAACATTGGGAGATTATGCCATCTTGTCCGAAAGAAGCTAACCGACCGGCCAAATATGCCGGCCGGCCAACTAGGCCGAGCAAAACCTGTCTTGTTGCGAAACCAAGAAAAGGAACAAACAAGAAATATGTAGGTGGCTCAACTAACCACTACCGGTTAGCTTACAACAAGGGAACAAAAATAGAAAGTGCAAAATTATAACAAAACTAACATGAACCTAAATTAAGAAAACAAATATAAGGTAGAACATGTAAGATTAAAACAAAACTAATATGAAACTAATATAAGAGGATAATTTTAACCTGGGAAATGCAAGATTACTACACAACTACTATGAAACTAAAACAAGAAAACAAATATAAAATAGAACATGTAAGATTGTGAAATTAAAATAAGAACACAAAAAAAACACAACTACTACAAAACTAAAACAAGAAAATAAATATAAAATAGAACATGCAAGATTGTGAAACTAAAATAAGAAAACAAATAACACAACTACTACAAAACTAAAATAAGAAAATAAATAAGAGATAGAATATGTAAGATTACAACAAAAGTAATATGAAACTAAAATAAGAAAATAAATATAAGATAAAAAACATGCAAGAAAAATGAAAGCATTGAAAATTCACCTTGAAAAGAAGGATTGAACTTCTTGATTTTCAAACTTCCTCTTGATCACCCTCAAGGTTGTGAATTATGATCTTAATCCTCAATTCAAAAGCTTGGAATTTGAGCTTAAAATAACGGTTTTGAACAAGTGTATGATCACTCTTTTCTTGGCAAGAATACTCTCTTTGGTTAAGGCTTTGAGTGATTTTTGACAAGGAGAGATGAGATGTAAGAGGCTATGTAACTTCACTAGTTTGGCAAAACAACTCTCTTGTTTTTAAGACTTCTTTTCTCTCAAATTCTAACACAATTTTAGCATTCTCTCCCTACCTTTCTCTTCTTCAAAAATCCTCTCCCAATTCAAGACTAGAGCTCTGATTATATAGCCAATGCAAGTAGGCAATGGTGGAAGACAAAGTGGAGTTAATGGGGGACAATGTATAATGGAGGTGAATGATGAATGGTGATGGTGTGGTTGCTTTAGGAAAATGGATTATGACTTAAGATGGTGGGATGTGATTATGAAAGTGGATGGTGAGTGGGGATGGTGGGATGTAATTATGAAAGTGGATGGTGAGTGGGGATGATGAGATGTGATCATGAAAGTAGATGGTGGAGTGTAATTATGAAAGTGGATGATGAGTGGAGATGGTGGGATGTGTAGATGATGAGTGGGGATGTGGGAGGATGAGTGGGTGCACTTGAATGGATCAAAAAATGGCTCAATGGGGTGTCCCAACCGAACTAAAACCAAGAAAAACGGGGCTGCTGTTGTTTTGGGCCGAGTCAACAAAATCTGCTATTAAGCCCAACTTCAAACGGGCATATCTCCCTCATACGGGTTTGGTTTTAGGTGGTTCTTGGGTCTAAATTGAAGCCCCAGAAGTCTACTTTCCAATGGTGGTGGTTTCACAATTAAATTCCAAGTGTACAAAGAGATATACCTAATTTAGTGAAGGCTGTTCATTTCTTTCGGGTCCAGGTCAACAAAATCTGCTTTTAAACCCAACTTCAAATGGGCATATCTCCCTTATATGGACTTGGTTTTAGGTGGTTCTTGGGTCTAAATTGAAGCCCCAGAAGTCTACTTTCCAATGGTGGTAGCCTCACAATTAAATTCCAAGTGTACAAAGAGATATACCTAATTTAGTGAAGGCTGTTCATTTCTCTAGGGCCCAGGTCAACAAAAATCTGCTCTTAAACCTAACTTCAAATGGGCATATCTCCCTTATATGGACTTGGTTTTAGGTGGTTCTTGGGTCTAAATTGAAGCCCCAGAAGTCTACTTTCCAATGGTTATACCCTCACATTTAAATTCCAAGTGTATAAAGAGATATGCCTAATTTATTAAAGGCTGTCCATTTCCTTCTTAAGGATTTGATGCTCATTCTCTTCCTAAACTAGTTTCCTTTCATCCCCTCCTATTTCCTTCAAATCCAAACCTATAAAGAAGATGTTTTTAAATATTTTTCAAAAAAGTTCACCTCCCTCCCATTTATTTCCACTTTGTCCTTACTCAGTTTACTAAAAAGTGCAACATTTTAATCGAAATGGGAGCCTCGGGACATTGTAGAAACATTTAAAAAAAATATTTTGAAAAGAGAGTTTTAAGGTTTAAAATAGTTTGGCCAAAAAAGAAATGGGTGAAGGTTGGGATTAAAGCTTAAATTCCATCTTTCTTACTGAGGATTCTGTGAGAAACACATTCTAATTGTCATCATCGGGTAATCAAAAGAAAGCACCCAAGTCTTAGGGCCGGTCAAAATGGGGTGTCTACAGTTGCCCCTCTTTGACAGAGCTCGAAGTCATGAAATGACGTGAGTGAATGTCAAAGCCCGAAAACGACCCTTTTGACAAGGCCGTAAGACTTGGGCAATCAAACAAAATGCAATGCATGTGGTTGAACCCGAAGGTTGCCTACGTATCCCTATGCAAGGAATTAAACCAGCGTAGTTCAGGGGCAAGATGCTAATGATATGCAGGAAGATTGTGAGAACTGGACTTATACGCTATGCGAAGCCGATTATTTTTGAAAACCTTATGATCATGCAAGAGAGGGAAGACCTCAACCAAGAGAAATCAACATCCTAACACGTGTCACGCGAAAGGAGGAAAGATGGTGTAAACAACAGGCGCTCCTGATGTTTTTAACCGAGTGAATCAACAACCTAACGCGTCTCACGCGAGAGGAGAAGGGGTGGTGTAAACAGACAGGCACACCTGCTGTTTTTAACCAATTTGAAATCCTAACGCGTCTCACGCGAGAAGAGTATTTGAGATCCGAACACATCTCACGTGAGAGGAGTATTTAAGATCCAAACGCGTCTCACGCGAGTGGAAGAATGGTAGAATGATTTTTTTTTTTTTTTTTTTTTTTTGCTGACAAGGGGGCCACAGATGCCCCTTTTCTTCTTCCTGATCATATTCACAACTTTCCCTATTCTCCAACGGGGTGATAGACTAGGTTGGTTCAGTATCCAGAATTGAGGCGCATACACGCTACCTTAACCTATGGGGCTGCCATACAGATTTCAAGCCGGGGATACACCCCTGGGTATTTAAACCAGACTTTAGTCTCGGAAATTCTAAACCTTTTGCGTTCTAGGCATCGCCATTCGAACTCTAGTTTCCACCGTCGCAGTTGGTCTCCTAGGAACTCATTGCAATCACAGGCAGGTGGCTATACCAGACCACCTGAAGTCGTTCGGGCACGACAAACACCAAAGGAATTGCACCTTTAGAGGATTTAAGGTCTCCTAGACACCAAAGGATTTAAGGTCTCCTAGACTGGGGATTTGAGGTCTCCTAGACCGAGGATTTTGAGGTCTCCTAGACCGGGGATTTTGAGGTCTCCTAGACCGGGGATTTAAGGTCTCCTAGACTGGAGATTTTGAGGTCTCTTAGACCAGGGATTTTGAGGTCTCCTAGACCGGGGATTTAAGGTCTCCTAGACTAGGGATTTTGAGGTCTCCTAGACCGGGGATTTTAAGGTCTCCTAGACTGGGGATTTAAGGTCTCCTAGACCAGGGGATTTTGAGGTCTCCTAGACCAGGGGATTTTGAGGTCTCCTAGACCGGGGATTTAAGGTCTCCTAGACCCGAGATTTTGAGGTCTCCTAGACCGGGGATTTTGAGGTCTCCTAGACCGGGGATTTTAAGGTCTCCTAGACCAGGGATTTTGAGGTCTCTTAGACCGGGGATTTTGAGGTCTCCTAGACTGGGGATTTAAGGTCTCCTAGACCAGGGATTTTGAGGTCTCCTAGACCGGGGGATTTTGAGGTCTCCTAGACTGGGGATTTAAGGTCTCCTAGACCAGGGATTTTGAGGTCTCCTAGACCGGGGATTTTAAGGTCTCCTAGACCGGGGGATTGCACAAAATAGTGCGATGGAATTGAAATTGAAATTTGTGTGGTAGGTAAACGAAGTGAGATTATTGTGCGATAGATGCACAGAATGAAAGAAGGAATTGTATGTTCGAACCAAATACCATAAACATATACCATGTATAGACAAAATACATACAAATACGACAATATACACAGACATGAATATACGGTATACATATGTTCATATACAGACAAAAATACACACAGATATATACATACGGTATACATATATACATATACAGACAACATACAGACAGATATATACAGATATATACACAGACATATACACTATATATACAGGTATATACGACACAGACATATACGGATCTATACACAAACATATATAGATATATACATAGATGGAGAATATTCTGTTTGCAACCGTTAGCGGGAAGATGCCGTTATTGAGAAGGCATATTCTGTTTGCTGACGTCAGTACACGTACGCAAAACACGCAAAAAAAAGAAAGGAAAATCACAAAATGGATGGACATGGGATATGGGGTGTCGAACCCCTGACCTCAAGCTTGGTCTCCGAGTCCTCAACCACTGAGCCACGCCACTCTTATGACAAGATATACAAACAAATATATATACATATACGAGGCATATATACACAAAATCAAAACAAACCAAAAGAAACACTCGATGTGGGGTTCGAACCCCTGACCTCAGGCTCAGCCTCTCACTCTTCAACCACTGGGCCAAACCACTGAACCCAAGCCACACTTGTGACCCAAATATTCAAACAAATATCTATATTACATAGTTATACAATATATATACATATATGCAAACACAACTCTCCTGTGTCTCTCTCTTTTTTGATAGCCACGCCTAACACGCGGCCTGCTTTTGCGTCACTGGCCGACAAAAGCAGGTCGCCTCGAACGACGCTCACCTCGGCTCTCTCACTCTTTGTCTTCTTCTTCTTAGCTTCTTCTGAATCAGCATCCTCATCACTCTTTTCTCTTCTTCTTAACCACTCTCTTCTTCTGTTTCCATCACTCTTTCATCTTCTTCTTCATCACTTTTCCGTCTTCCTCCTCCTTCTTCTTTTCCTTATCTATTTTCTGTCATTCCTCTGTGACTCCCTTCTTTCCTCTCTCTTCCTATACATGGCTTCATCTCGCCTTCTCTCTCTCTTTTTCCGGATCTTAATGGTCCATCGAGCTCCTCTGGGCCAAGTGCCCCTGCTCTTACTCAACCTAGTCTTCCCACACTATCAGCTGAGCAAGTGATGGCTGCTCAAAATGATATCGAGGCTAACCACTACACGTTGAGGTCTTGCATGGAGACAGTGGTAGCGGTCACTAATCTGTCTCACCGTTTGCAAAACAAGACGTGTGAGGTACACCATGCCAACGCCCAACTCTCCCTACTCCAGTGTATGTACAGAGATGCGCGAGCAGAAATTTGTGCATTGAAAGCTGAAAACAAGGAGCTGAAAAGGCAAACCACCTCTATGGCTAGATTTGGGGCTTCCTCATACCTCGCCTTTGATAGCTGGCGGGGAGCCAACTTTGTCGGCGGAAACACTGTGGTGGTTCTCGGTGGAGACACTGGAGCAGGACCTTCGAAGGTTGACGACAAAAAGAACGACAAAAAGCGGAAGAGCTCGGCGACGGAAGAGCCGAGTAAGTGAAGTTGGTGCGTGGCCGTCCTCGGAGAAGAAAGAAGAAAAAGATGTTTCTTTTCTTTCTTTTTTTCTTTTTTTGTTTCTAGGCTTGATTTTTTTTTTTTTTTTTTTTTTTTTTTTGGAGTCTTTGTATTTTTTGGGTTTGTTTGTTTGTTTTTTTTGTTTTTTTTTGTTTTGGAGTCCTTGTAATCAGGGATGTCCTCCTCTGACTGCAATAAAAAGTTTCGGTTTTGTATATAAATGGCGTGCCTGGCACATCACTCTGATTTTGAAAATACTTTTGTTTGATCGCATTTGAGAATGATTGAAATTTGAACTCTGAATTGGACATTGATCCATACTGACCTGAATAAAAACAAAACTGACTCAAGTAAGCAAAAAAAAAAACGAAGTGAAACAATCCAAACACACTTATATACACTAACTAGTATGAATACACTGATGGGTATAAATACACTGACTGGCATGAAAGGAACACACTTATATACACTGACTGGTATGAATACCCTGACTGGGTATAAATACACTAACTGGTATGAATACACAGACTGGTATGAATACGCACTCATATACACTGATGAGTTGACTCGAGCAGGGGAGAAGATAGAATCACTGACTCAACTATGCCCCTAATTCATTGCCTTGATTTATTTATTTATTTATTTATTTATTTTTATTTTTTTTGTAAGAATGTTTTGATCAACATGAGAGTTAGATTAGCATACTTATTCCATTTTCTATTTCAAATCATGTAAGCTAAACTGTGAGCACTGAAAATTTTCCCTTTTCAAATCCAAAGAACGGTCCAAGTTTTGCAAAAATGGAACAATTTTCGAGAAAAAGTAGTCAGCTTCATTCAAATTAATCAAGATCTATTTTTGCAAATGGTCACTACTCAACTAACATGAATCAACCATTGGGGTGCATAGTCCCAAGCCAAATAATCCCGAATTGGTTTTGTAGCAACGATGATAACCGAACCGAGCTGATCCGAATCGAATGAAACCGAGCAGAACTGGACCGAACTGAACCAAGTTGAATTGAACCAACTGAACTGAGCAGAACGAAGATACACCAATCAAACATTGATAGGACAACCAAGTCGACTAAAGATACACCAATCAAACATGGACAAAATGAATGAGTTGAAAATTTATTAGGGCCGAACTTCGAGATAAAGCTACCTACGTATCCCAAAGATAGGAATCAGGCCATCGTAGTTCGGGCTAAGGTTCACTCGGGTATTGACACTTTCCTTTTGTGCTCTAACTTTTGCCAAAGCCGCCCTTGCCGGTTTTCAACCTTGCGAGCTTTTGATTTTTTTGATTTTTTTTTTTTCATTTCATTTTTTTTTTCTTTTGAGTTTCTATTTTTTTGTTCTAATTTTTGCCTAGGTCGCCCTTCCGGGTTTTCAGCCTAGCGAGCCTCTCAAGGGTTACTTTCAGTTTAACTTGTCCATGTTGATTGGGTGTGAAACCTCTAGGCCATCTATAAGAACGACTACTACACTTGACCAGTAGATATGATGATGTAGGGACTAGGCTAATTGGGTCCGAATTTGCCCCTAGTGTTGCCCCTAGTGTAGTGGATAGGAACTCGACTGCCCTTCAATAATAAAATTCATTCTCTCAAATTCTGGGTTTTGCCTTTCTAGGCGGTCTTCATTGGGAAATGATTCAATTTTAACTCTTTGATCACATCCAACCTTTTGGCCCTAGTTCAAGGGTTGCTTCAAATCTAAATCACATCCGACCTTCTTGCCCCTAGTTCAAGGGCTGTTTCCTATCTGAATCAAAGGCCCTACATAGTTTTGGCTAAGGTTTACTCGGATATTGACACTCTCTTTTTACGCTTTAACTTTTGCCAAAGCCGCCCTTTCGGGTTTTCAACCTTGCGAGCTTTTCATTTTTCTTTTTATTTTTCTTTCTCTTTTTTTTTTTTTGTGCTCTAACTTTTGCCTAGGTCGCCCTTCTGGGTTTTCAACCCAGCAAGCCTCTCAAGGGTGGTACCTTATTGCCCCTAGTTCAAGGGCTGCCTCCATTTCAGCTATGTAAGCCTCACACTTTTGCCTCTAGTTCAAGGGCTGTTTCAAATTGAAATCACATTCTCTGCCCTGAGTTCAAGGTCTGTTTCCAATCTGGATCACATCATTGCCCCTAGTTCAATCTAAATCATATTCGACCTTATTGCCTCTAGTTGAAGGGTTACCTCCATTTGAATCACATCATGACCCCTAGTTCAAGGGCTATTTCCATTTGAATCATATTCGACCTTATTGCCCCTAGTTTAAGGGCTGTCTTCATTTGAATCACATCATGGCCCTCCAGTTCAAGAGCTATTTCCAATTTGGCTATGCAAACTTTACACTTTGATTGATCATGAAATACTTCAAATCACGGTTTGAAAGCTAAGGAGCTAAGGAGGTCGGACCTCGAGTCAAGAGGGATCCTATGTTGTATAATCAATTCCAGGCACGTCTTCATAGGACCACGCAAAAACAGTTTTTGAAATCTTTTCACAAAGTGACTAATCACTCGTACTCTTACGAAGACAAGATAGAACCAATTTGGACCAAGCCAGGATCCTTCTCAGTACCCATATTAACAAAAATGATTTTATTCATCAAAGGCTTAGCGCACCTCTCTCTCTCTCTCAATTGATCAAACTTTGCAAATCTTGAGGAAATTCTTCCTCTTTGTTTTTATTAGAGTTTTGGAAAAAGTTTTGAAAAACTTTGGTCAATGTAATGAATTAAAGGCACAGAGAAGTAGGCAGAGTTTATGGCACTTTTATTGAAGGCACAGAGAAGTAGGCAGAATCTACGACTCCGTGATGACAACAGACTCAAAAGAAAATGACAAAGAAGACCTAGACATGATAGAAACGTCTAAGTTAGCACTCCCGAAATCAACAGACTCTGACTTACTAGAATGACTCAACACTCAGTTCAGAAAGTACAACAAAAAGCATTTCCAAATTGCTCAATGCGTGCCATCTACCATGTTTAGAGTAAAATGCGTGCCATCAGCAGGTGGTTCACCTCTGATCACAGGACCAGCTATCCTCCAAGTTCATTGACCCAGTGCTGTTAGACTTTGTAGAACCTGGTGGAGTGATGATCTTGTTGTCAATCAGGTCTTGAATTTTATGGCAAAGGTGAAAACAACGATCAGTGTCATGGCCAAGTTGCTGATGGAAGTCGCAATACTTGGTAGCATCATACTTAGCTGGAAGGCGATCAGGGAGGGATCGACAATCAAGGGGTTTGAGATGGCCTTTTCCTATGAGGATTTGGAGAGCTTTAGACAAGGTCATGTAAAGGGGATTGAAGATACGGTTACCAGTCCTGGAAGTATTGACAGAAGGGTCGGCAGGTGTTGACTGGGTTTGATAATCTCTTATGAGTGTAAGACTAGAGCTGGAAGGGGTGTTTCTGGTACAACATCCTTTCTTATGGCTTACCCCTTGGATCAAAATGCTCCCAATTTGAGCGACAAAAGTGTCATCCACAGTCTTTGTAACAACTGCAAGCACTTGCTGTTTGTTCAACCCTTTGACTTTTAAAGCCTCAATAGCCCATTGGAGATGTGCATAAGGATCAATACTTGCCCCGGCTTCATTTTTGCCACTTGCTTCAGTTTTGCCAAGGGATTTGGTAGTTGTATCGAAGTGAGGTCCATTTGTTGTTGACATGTCATCACCCAGACTTAAGATACCTTCAGGTTGGCCCTTTCCAATTGTAGCTTGCCCCAAGATTGGGGAGCTTTTTGACGTGAAATTTCTGGCACATGATGTGGTCGATGATGGAGCCAAGATCCCAAAGGCTAAATCTGCCACAGTGCTCTGAAGATCTTCAATCATGCTCAACAACTTAGAATTAGTGGGTTCGACTATTGGTGCCTGCGAGGTATTTGAACCAACTTGGTCCGAGTGAACTGGTTAAGCTGGGCTTTTTGGAGTGGGTTGGACTGGAATTAGACTATTAGGGAGTTTAAGTTTTGGGAGTTGAGGCGATTGGGGTTCAGGTGCATCCATCATACACAAGTCCGTGTTTTCTGGAATGAACACCTTAGGCTTGGGTAAATGGATGGGTGTGATATAGATACTAGGGTTAAAGGTAGATGAAAGTGTATGGATGAGGTTAAGATGAGGAGGTGGTGGAACTCTTTCATGGGGCGGCAACGGGTTTGTAGTGACGTTGGGTTTTGGTGGTTGTGGGGGAGCTATGACCTTATTGTCTATGAGATCTTGGATCTCATGACGGAGACGAAAGCAACGGTCTGTGTCATGTCCGGGTTGTTGGTGAAAGGCACAGTATTTGGTAGGGTCGTGTTTGGCTGGGAGAGGATCGAGAAGAGGTCGGGGGTCCAAAGGTTTGAGATACCCTCTTTCTGTCAAGATCTTCATAGCTTTGGCCGGGGACATATGGAGAGGGCTAAAGGTTCTGGCCATGGTTGGGGTTGAGTTGATTGTTTGTGGACCGGCATTGACAAATGGGTCGGTTATTTTGGTGGTGGTGGTAGAGACCGAATTAACCTCAGAAGGTCTCACGACTGTACTACTACTAGTAGCATTGGGACTGCGGCCAAAAGGCTTCCGAATAGGTTCATTGTTGTTCATAATGACTCCCTGTTTGATGGCATCCTCTATTTGGACCCCTATCTCCTTTAAGTTATTAAAAGTGAAGAGCGGGAGGAATATCATTTTTCGTAACATCTTTCCATGCAGATTTCTGACTATCATACGGATTTGCTCTTTTTCAGGTGGTCTGTTGGTCATCATTGCTACTTTTGCCCTCCATTTAGTGATAAAGGCCACGAAACTTTCATTGGGTTCTTGACGAGTGGCCTCTAATTCCCAAGTAGTCACTTCAATCTGGGTGTTATAAGCATACTGGGTGATAAAGGCTCCGGCCAACTCTTCCCAACATTGTTTTACCGAGTCCTCTAACTTGGCATACCAGATTGCAGCCACTCCTGACAAAGTTCGTCCGAATAAAGAGAGCTTTTGTGGACGAGTCAAACCCATAGGCTTTAAGACATCGGAAAACAGGCGAATATGCACCATTGGGTCGCTGGAGCCATCAAACCTATCAATGTGTGGCATTTTGAATCGTTTTGGCAACTTCACAGCTATCTCAATGTACCCGTCTTCGATGTCCGGGATTGAATTGACTCCTTGTGCCTGTTTGAAAAGTTTTTCCAACTTGGCCAGCTTCAACATAGTTGAGTTAGACTCAGGTGCTTCAGAGGGAAGGAGCCCTCCCACTGGTTGTGGAAAAGGAAATGATCCTCCTGAAGTTTGTGCGGGAACCCTTAGGTCTTCTGGTGAGTTAAGTTCGGGAAACTCATCAGCTGGCGGCGGTGGAGGTGCAACTGGATGAGTCACCGAAGGTGGTTGAGTAATGAACACCTCAGATGAGCGTTGCAGTTCAGTAAGAGTATTGCCTTGAGCGGCAAGAGTAGTGCCTTGGGCAGCAACCGTAGTGGTAACGGTATTCATGCTCCGTTGAAGGGCCAATAGTATGTCTGCTATATTTTCTGGAATCTGAGCCATCACTGATTCTGCGGAGTTGAGTGGTGATGATCTTGTAGGTGAAGAAGGGGTTTTCTGGACAGTTGATGAAGCTTTTGCTTTTCTTCGTGTAACTGGTGGCAGAGAAACTAACACTGGCTGACCCTGAACCAAATCTGCAGTTTTGCAAAGTCTACCAACGCGACTCCACAGAACTTGGGGGATATCAGACCTTTCGGAAGCTATAATGCCTGACTACCTTGCAGAAACAAAATGGGACCCCCAATCAGAATTTTATGAGCATCCCAGCTCATCTGATTACTGCTAACTCATGTTGAAAAACTGAACTCGACCCCTCAAAATGACTGAACCACTCATCTGAATCTGAGAATTCCCATACATTGCACATAACACATAGCAGGAAAGAGAACAAACACCCCTATGGGGGCTAGGGTCACCCTGTCCTAACTTTGAAATGATCGAGGGTTTCACTATCCAAACAAGCGGTATCATACATCCTAGCAATGGAAAAGCATCCTGTCCTAATTTGGAAGGTACTATGGCTCACTATATGTACAAGGTTGGCTTTACTCTAGGGGTTATAGTCAAGGTGACATTACGAAAAAGTCCTTTGAGTCATAACCAATGAAGATCTTAGGAACTCAGAAGAGTCAATATTAGCCTCTCTTCAAAGTCTGAGAACTTTCAGATCTCAAAAGATTAAAACACAAGGCCTCCAAAGTAACGTAGAGATAGGTGTAGTGTCACAAAAGTATGCCTGTGTTCCCACCAGTATCTGGGCAACACAGGAACTTTAAGTGCACCAATGCATGCAATGCAATAAACATATAATTGAAAATAAAAGTCACATCATGGAGTTCGAGTCAAGGTTTCATAAATCCCCAGCAGAGTCGCCAGAAACTGTAACATGCCCGGGGGGTACCCGCGCGCGTTAAACAGTTCGGATTCTCGAAATCTTTTTGATCTCAAGTCTCACGAGTGCAATGCGAAACGTAGATGAGAGTCCAGATTTGGAAACTTTTATTGAAAATCCATTTTATTGTAATTTTGTCAAAAATGGACTGCGTCATCAGATCTCAGAGTCGCCACCTAATATTTTGGAAAATTAGGAAACCCATGACTCGGTGCCAAGGCCACTGTTCGTCGTAACCAAGGATGCTTGGCTCGGAACCTTAGGTATGAGAGGGGAAGGTCAATAATGAGCACCCCCACTCACCCGATCAAAGATCGGCCTCTACTAAACCATGATATGAATTTTATTTTCTTTATATGTTCATAGTTTGATTATTTAATAAATCCTAAAAATCACTATGTGAAGCATACAAATATAGACTATGTCATTTATTTTGGAATAATTCGATTTCATGTATTTTGAAAGAGTTTTGTAGATGTACAACCCAAATAAATTGAGTTTACAAACATGAACAATCAACATTATTCCAAATTAAGCGACACAACCTCCATCCACTGGCATTCATATAGTTATATCAAGTAAGCAAGTAGTCACATGGTAAGATGCTTAAACATAATAAGAAAAAAAACACACACAAGAGGGATGCTAAAGCATAAAAACTTACATATTTACCGACGTCCCGCGAACATCTACAAAACAAAGTTAGTAAAATATGCATGATCTTATATACAAAATCGTAATGCAATTCACTCATGAGATGCAACTACAGATTCGGCTTCTAAGATATGACATGTGAATCATCTCAAGAACATGAGGTAACGCACATAACCACATAGGAATTGATTAAATCCACAAATGCAAACTTAGCCGAATCAAGATGCACGAATCATGGATGCAAAGCATGAATATGATGAAAAATAAATATGATGTTTATGTACAAATAAGGAAAGCGAGTAAAAGAACGGGATAGAAATAAGCGGGGCAGGGAATTATTACAACACTGGAATAAATTATTACAGACCAAATGAGAGAGAGAAAAGGGAATATTGCAATAAAATGCGATAAAGCCTCACAAAACACTCAAAATAAAAATAAACAAAATAAAAGCTTCATGTTCCTTGGAATTGTTGGCGGAAACTGGTCAACATTGGGAGATTATGCCATCTTGTCCGAAAGAAGCTAACCGACCGGCCAAATATGCCGGCCGGCCAACTAGGCCGAGCAAAACCTGTCTTGTTGCGAAACCAAGAAAAGGAACAAACAAGAAATATGTAGGTGGCTCAACTAACCACTACCGGTTAGCTTACAACAAGGAAACAAAAATAGAAAGTGCAAAATTATAACAAAACTAACATGAACCTAAATTAAGAAAACAAATATAAGGTAGAACATGTAAGATTAAAACAAAACTAATATGAAACTAATATAAGAGGATAATTTTAACCTGGGAAATGCAAGATTACTACACAACTACTATGAAACTAAAACAAGAAAACAAATATAAAATAGAACATGTAAGATTGTGAAATTAAAATAAGAACACAAAAAAAACACAACTACTACAAAACTAAAACAAGAAAATAAATATAAAATAGAACATGCAAGATTGTGAAACTAAAATAAGAAAACAAATAACACAACTACTACAAAACTAAAATAAGAAAATAAATAAGAGATAGAATATGCAAGATTACAACAAAAGTAATATGAAACTAAAATAAGAAAATAAATATAAGATAAAAAACATGCAAGAAAAATGAAAGCATTGAAAATTCACCTTGAAAAGAAGGATTGAATTTCTTGATTTTCAAACTTCCTCTTGATCACCCTCAAGGTTGTGAATTATGATCTTAATCCTCAATTCAAAAGCTTGGAATTTGAGCTTAAAATAACGGTTTTGAACAAGTGTATGATCACTCTTTTCTTGGCAAGAATACTCTCTTTGGTTAAGGCTTTGAGTGATTTTTGACAAGGAGAGATGAGATGTAAGAGGCTATGTAACTTCACTAGTTTGGCAAAACAACTCTCTTGTTTTTAAGACTTCTTTTCTCTCAAATTCTAACACAATTTTAGCATTCTCTCCCTACCTTTCTCTTCTTCAAAAATCCTCTCCCAATTCAAGACTAGAGCTCTGATTATATAGCCAATGCAAGTAGGCAATGGTGGAAGACAAAGTGGAGTTAATGGGGGACAATGTATAATGGAGGTGAATGATGAATGGTGATGGTGTGGTTGCTTTAGGAAAATGGATTATGACTTAAGATGGTGGGATGTGATTATGAAAGTGGATGGTGAGTGGGGATGGTGGGATGTAATTATGAAAGTGGATGGTGAGTGGGGATGATGAGATGTGATCATGAAAGTAGATGGTGGAGTGTAATTATGAAAGTGGATGATGAGTGGAGATGGTGGGATGTGTAGATGATGAGTGGGGATGTGGGAGGATGAGTGGGTGCACTTGAATGGATCAAAAAATGGCTCAATGGGGTGTCCCAACCGAACTAAAACCAAGAAAAACGGGGCTGCTGTTGTTTTGGGCCGAGTCAACAAAATCTGCTATTAAGCCCAACTTCAAACGGGCATATCTCCCTCATACGGGTTTGGTTTTAGGTGGTTCTTGGGTCTAAATTGAAGCCCCAGAAGTCTACTTTCCAATGGTGGTGGTTTCACAATTAAATTCCAAGTGTACAAAGAGATATACCTAATTTAGTGAAGGCTGTTCATTTCTTTCGGGTCCAGGTCAACAAAATCTGCTTTTAAACCCAACTTCAAATGGGCATATCTCCCTTATATGGACTTGGTTTTAGGTGGTTCTTGGGTCTAAATTGAAGCCCCAGAAGTCTACTTTCCAATGGTGGTAGCCTCACAATTAAATTCCAAGTGTACAAAGAGATATACCTAATTTAGTGAAGGCTGTTCATTTCTCTAGGGCCCAGGTCAACAAAAATCTGCTCTTAAACCTAACTTCAAATGGGCATATCTCCCTTATATGGACTTGGTTTTAGGTGGTTCTTGGGTCTAAATTGAAGCCCCAGAAGTCTACTTTCCAATGGTTATACCCTCACATTTAAATTCCAAGTGTATAAAGAGATATGCCTAATTTATTAAAGGCTATCCATTTCCTTCTTAAGGATTTGATGCTCATTCTCTTCCTAAACTAGTTTCCTTTCATCCCCTCCTATTTCCTTCAAATCCAAACCTATAAAGAAGATGTTTTTAAATATTTTTCAAAAAAGTTCACCTCCCTCCCATTTATTTCCACTTTGTCCTTACTCAGTTTACTAAAAAGTGCAACATTTTAATCGAAATGGGAGCCTCGGGACATTGTAGAAACATTTTAAAAAAATATTTTGAAAAGAGAGTTTTAAGGTTTAAAATAGTTTGGCCAAAAAAGAAATGGGTGAAGGTTGGGATTAAAGCTTAAATTCCATCTTTCTTACTGAGGATTCTGTGAGAAACACATTCTAATTGTCATCATCGGGTAATCAAAAGAAAGCACCCAAGTCTTAGGGCCGGTCAAAATGGGGTGTCTACACTCCCATTGTGCACTATCTATCTTTTTCATGCTAACCAAACTTACCCTTACACACATTTTATCACAACACATCAGATAAAGAAACACTGCATCAAGCATACACCATGAATCAAGCTAAGGCATACACATATAGTGGGTGGTTGGGAAGTGACTATTTTTTAAGTTTTTTGGCTATTTGGCTATTTTAGTTTTTGTATTTGGGAAGATCTGATGAATTTTTTTTGTTATTGTTATATTGAAAAATGTGTTTGAAATGATATATAATGCGAAATGGCCAAAGTGTCCCTAAAAAAAAAAAAAAGGATGTAGTCAATGTTATGGCAGTTAGTACACTGCCACTGCCCAGTTTGTTTCTATGAAATGAAAAAAAGTACATGCTAGGTTCAAAAAAAAGTACAAGTTGGTTTGAGGTGAATGTGTAACCCAAATGTAAAATAGTATTTTTATCTATTAGTGTATCCAGCTGGACAGCTTCACTGCAGCCTCAGCTACAGTAAGGCTATTTTGCTTTTTTTTGACAAACGGGCTAAAATAGCCTATTCCACGTCTTCCCAAACACTGCCATAGTATCAAACAACATTCAAAAATAAAAATCTCAACATTCTTACTCATATTTGGCAAGCAACACAGCTCGATGATACACCACAGTGACATTGAATTGGGGAAAGTAAGTGTAGGGATATATTTTCTGAGTACCAACATGTGGCCAAGGTGACACCGATATGTCAGCTGGGGTACCACGTGTCCTGGTCGCGATGCCGAGGTGATCTTGGCTAGGCCGAGGTTACCTTCGAAGATATCGGAGTCCGGAATAAGCGGACAAGGGACAAAAGTCCTAGAATGAGGAAGGACTTCAGCTTGGATAAAGGATAAAGCTCATTAGGGAGTTTATCTTTATCTATTGGAGAGTCCAAGCTAAGCACTGAGCAGAAGTCCATTGAAGCTAGGCTTCTATTTGGACCAGGATTATGTTGGCTATAAAAGAGAGGCACCCCCATGGGTCTAAGGTGCGCAATTTATATTCTGAACAGTAAGATAAGCACTTGATCTATCTTTGAGAGATAACTGACTTGATCATCGGAGTGCCCCCGGGTGGACGAACCACCACCAGAATCTCTTCTTTCTGTTGCAGGTCACCCAGGCGCCATCTATTCTGCCAGTGCTCTCTAGTTGAATACTGAGTTGGCAGTGTGATCAGAAAATCACTCACACAATTTGGCGCCGTCTGTGGGAAAGAAAGGAGAATAGATGGCCAACGACGAACAGAAAGAGAAGATTGGGGATGACACTCCTACTGGAAGTGGGAGACCTATTGACCTTGACGTCAAAGAGGAAAACTGTAACGAAGAAACTCGTGACTAGAATCACGGAGGGAAGGACGTCGGCCAGGAAGGCGACGTACCAAAGAAAACAGACCAGAGCGGGTACTATAACGAGGATAACCTCCAGGTATGGAAAGATAGATGTCTACGGAGGGACGAAGAGATGAAGGGGATGGCGAACAAATTGGCAGACCTGCAATCAGTCATCAATTTCATGATGCAAAACAACGTCATGCAGCCACCGTTCCCGCTGTAGGACACACCGATTCCAGCGGTCAATGCCCAGAAGGGAGAGCAGAAAACAATCCCTGCAGCCCCCCAGCATGCCAGGAGCAAAAAACACTCTCACCGCCCATCAAGGGAGGTCGGGCAAGGAGAGTCGAGAAGGGAAGAATCTCGAAGGACACATCGCACCAAGGAGGCAGACCCCAAAGAACATCGGCATGTTCAAAGACAGGAGTTATGCTTCGACGCAACTAATGGAGAAAGGTTGAAAAGGGCTCACAACGAAGCTGAGAGCAGTGCACCTAAAAGGCTGAAGTCAGGAGATAGCCGAGCTCCTGGACGGACCAAAGAGGACTTGAGAGATTACCTCAAGAGGAAGCAACAAAATGCCAAGGTAACTTCCCCTATTAAGCCGAGAACACCATTCTCAGTGAAATTGGACAGATTTGAGGCCCCGAAAAGATTCAGTATGCCGAGGTTCCAGATATATGACGGAAGGTCGGACCCCAACTTTCACATCGGTCTATATCTAAACTCGATGGCATTGTACACCAGGAATGAGCCGTTGCTTTGCAAGGTGTTCCCCTCATCTTTCGGGGAAATTGTATCAGATTGGTTTCACAAATTGCCAAAAGGAAGTGTGAAGACCTAGAAAGGCTTGGCCGAGATGTTCGTGGGCAGGTTCGTGATAAACAAACTACAGCCATTAAGGGTAGACGCCCTGATGGCTCTGAGGATCAATGGGGATGAGGGCCATAGGGCCTACGCAAAAAGGTATTACGAGGTGTTCAACCTAATACCCGAGTGCAACCAAGAGATGGCAGTCGTGTCTTTCAAGAACGGCCTAAAAGATGATTGTGCACTACGACATTGCCAAAAAGCATGGAGGAGCTCATGGCCAAAATTGAGAAATATGTCAGAGCCGAGGAAGACATGCCAGGGATTAAGGCGACAAAACAAGAGAAAGGAAACGGCTCGCCGAAGTGAGGCCGAGGTAACAACGGACCCAACAAACAAGAGATAGGATTGAGAACCGCACAGGCAGTCACAACTGTATTCCGAATCCCAATTCACAAAGTCCTAGATAAAATCCGAACCCAACCCTATTTCAGAGCACCGGCTAGGGTACCAGGAGAGTTTATGGGAAGAAGCCTTGGTAAGCATTATGCTTACCATAATGAAGATGGGCATCTGACTCAGGGTTGCAGAGCCCTGAAGTCACACCTAGAAGACCTGGTAAGGCAAGGCCATTTGAGAGACCTTGTAGATGAGGCCAGGACAAGGGAAGAACAGGCAAGATTGCCTCAGGCACCAGCAGCTTCCCCCCCCCAGCACAACAACCGCAGGCAGGCGAACCTCAGGTAATCAATGTAATTCACTCGAAGGTCAACGAGAACAAAATTCGGGGGGAGACCAAGAAGGTAAAGCACTTGCAGCATGTGTACCAGGTCCGGCAAAAAAGACCTATGGCTGAGGAGTGCCAGGGACCAACGGTGTCCTTTACTGAAGCCGACCTGGAGATGGTCCAACATCCGCACAACGATGCCTTGGTAGTATCCCTCTAGGTTGGGGAGTGCCAAGTGAAGCGCATCCTAATTGACCAAGGCAGCTCTTGTGACATCATGTATGTCAGATGTTATAAGGAGCTTGGTCTTCACCTAGACGATATGGAGTAATCCAATGGCCCAATGGTCGGGTTCAATAGAACGCCGACATGGCGACTAGGAGCAGAAGCTTGGAGGTGCAGGCTGGCACCAAGAAGATAAAGATAGAGTTTACCATAATCGACACACCCTCCCCTTACAATGTTATCCTGGGAAGGCCATGGTTGCATGCAATGGGGGTTGTTCCCTCCACATTACATCAACTATTGTAGTTCCCAACAGAGCATGGGATAGAGGAGGTCAGAGGGGATCAGCTACAAGCAAAGAACTGCTCCATGGCGGCAATGAAATCCACCTGCAGCATACGAGAATCAGAAAGGGCGGAAATCAAAGACAAGGACGTGGAAGTCCTAGAGGACGTCGACAAGGAGCCAGCCGATAAGAGTGAAGAAGCCCTAAAGAAAATCCTCGTCCAGCAGAGGGATGAAGAACGCTTCTTCCTTCTCGGCTCAGGCTTAGCCGAAGAAGAGGAAAAATAACTGGAGGCGTTCTTGAGAGCAAACATTCAAGTGTTTGCCTAGACGCCTTATGAAATGCCAGGCATTGACCCCGAGGTCACTTGCCATAAACTGAACGTAGACAGGTCGGCCAAACCTGTAATCCAACGGGCAAGAAGACTGACGCTACTGCATGTTGAGGCAGTGAAAGAGGAAGTAGACAGACTTCTGGAGGCCAGAGCCATTCGAGAGGTAAATTACCCGACATGGCTATCAAATACAGTGGTGGTGAAGAAAAAGAATGGTAAATGAAGGGTCTGCGTGGACTTTACCAGCCTAAACAAGGCCTGTCCCAAAGATAGTTTTCCTTTACCCAAGATCGACCAACTAGTGGATGCCACTTCAGGGCATGGAAGGATGAGCTTCCTAGATGCCTACATGGGGTACCATCAAATAGCCATGTACCCCCCAGATGAGGAGAAGACTGCTTTTATCACCCCAAAAGGGTTGTATTGCTACAGAGTGATGCCTTTTGAGTTGAAAAACGCAGGAGCAACTTACCAAAGATTGGTAACCAAAATGTTCAGACACTTGATTGGCGGAACGGTGGAGGTATACATTGATGACATGGTCGTGAAGACCAAGGAACCTAAGGACCATCTGGAAGACTTAAAGGCAGTCTTTGACATCCTCAAAACATATCGGCTTCAACTCAATGCATCAAAAATACTCATTTGGAGTTGGATTTGGTAAGTTCTTGGGATACTTGGTGATAAGAAGGGGCATTGAGGTCAGCCCAGATCAGATCAAGGCCATCCTAGAACTGAAAAGCCCAACATCGGCGAAGCAAGTACAGATGTTGACTGGAAGGGCTGCAGCCCTGAATAGGTTCATAAGTAGAAGTTCTGACAAATGCAAACCCTTCTTCAACTTCATGAATAAGGCCACTAACTTCTTATGGATAGAAGAATGTGAAGTCGCCCTAGCCGACTTGAAGAAGTATCTAACCACGGCTCCAGTTCTCTCAAATCCAGAACCTAGAGAGGAGCTGTTCCTATACTTAGCAGTTTTGAAACATGCAGTAAGCGCAGTGGTAATCCAAGAAAAAAAAGGGAAACAAAGGGCTGTTTACTATGTAAGCAAAACCCTGGCTGATGCAGAAACCAGGTATTTACCCTTGGAGAAGTTAACGCTGGCCTTAGTAATAGCTTCAAAGAAGCTGAACCATTACTTTCAAGCCCACAAAATTGTGGTGCTAACTGAACATCCTTTAAAGTCCCTGTTACAGCAGGGAGATCTAACAGGCAGAATAGCCAAGTGGGCAGTGACCTTGGGCCAGTATGACCTGGAATACAGATCCAAAATAGCAATCAAAGGCCAAGTCTTGGCCGACTTCGTGGCCGAGTTCACTCCAGGAGCCATCGTACATCGGGCTCTGTTGAGCCAAGGTGAACGATGTCCAAACGAGCAAAGAGGAGCCTAGCTGAGGGCAACAGAACAAAGGAAGTAAGAAAAACTCAGGCCCTGCAGCATTTACATCGGCGACTTCTTCTAACTATTTGTTGATGGAAGTTCAAACCGACAAGGAGCGGGGACAGGAGTAGTATTGGTATCTCCAGATGGACAGATACTAGAACAATCCATTTGTTTGGGATTCAAGGCCTCAAACAATGAAGCAGAGTATGAAGCACTAATTGCAGGACTAAAATTGGCAGTAGCAGTAGAAGCAGATGAGGTGATAGTCTTCTGTGACTCTCAGCTTATAGTTAACCAGACAACATGTGAGTTCGCAGCCCGAGACGAAAGGATGTTGGCCTATGCGAAGGAGGTCGGCAGATTGATGGCCCTGTTTTAGAATTTCCAGCTACAACAGATTAGCCGAGATGATAACAGTCACGCCAATGTCCTGGCCAACCTGGCTAGTGCAATACAACCTGGAAAGGCAAGGACGATAATGGTTGACTACTTGCCGGGCCTGAGCATCGAACCACTGACCACAGAGCGTGAAGCAATGTGTGTGGACATGGGACCAAGCTGGATGGACGCAATAATAGCATTCCTAAAAGAAGGAAAATTGCCAGATGATCATAACGAGGCACACAAGATCAGATTGAAATTGGCAAGATTCAGTCTGACAGTAGAGGGACATCTCTACAGAAGATCCTTCACCGGACCCCTTTTGAGGTGTGTACATCCTTCACAAATTGAAGATTTTTTGTACGAAATACATGAAGGAATATGTGGAAGCCACGCTGGGGGCAGATCACTTGCTCAAAGGGCCATTACCCAGGGGTATTGGTGGCCCTACATGCAGAAAAATGCAGAGGCCTATGTCAAGAAGTGTGAAAAGTGTCAAAGGTTTGCACCTCTGATACACCAACCAGCAGCAGACCTAAACCCAGTATCCAGTCCTTGGCCGTTTGCCCAATGGGGCATGGATCTCGTTGGGCAACTGCCTCAAGCAACTGGGCAAAGGAAACACCTGCTGGTAGCAACAGATTACTTCACCAAATGGATAGAAACTGAACCCCTTGCCAAGATTCGAGACATGGATGTGAAGAGCTTCATATGGAAGAATATCATCACCAGGTTTGGGATCCCAAGAGCACTAGTTACAGACAATGAAACACAGTTTGACAGTAAGCTAATCAAAAGTTTCTGTGCAAAGTTCAAAATCAAGAATTATTTTTCCACCCCAAGTTTTTCTCAAAGTAATAGTCAAGCAGAAGCATCCAACAAAGTCATCTTGGATGGAATTAAGAAGAGGCTGCAAGCAGCAAAAGGAAAGTGGGTGGATGAACTGCCAAGTGTACTCTGGGCATATCGGACTACGCCGAGAAGATCAATTGGGGAATCCCCATTTGCCATGGCTTATGACACAGAAGCAGTCATTCCTTTAGAAGTCAGCATCCCAGGAATCAGAACCCAGGAAGTAGAAAATGGGACTAATGATGTATTATTGGCCCGAGATTTGGATCTGCTAGAAGAAAGAAGGGAGAGAGCTGCAATTCAGCTAGCGGCATACCAGCAGTAGCTTGCTAGGGCTTATAATAAGAAGGTCAACCCAAGGGAGTTTCAAGTCGTTGACCTCATCTTGAGAAAAGTCGTCGGCAACAAGAAGGATCCCAGAGAGGGCAAGCTTGGCCCAAATTGGGAGGGACCCTATAGAATCGTCTCGGTATTGGGCAATGGGGCATATCGGCTTGAAGATAGTAAAGGCAAAGAGTTACCAAGGCCCTGGAATACTTGTAATCTGAAATTTTTTTACCATTAGACTTTCTTGTTCTTTGTTAGTTTTGCCAAAGTAATAAATAAAAGTTCTAGCTTGATTTTTACACACTTGTGACTGATAAGGTAGTTGATGATGTTTCTGGAATACATGTATAGTGAGAGCCCAAGTGGAACTCAAGTTCACATTAGGGGGCAGAGAGCTGGAAAATGGTTCCTGAAAAGGTAGAATATACAAGCTGAGATCATATTTAACACTTGTTGAAATTTGAGAAAAATTTATAAGTTGAAGTTAAACCGACATCATATATAACACTTGTTGAAATTTGTGAAAAAATTTACAAGTTGAAGTTAAATCGAGATCAGGTTTAACACTTGTTGAAATTTGTGAAAAAATTTACGAATTGAAGTTAAATCGAGATCATAGTTAACACTTGTTGAAATTTGAGAAAAATTTACAAGTTGAAGTTAAATCGAGATCATGTTTAACGCTTGTTGAAATTTGGATCATATTTAACGCTTGTTGAAATTTGTGAAAAAATTTACAAGTTGAAGTTAAACCGAGATCATATTTAACACTTGTTGAAATTTGTAAAAAAATTTACAAGTTGAAGTTGAACTGAACACTTGTTGAAATTCATTTACAAGTCAAGGCCAAGGTTGTATTAAAATAAGTACTTATGTACTTGCCGATGTAAACCGTTGGTGGGTATAACCGAGGTATTTCACCCCGAGAAGATTACACAGATAAGGTGTACATTAAAGATATGCAAAATATTCTAAGTATAAGAGTCATACAAGAGCAGTAAAGGGAAGACAAACATACAAGCATTCAAAGGAAGAAGTTGTATTCAAATTCAAAAGATGGCACATCGGCCACATCAAGAGCTTACATTGTTTCAAAGAAAGAAAAAGTACAAGGAACAAAAAAAAAAAAGGAGAAAAACATCAAACTAAGACTCTTCGGCGTCTTTAGGTGGTTGGGTCTGGAGTTCGGAAGACTGATGGGAAGACATCTTGGCGGCCTTCTCAGCCGCGAGCTCGACATCTATTTCTTGAAGCATTTGGTCGAGGCTCTTGTCGGCGATAGGCACGTCCGATATTGCCTTCTCAGGAGTAGCATCCTTGGGGACCTCCTCACCCTCCTCATCTTGAGTCAAATCCAGGACTTGCTCATTCGGAGTAAGGGACTTAGCCCCAGCAGCTTCCTTTGACTTCCTCACCAAAGCTTCCTCCTCAGACTTAGAATCGTCTTCGGATTAGCTTGGAGTAGGGGGGAATGGCAGGGGTAGGACGTCGGCTTTCTTGAGGGAGGAGTCCTCGAGGACATCAAGTTTTTTTAGAGCGGCCATCCAACCAAGGGTGAAACCCTTGTTGCATGCCTGCTTCACTTGTTTCTTATAATCCTCCTTGACGTCAGCCGCCCCCTCTGCATATGCCCTCTCATCGGCGGCCTTGATCTCGGCCTTCTTTGTGGCAAGGGCGTCTTGGAGTTCTTTCTGTGCCTCGGCCGTCTTTTCCTCGGCTTCTTTCTTCTGGGCCTCAAGAACTTTGTTAATGGCCTCAGCAGCGTCCGCTTTTTCTTCGGCATCATCCTTAGCCTTGACAGCAGCCTTAGCCTGGTCTGCCAAAGTCTTCATTTTTGCCTCGGCCCTTTTTATGGCCTTCTGTAGACTAGCAACCTCCCTAGTCTTGTCGGCCAACTCCTTCCTTGTCTCAAAAGATTGCATTGAGAAGGAGTGGGCGTACTGGATCGCCTGAAGAAAAATGGACAAAGCAGAAGTTATTAGAAAATTCTTTAAGTGTAAAAAAGAAAAAGAAAGAAAAATACCAAGTGTGAAAGACTTACTTGAACGGAACGTTGGAGCATTAGAGGGAAGTTTTCGTACTCGCTCATCTCGGCGTTTCTGTTGAGATCGTTTGGGAGAAGCAAAGCGGTAGAAAGTGCGACACCAACTTCGAGGTCAGTCGCGTTATCACCCGTTCTCACCGGCTTGTCCTCAATAGTGATTGGGGGAGCCCAGGGGGCGTTTGCTTTCATGGTCCCCGAGGTTGTAGCGGATTCGGACCTCGGCCTCTTTGACCGAGTTAATTGGGATGGTTCGGCCTCAGCAAGCCTCTTCTCAGGGACGGATGGGGTTTTCTCGCTCGAAGCCAATTTTGAAATTGGCAAGGTGTCCTCAGTATCAATCTGAGTCACCGTTACCTTTGGCTGAGCCTTCTTCAGCCTTTTCTATTTTTGCTTTGGTTGAGGTTGGGTTTGTGCTGGTTGAGTGTCAATTGAGGCAGGGATGTCGGCTAGAAGATCTTCAGCGACAACCTTCTTGCGACCCATCTCGGCGACAATCACTGTCCTACGGCGGCGTTGGCGTTGAGATTGTGGGATTAGATATGGAGGCGAGGTTGACGGCTGCTCTGCTGGATCAGAGGTCGATCCTTGATTTGGCCGAGATGTTAAAGTGATAGAAGGAGTAGTGGCGGAAGGAGGAGACTGACTCTTCTTCTTCTTCTTTGGAATGTCGGGAAGAACCGACTTGTAAGTAGGAATGAAATTGAGCAGCAGAAGGGCTCTTCGCTTGTGGACTGGCAAATCCAATAGCTTCTTCAAGTCCTTGCTGGGAAAGAAAGATTTGCAAAAGCCCTTTGGTGGCTGAGGAAGAACTACAAAAACAAGAGCACAGATGTTAAAACAAAGTATTGAAAACTTTAAAAAAGAAAGCAAGAAAAAGTAACACTTGGCCCTTACCATCTCTTTCCCCAAAAACTGTTCGGCTTAGGGGATAAAGGTGGAGGTCATCGTTTGGTTGAAACTCCCAGTTGCCCGAGACGATGAAGTAATCGTCTCCAGCACCCTTGTTTGAGTTTGAGAGGTCGACAATGAGCTTGTACTTAATGGACCTCGGCTTGAGGTAATAGATGTGGCCTTTTTCCGATTTCAGGCTACACATAGTGTAGCAATACTGAAAATCGGCAAGAGTGACCCTAGCATTCTCTTGTTTGACTAAGGCTATTGTACCGTTGATGACTCGGTAAGAATTGATGGCAAGCTGCATTGGGTTCAATTTATAGTAGTGAAGGATTTCTCGGAAAAAGGTGTCAAGTGGAAACCTAAGTCCACACTTGATAAAAGCCACTACTGGGAAAGGCATGAGGTTCACATCGGGCATAATGGAATCCTTCTCCCCTGCCAACCTGAGATGGACGTCGGTAGGGATGGAAAACTCCCGCCTAAAGTATTCTAATTTGGTCGGGGTGTCTACCCTATGCTTCTACATACCCATGATGTCGGCTTAGGGGGAAGGTGTATAAATTGAAAATAAAGTGTTCTGTAAAGTCTCAGAAGACCTCGGCAAAACCTAAAGTTCACGCTGGGGTAAGAATTTGTGAAGATCAAAGGGGGATTCATTTCAGTTTTCCCTAAGATTCGTATGTTCTAGGGCAAATCTCAAACCTAAGTCTAAACAAACGGAAATTGAAGGCAAGAATCTGGAGAAAATACAGAAAACACAAACAAGAGCAATGATTCAAAATCAAGAATAGTGGTGACTCATCAAGAACACTTTGATAGAGTGTGTGCAAGGGTATAAGGCCAAGAACAGTGGCAAAAGTGAACAAATTTGTGAACAGTATGTGAATGTTCAAGAAAGGATTGGGCAAAAATAGAATCACGAAGCAAACATACTCAAACAGCAATGGCAACAAATAAAAAGGTAAAGCTTTTTCAAAAAACTGGAAACCAGGAGGAAACAAAATCTTACCAAAAGAGTGAAGTTGGTATTGAAAACGCCAGCGTCAGGAGGCGGTTACAATCAGAAGAGGACAACGAAAGCTTCACCGGAGCAGATGAATGAAAACAGTTACAGAGCTTAAAAATCTGAAACAATGGCGTATTCTGAAGAGAGGAATTAGAGAGAGAAAAAGTTGGAAACCTGGGAACGAGGATGCAAAAGTGAAGAGACGGAGAGAGAGAATTGATTTTGATCAAAATGCGGAGAATGGCAGCAGAAAACCATCAATACGTCTAGGACGATGTGCTTGTCAGACGGTGCACCCAGACACAAGACGATTTACAAGCGCGTTTTGGACACGGTCCAGTGGGGGACAAACGCGTAGCAGAACGGTTGATTTATTTTGCGTGACAGCTCATACGCATGATAAAACTCTTGGAGTTCTTGGTTTAAATGAAGCAATGACCTCGGCTGATAGGAAGATCTCGGCTAAGTAACTCAAATGAACTAGGTTATTGGTTCTAAAAGCCTTGATAAGACAGACTACATGGCCTGGTTGTGTGAAGCCGATGTATTGGATAATACAGCAGGATCACCGCCATTCACGACATAAGTTCCATCACCTCAGGATGCCGAAGTAATAGAACCTAGGGGGCAGTTGTGGGGATATATTTTTTGAGTACCAACATGTGGCCAAGGTGACACTGACGTGTCAGCCGGGGTGCTACGTGTCCTGGTTGCGATGCCGAGGTGATCTCGGCTAAGCCGAGGTTACCTCCGAAGATATCGGAGTCCGGGATAAACGGACAAGGGACAAAAGTCCTAGAATGAGGAAGGACTTCAGCCTGGATAAAGGATAAAGCTCTTAGGGAGTTTATTTTTATCTATTGCAGAGTCCAAGCTAAGCACTGAGCAGAAGTCTATTGAAGATAGGTTTCTATTTGGACTAGGATTATGTTGGCTATAAAAGAGAGGCACCCCCATGGGTCTAAGATATGTAATTTATATTCTGAACAGTGAAATAAGCATTGATCTATCTTTGAGAGATAACTGACTTGATCATCGGAGTGCCCCGGGTGGACGAACCACCGCCAGAATCTCTTCTTTCTGTTATAGATCACCCAGGCACCATCTATTCTGCCAGTGCTCTCCAGTTGAATACTGAGTTGGCAGTGTGATCAGAAAATCACTCACACAGTAAGCACCCCTCCAAGCCCCTTTTCTCTTCCACTTATTCGCACCCAAATCAGCAACCCTAAGAACACAAAGCAAAGAAACCAAGAAATTCTCATTCAACGAATCCCCAACAAACCTAATTCTCTAATTCCTCATCAAACCCAGAAATCCTAATGGATCAATCTGTGGCAATTCGCACTTTTCAGGGACCCATTTCCACAACATGTTCTCTCTCTTGTTCTTCAAGCAGTTCCAAGCATTTCTGTGGAATGGGCAGGTGTTATCGTAAATGGGTTTCCGATTGGGGTTGATTACCCAATTACCATTGAAGAGATTGCAGGTGGATGGTGAAGATTGGGGTTTGGTTGAAGAAAGTGGGTAGAGAGCGAGGACGGTAGAGTAGAGGAAGATGAGAAGGAATGTTGGGAAGATGAGCCATGTGAAGAGTGTTTAGGATAATTTAGAAGCCATTATTAATCATTGCTTGTTATGAGGAAGATGATATTTGCACTCACTCCAGCGAGGATGGGTGAGATGAGGTTGAAATGGGGATGTGGGTTATGCGGGGGGAGTCGGTGGGTGGTTCCGACAGTTGTGGCGTCGGAAAATCTGGGAATGGTGGTAGTGGTGGCCGTGAAGGCATTGTTGGACAAAAATAGAGAAAAACAAAGAGTGAATATATATATGTGTGTATGTGTAATGTGTGTGTATGTATAGGTTAGAAATGGATTTGCAGAGAGAGAGAGAAAGAGAGAACAAAAATAATTATAATAAAAAGAGAGAGAGAGAGAGAGAGAGAGAGAGAGAGAGAGCTGATAGAAAAAAAAAAGTAATTTAGAAATAAAATAATTATAATAATTATGGACGAATCAAAAAGTGACACATGTATCAAATAAGTGTAAAAAGTTAACCGAAACAAACGGAAACAGACGAAGGGTTAACATTGGGACACTTTTAAAAATTCAAGGTTTAAATTATTAAAATTAAAATGTTAGGGTTTAATGTGAAAAACACACTTAACCCTGGTTTTTTTTTTTTTGTTTTTTGTAATTTGCCCTAAAATTTTAGTTAAATGTTTAAATCTTGTCTATTATAATCATTTATAATGGATAGAATTGGAAGATATAACCAACGGACATGTTTACAACCAAAAATAAAATAAAATAAAATAATGTTCACAAGATATAGCCAACGGACATGCAACACAATCCAAGTTAACCTCTCTGTATTTCCAAGAAAACTAACTATTAGAACATGGGAAATTGCTTGCCCAAAGCATCCACATTAGAAATAAAAGAATTACCCATATATGAGAGCAATGCAAAATTTGTATCTCTGCATTACTTATAGCAATTTGATCTTGTTCAACTTCTTCAAATACTGAACAAGATCTTCTAGTATACTTCAATCCAATGAAAGTTGTGTGAATCAGATTATTAATGTCAATCAAATCAAGCATTTTTCAATTAAAACAACAGAAAGTGTCTTTCTTTATTCAAGTATAACATAAACAGAACATTCCCCTTAAACAAACACAACATCTAGAGATTGAAAGGTAAAAAGAAAAAAAAAAAACAGAAAAATAAAGGGGGTCTCAAAGGAGACAAAAGGAAACTGTGAAACAGTATATCATAAGACCACAATCAAACATTCTTCTAAAGATTTACTTAGCCTCAAGTTTCTTTTTGAGCCCCAAGCAGAAGTCATAGGCCTTGTGCTGGTCAGGAAGTGACTTGGACACACTCTCCTTTTCCATACACCTATGAGCCCAAACAACAAGGGAAGGGCACTCTGCCATAATGCCAAAGTTGCCAAACTGGTCACACACACAGAAAAAGTTATAGGATGGAATCAATGCCCATCCACAAAGCCAAAGGTCTCCCCCCCAAAGTAAGGCTTGTCTCCAAGTTCTCCTTCCAACACCTTCAAGTACCCTATGAGGTCATTCTTCGCCGTTTCTTGGGCTTCGCCTGTGGAAAACAATAGCTGCCTCCCAGCACTATGCATCTGTACAACATATCATATGTAAATGTTGGTCAGAAGGCATAATATTTACTGATTAGGATCCTCCATCTCAAAGTATTATCCACCGGCTGTGAGTGTTTTAGAACAAGTGTATGGAAAAAATTGGTAATAGAAGATCACGTGTCCAATATTTATTGGTTAGACATACTCTAATCCATTTCTAATGCACTATCTATCACACGAAATTTAAAAACACAAGAATTGCTAAAATTACATTAGGAGAAGGGGATATGAATTTGGGGATAACAGATCGCGCACCATGTTTGTCATATTTACGCTATGCATTATTAAAATGAATAGAGAATTTTCGCTGTCACATTATTCTCATGCGCTGTTTTGTATTAAATTTTTTTTTTAAAAAAAAGAAAAAAAATAATCAATTTCCGTGTTAGCACTCACCTTGTTGTCATTGTCAATATAATCGGCCCAGAACCTGGCATGGGATCTGTGGTGAGGATCAGAAGGCAACAACGGAGATTAGTGATTCCAGACTTCATCAATGTACTGCACAATTATGAGTGATTCGCACACCGGTTTGCCGTTGTGGATCAGCACTGGGATTTTCTTGTGGACAGGGCTCATCTTCAAGAGCAGTGGACTCTTGTTGCTCAGGTCCTCTTCCCTGAATTCATAGTCTACCCCTTTCTCTGCCAAGGCAATTTTCACCCTCGTTGAGTAAGGGCTAATCCAGGTGCCCAAGAGAATGAGTTCGTCTGCCATTGATGATGATGAAGATCAAAGATTGAATGGAGAAGAAGAGAGAAGGAAGGTGTGTTTAGGTAATTGTGTTTAAGGTGTTTGTTTTTATGACAAAGAGTGGAAGTTGGAACTTGGACCTAGTATTTAACTTTTGATGGAAATTCGGAATACTGGTCATTGCGTGCGTCATGCTTGATAGCATGACATGAAAATGAAGGAAGGACCTTTGCCCTCCATTTCCACGCCAGCCTTCCTCATGCACCCTTTTCTTCTCTTTTATTCCCAATAATAGCAGTTGACAGAAATAGAACACACAAAAAATAAAATTTATTGTGTAGTTAAATTTTTTTTTAAATGCAGTATGAGTCACTCTATCAATCCTGTTTTCTCTGCAATTCTCTCTTTTTTTTCTTTTTTTATTTTATTTTATGATACACTTTTTTTTTTATTTTATAGAAAAGTTATAAATAATTATATTAAAATCTAAAATAAAAGTAAAATACATACAGAGTAAAAATAAATAAAAATAACAAGACACTAAGGCCATGTTTGATTCACAACACTAATAGTGAGGTATTAATAATCCTATCGAAATTAATGTGGTATTCACTATCCAATTGGATTAATAGGATAAATTATCCATTGGATTAATAATCTCACCCCTACCCCATTACTAATAATCCTACAAATTTATTGGATTAATTATCTATTGGATTAATAATCCTAAACCAAAATATTAAAACAAACATAGGATAATTGGGCCCCACGGATTAATAATCTCAATCACATACTCTAATCCATCCAATCAAACATGCCCTAAAAGGCCAATAACAACGTAACAAGAACTACAAATAACAAATTGCAAAATTGCAAAAAAAAAAATAAAAATAAATAAATAACGATTCAAGAAAAATCACCAATCTTCTCACAAATGTAATTTGGAAAAGCAGATATGATTCATTGTATTTTTGTAATACATTGAATTATAACAAAAGTGGTGTTAGTTGTTGTTACTCAAAGTGGTCATTGTTATGAGAAAAATGAAGAGAAAATATCATTTTGCCCTCTAAATTATTACTCAAAAATTAATTTATTATATATATATTTTTAATAATGTCAATTTTATAACTAAATTATTCGATTTTATATCAATTTTACCTTTACCTTCAATTACCGTTTATAATCAAACATAAGTTAATAATGGGACACCTAAACTTCATTTGAAGTTTTATTTTACTCCAAAAAACTATCCCTAAATATCAATTAGTTCCTTGAATAAAATGAAATTTGAGAGTTTTAATTGATATGTTAAAAATAATTTATGAAATAAAATAAAATTTTAAACAAAATTTCAGTACCACGTCACCAAGGTGAAGATAGGAGCCTATCACAGGAGGAAGTGATTTTTTTTTTTTAAATGTCTGCATATAATATAGTGCATAATCAATGGACATTTTTCTGGCTCTCCTTTATTTTAACTCGGTTTTTATATAGTTTAGGCTTATTTTTTTAATAATTTTTTGACTTTTTGGTTAAAATATGATCTAAAAAAATTAATATGTTTATGATGACATTTTATTTTTTTACGAAAAGATGTGTAAAAAGTTTTAAAAAAAAATCAGTGTGTTTGGTTTGAGTTTTTTGAATTAAGTTTTTTGAAAATTGAGTTTTTTTATTTTCGTATTTTTTTATTTTTAGTGAATATTTTTAAAATTTTAAATATTTTTTTTTACTTTTTTAAATGCACCTTACTAAGATGTATCTAAAAAGTAAAATATTTGTAAAAAAATATTTTAAAAAATTAAAAATACATAAAAATACAAAAAAATGTACTGAATTCTCGTAATTTTTTTTTTATTATATTTTTGGTATTTAATGAATTTTTAAAAGGTTTTTTTCACAAATTTTTTATTTTTTAGGTATATTTATGTTAACTATGTTTAAAAAGTAAAAAAATTGCTTAAAATATTAAAAAAATTCAGTAAAAATAAAAAAATACGAAAAACAAGAAAGTAGAATTTTCTGAAAAGTATTTTTTGAAAAACCTAACCAAGCAAGCTGAATAGAATTTTTGACTTTTTTGTATAGATAAAAGTAAAAAAAAAAAATAGAATCTTTGACTTTTTGGTATAGATTGTTAGTTTTTTAGTTTTTTTAGTGACTTTTTGACTTTTAGGTTAAAAAGATTACATCCCAAACGAGGTTTTAGAATAGGCAGTGGCTTCCCTCCAGTCCGTGGTCAGACTGAGGATGTTGTTAGACGCATAAGGACCCACCATGGGTCCCATTTTGATAATTTGAACTATTCAATGTATAGAACTCGTCGAATACTATATGTCTGTAAAAAATTACATTGATCGGATTTCGATAGCCATGTGATCAAATCATTTTCTATCAACCGTTTATTTTTTCACCGTCTATTTTATTTTTATACAAAATTGATTTGATCATGTAACGATTGATATCCGATTAACATGATTTTATACATACATATAGTACTTGACGAGTTCTACATATTAACAGTTTTGATTATCGAAACGAAATCCATAATAAACTCCTACAAATTCAACAATACCTTCCAGTCCGATCACAAATCAAAAAAAAGCCCAGCCCTTTAGTATAAAGATCTTACAACTAGTTTAATATAAAAATCTTCTACATTATAACAATGATATTTCACCATTCATGCTTTGGTGCATATGGTTTTTAAAAACAGTTCAGACATAATTTTTAAAATAATAATATTATTATGATCATATGTTTTATAATAATGATATTTCACCATTCATGCTTTGGTGCATATGGTTTTTAAAAACAGTTCAGACATAATTTTTAAAATAATAATATTATTATGATCATATGTTTTAATTTGTTCATTGGTGTTATTGTATTAATTTAATAGAATCAATCAGTAATGTTTATTATTTCTTAATTAATTAATTTCTTTATGGGGGCAAAGTAGACGACTTGGCACTACAAAAAGTTAAGGTTTTAAAGACAAATTTTTAGGAACAAAAATAATTTGTTTGTAAAAATTATACTTATAAGGACAAAATGAAAGAATTTTTAAAAATATATATTTAATCATGTTATTACATTTTCTAGACAAATTTATTTGATTGTAAAAGGATAAATCACTTTTCCCTACAATTTTAGTTGGTCCTTAATAAATCCAAATCATATCCCTACAATTTTAATTGGTCCCTAATAAATCCAAATCATATATTATTATATTTTATATTTTTGATCTCAAAGTCGGGACTATCAAAAACAAAAACAAAAACAAAAAAAAGTTTCATCACTCACTCTCTCCCTCTCTCTCTCATTCTCTCTCATATCCCTAATTTCTTTTCATATATCTCTTTTCTACTGATTCATATATCCCTTTTCTACGGATTCGATATCTGGATCGCTCCGTTGCTGCCTCCGATTTCGATTCTCCAATTTCCCGATTAAATAGATGAATTAGCCTGGATTCGATTCGATTAAATACATGAATTAGTCTGGATTCGATTCTCCAATTTTCCAGCGAATCTCCGGTAGCGATTCCGATCAAGTACCATATATTATCAACTTATTTGATAATCGACTATCATATTTATGAATCACCTATATTTATTTGACGTAGCAGTAGCCTCTTGGATGCTTTTAAAATTCTGAGATTTGTTGGAATTGAAGTGAATGGAGATCTCTCTATTTAAATGCATGATATATGGATGTAAAATTTGAAGTCAATTGTTTATAATTGTTATGTTGATACACTACAACAAAAAGCACCAATGGCGACTAAAAAAATGATTTTCATCGCTGAAAGTTGCACAAATGGCGACTAAAATGGATTTAGTCGCCAAAATTGATGACTTTTGCCGACTAAAGGAGTTTAGTCGCCGAATATAGGGGTTTTAGCGACTACAAAAATTTTAGTAGCTAAAAGGCACGGTTTTTGGCGACTGAAAGCATTTAGTAGCCAAAACTATAGGTTTTGGCGACTAAAAAATACTTTAGTCGCCGAATATAGGTGTTTTACCGACAAACAAATTTTTTGTAGCCAAAAGTAAAGGTTTTTGGCTACTAAAAAACATTTAGTAGCTAAAAGTGGACAATTTGGCGACTAAAACTGAGTTTAGTCGGCAAAAGTTGCAGGTTTTGGTGACGAAAAGTAAGTTTAGTCGCCGGAAGTAGTTTTTTGGGCGGAAATTAATATTTTTAGCGACAACGCAGCATTTAGTAGCCAAAAAGCATAGAATTGGCGGCTAAAATTCAGATTTAGTCGCCAAAAGTGCTCTCATATTTTTTTTTAGTAAATACTTTATTTTTTACATAAAATACATTAAATAAAAATAATTACTTATATATATATAGTTTTGTATTAATACCGGCGAATATAGTATATAAATAATATATGTTGCATTAATATTCGCGTGAGGTTGTAGTGGTGTAGTGGGGAGAGAGTGTTGGTAAAGGTTGAGAATGTTGAGAAGTTGGTGGTCATAGGTTCGAAACTTGGTAGCAGCAGAGGCAAAAATTTTTTTTTTCTGAAAATGCTTTCAGCGACTAAAGTCAGTGGTCGCCGAAAGCTGGGCTATTGGCGACGAAAGGTTTAGTCAGGAAATGTATAAATAATAAAAAAAAAAATTAACTATTGGCGACTAACAGTTTAGTTGCCAAAGGTATAATTTCCAAAAATGGAATTGACTATTGGCGACAAATTCTTTAGTCGTTGAAGACCTGTCTATTGGCGACTAACAGTTTTTTAGTCGCCAAAGGTATTCGCGACCACATATTGGCGACAAAACCGGCGACTAAAATATTTAGTCGGGGAAAGTGAAAATTCGACATTTGGCGACTAAAAAAGGACTTTTGGCGACTAAAAATTTAGTCGCCAAAAGTGTATTTTCTTGTAGTGATGTGGATACGTTTTTGTTTTTCATTTTTTTTTTTTTTGAAAACTAATATAGATACGTGGATGTAGCAATCTACATTTATTACATTTATAGACCATTGAAATCTCTTATTTCATTCATGTAATGATGAGGATCATATCCAATCTAGGCCTCAGTCCATCATAGATTATCCAACTGATGCTTTGTTAATGTGAAGCCATGATGGAGTGAGGGGAACAATTTCACATTCAGAGGGCAAATGGAATTATGAGTGGTTGAATGTAGTACCTATAATCTGTTAACCTCTAGAATTCAGAACAATACCGGACCACATTTGCCTACCAACATGCACGTAAACTTATCTCCTTGTTACTCTGTCTAATCAGTAACTTCAAATCTTCATTTATACGCTAATCTGTTCTTCATATTGTCATTTTAGATTTTTCTTGATATCTTCAAATTCATCAAATAGAATAAGTATTACCGTCAAAAAAATGAAATAAATTTGGCTTTGGCTGATCTGCTTTCTTATTTTTAAACTACTTGTTTTAAGAACAATAATTCTATGAAAAAGAATTGCTTATTTAGCATTGAAGTCACCTGTTATCTTCAAAATCTGATTATGTAGTGATTATTATAATTTTTGGTAGTGTAGCTGATTAGGAATACGAGTTCATTTAGTTTTTTTAATCTCTAGGCAGTGATGAGAGAGATTCTCCATTTTTTTTTAGTATTATTATTATTATTTTACAATCGATAGGAGGGGCATAAGAGAGGAGAAGCTGCACGGTATGGTGAAAAGGATAAAGAAACATTGGTTGCATACGTTCAGGTAAGTGGTACAATTGCTGAGATTTAGATTTCCTCTTCCCAAATTATTTTCTGGACAGTTATTTCCCTTGTAAATTTCCTGTTCCCACATTATTTCATCAAGCATTTTGATAGCACTGTGTAGACACCCCATTTTTGACCGTCCTCAAGACTTGGACGTCACCGCTTGAACACTCGGTGATCATCCATGTTTGTGTTCGTCTTGAGTTCCCGGAGGTCTCGGCTACGTGCCTTGCCTCAGGATCTCTCGACTCGACTGTGTTGTGTTTGGTTTTGCACCAAACACTTGTGCTTTGCCTTGGAGGGGCAGGGAATGGCTTGTGGGCCATCCCCACACTCCACCGGCCGTGGCTTGAGGCCACCGGCCAAATGTTTGGCCGGCCGGCACTATATATGGCCGGCCGGTTATCTTTTTTTGGTTAATTGCAGTTTTGGCCGCCCGACTACTGTGCATCTGCTTTTGCAGATATTTTCATGCAGCTGGCATGCACTTGGCTCCCCTCCATACACGTGTATGGAGGGATTTCCCTCTTAGCTAGCTTGTCTTGTAAGTTTACAAGATTAAAGCTCTATAAGAGGAGGCCTCCTCTCCATCTTTTAGGGTTAGACAAAAAAGCTGAGGAGAGTTCTGATATTAGGGTTTTGAGTGTATATCTCTTTTATCTCTATATCTCTCTCTCTTGAGCTTAGTGTGTGTTTTTGCCTCACTTTTGTGCACAAACACCCACCATCACACCTTCTCTTGGAGCTGAGTCCCTTGAGGGTTGTTTTTGAAGTTTTGGAGCTGGTTTGAGCCAAAGAACCAGCTGGTCTTCCATTCTTGAAGAGGGTCTACAAGGGTGAGCACTTACTCCTTTAAATACCCCATTTTTGCAAAGCTTTTTGACTATCTTGCATCTGTTTTTAGGCTTTGCATATAACATATAAAAGTCTTGTTTTTGAGCTCTCTAGATAGTTGTTTAAGAGTGTTCTAAGCTTTGGGGTTGTTTGACCCCTCTTAAGGCTTGTTTGGCCCTTGTTTTGTGCCATTTTGGTTAAGCTCCGAGACCATTGTGTTTGGGCCTCCTCACCACTGAAATCTTGAGAGATTTTAGAGGTGAGGATGGTGCCTTGAGGTCCTAAGAAAGAGAGGGCCACCCCATCTCCTTGTTGTCCTTGAAAAGGACCATTTTTTGCCTCTTGAGGGAGCATATTGTTTAGGTTCATGTTGACCATGCCTTAACTGATTTTTGTGCTTATTATGTCATAATATAGCACTGTTTTCAATTGGTTTGGGTACACCATGCTTGCTTAGCATACATGCCTTGTAATGCCATGTTTAGGCATTAACATGTTTTAAGTGTTGACCCTCGTTCTAACATGTTTTTGGCCAAGCTTTGTGAAGCTTTCATATTTGTTTTGGTATGCTTGAAGTCTGTTTTGGGTTGTTTTGGTCGACCATGGCATGCTTTGTATGGCTACCTTACACTTTGGCTTGTTAGTCTTGAGTTTTGGACTAATTGCATGCTATGCTTGTCTTGTTTAATTGGTTTAACACCTTCTATAAACATGATTTCAGAGCATTCCATATATGCTAGTTGTCCATGTTTACCTCCTTTTAAGAGTGCTTAGAAGTTGGCCCTTTATGCCTAGGAATTGGACCATGTTTGCATGCATATGTGTGTGTGTGTTGACCCTCACTTCCATAGCATTGGCCACTGATTTTGGCATGCTTGCGAGCTATCCATGTTAGTTTAAGTCCACCCCTTTGTATGTTGTTGCATGCTCACCTTGTATGTTGTTGCATATTTGTGTGTTGTTGCATGATTGAAGTTGCATGATAGAATGAAGTCACATGTTTGCTTGTATGCTTGAACACCCACATTGTGCCTTGCATACTTGTTGGTTGCATTGTCTCATGCCTTGCATGTCTTGCATGACCATTGTATGCCTTGTATGCTTCTTTGCATTTCCATGGTTCCATACTAGCTCACATGCTTACGATTGCATTGCATTGGCATGCATGCTTTGCCTCTTGAATTGCTTGTGATAGAGGTTAAGCCCCATTGTTTGATTACGTGCATTGCATTCCATATCAAAATGCACACTTGATTCTTCAGGCCATCATGCATGGGAATGTGTGATTGGTGGTCCGAGAATCGAGGCCCATCCTCCTTTGAGTCATACACATGATAAGGAGTGTGGTTGGTGCATACATTGCTTGAAATGCATTGACATGCTATACTTTGTCCTCTGCCGCTGTCAAACCAGTTTCTGCAGGAAGATTTGGCCGGCCGGCCATCTTCAGTGCCGACCGGCCATCCATAAGTGGCCGATGGATTCATTTGTGGCCGGTGACCATTCTCTATGGCCGGTGACCAATCCCCTCAGCCGGTGGTGTTCCAAAGCATTCAGGGAAGCAACCCTGGGACTTGTGCAGTCTTCAGAGGAGCAGAACAGTCAAAGCAGAGGCATCTTGTGCATGGCAATGACTTTCCGAGCGGAACCAAGCGCGCATGCATTGGACCCTCTTCCCGAGGCTGCTGTTTATTGCTTAATTAGATTAGTTATTTGCTTAACTAGTTTAATGGGTCTGTAATATTTAATTAGCTTGTAGGTTAATTAATTGTATTATTCTTTCGGTCCCTCTGAGCGAGGGTAAATTTGTAATAAGTGTGGGTGCGTGTGTGCATGTCTTCCAACCCCCACTTCTTTCTCCCTTTTACTTACCTGCTTTGATGGTTAGTATTAGGACATGTTTACTTTAGCATCCTTATGCTATGCATGCGTGCTTCATTCATCAGTATTGCATGCACCGGGCTCGGCGCATCATGCTAAATGCATAAGTATTTCAAATCTAACTTGAATACATGCTACTTGCGCATTTTCACATGTCATTCTTAGATTAGCCGAGCCTATTCTAGTGACATTCTATATGCGTTACATTAGGCATTTAAACATGGACTTGGATCATGCATGATTGCTAACACGTTCTTGTTTTGGCTTGGAGTACATTGTGAGTATTTTATGCTTTAGCATCTCGCATGACTGTGAATGTTAAACATGACAACATGCTTACCATGTGGATAGATGCTTATGTGATATAAACTGCCTAAATGCCTGTGGGTGAATGTTGGATTGTTTGAGTTGGAACAACTCATTGAAATCCGTATTTTAGCTTACTTGCGAGTAGCAAATTCTAAACCATTTTTAAACAAATGGATATGCAATGCTTTATTCCAAATTAGGCGATTTAGTCTATACTTGTTTTGCTATGCGCATCACGTAGTAATTCTAGGCTAATTAACCAGAATAAGGACGCATGTGCTTTCAAAAACAAGATATCACGATTAGTAGAGGCCGATCTTCGGATCGGGCGAGAGGGGGCGCTCATAGTTGACCTTCCCCAATCGTACCCAAGTTCCTGAGCCGAGGCAACTTTGGTGATGACGGACACGTGGCCTTTGGCACCGAGTCAGGGTTTCCTAAATTCCCCCATTAAAAAATATTTAGGTGGCGACTCTGTATCTGGCAAAGCAGTCCATGTTTGGCACTTCTTTCAAAAAATCTGTTTTCTCAAAACGATTTGCCGGATTTGGACTCTTTGGTTCAGATTTAGAACCGTGACAAATTGAGTCCGAACTGTAACCCATGAGGTCCCTCGCGGACCTGTTACACACTGTTTGTACCATTTATTTGTTTCTGGCACAATAATTAACAAGCACCATAAATAACTTTGAGGGAAAGTTTTAATGTGCTTTAATTTTTTCTTGTTTGGTATGATAGAAAGGTTTTAAGTTTACCAATGAACCCTATGCTATCGAATCTATCCTCAATTTGATGCATGACCGGTATAAGAGCTATCGCCATGACCTACGACAATGCTCTAGAAGTTTCCCTACAATGGAATCTGCCCTTGCGGATCCACCTGAAAATATGGAAAAAGAGGTGTGGAGGTTCTTGTGCGAAAAGTGGTCTGACAAGGACTATAAGGTAACTTTGTCAATCTTGTCTCATTTTCTGTCAAACACAGTGGTTTAAATATGAAGTGCTCTAAGCTTCGTGTCATAATATGCTATGGTATGAACAGTAATTGTGTTCCTATTAGAAGTTAAATGTCGAGTTTGATGTAAAATACACATCAAACTATTTTTGTGTTCCTATTAGATATGAAGTGCTCTAAGCTTTGAGTTTGTGTTCCTATTAAAAGTTAAATGAAATATGTGTTTTGACCTATGAAGCACAGATACTTCAAATAGGGAGACGTATCCGTATCGTATCCGTATCGGATACCGATATTCCTTGGATACTTACGGATACGTATCATATACTTATTAAAAGTATCGGATACTTCTTAATTAATTTTTCATTAATTTTGAAGTATCGGATACTTAGTTTTGAAGTATCGGATACTCCAAGTCACATATTATCGGATACTTCTTAATTAATTTTGAAGTATCAAATGCTTCAAGTGGCATATTACTCCTTTTACAAAATTAGAATTGTATCATTTCTTGTATAACATCATAATATAATATAATTGTAATGATAAATAGAATATTTTTATAATACTTTGCTTAGTTTTTTATAAAAATAACATAGTAAGCTAAAGTAATAGAATTCATCAAATTGACATATCTTCATTGTATCATGCATGTCCCTTATAACTACATAGAAATAAAGATTAATAAGATAATATAACAATAGTAAAATTAAATATCAATAAATAAATAAGCAAACAAACTTGCATAGAATATTTTTGACTAGTGCAAAAGGGAAAAGTATAGGGTCAAGTTGTGGATTGTTTTGATATTATAATATCAACATATTAGACTTGATATTGAAATGAAATATTTGTAAGACCTATTGAAAATTTAAAAACTAAACTAACTATTGGCTTAAATTAATATATAATTCTTAAAGATTAGTATTTTGCATTATAAAGTTACTGTGGTTTCTCAACATTCTTGAGCTTATGTATAACTCACTATTAATAATTTATTTATTTTTATTTTTTACAAACGTATCCTAGCCGTACCCGTATCCTACTTTTTTAGGTTTTGTCATATCGTCGTATCCATATCGTATCGTATCCATACCTCGTATCCGTATCCGTGCTTTCTAGGTTTTGACTTGAAACTTTTGACTTACTTTGCGAAGATACACCTATTTTTGCAAAAATCTTGCAATTACTCTTGACTAAATTGTTGCATTTGGTGCAATACATTGATCACTTGTTTAAGGGAATTTTATGGTTGACACATTGTGCAGAAAAGCTGTAAATCTGATCTGAGAAGTTAGAGATTTTTGTTGGATCAACTGTTAAAAGGCTTTTGCTTTATGGGAAAGACTACTTTACACATTAAGAAAAATATGCATATTTTATTTTTTGACTATGATTTATTATGATTGGCATGTAAAAGCTTGATTGTTGATTTTTAACTTGTGAGAGAGAATTAGATTTGGTTGTTGTTTTCAAAGATCAGAACCCAACATACATGAAAAATCTTACTATCTGGTTGTCCTCATATGGAGGTTTTTGAATTGAGTTGAGTTTACTATAAGAGTCACATGCTCGTAGGCTTGGAAGCATTATTTTCACAATCATGGACTCAAATTGTCACTAGAAAACAATTCTACATTAGTACTTCACTTTGCTAGTTTGCAAGTGAAAGTGATGAAAGCCTACCAACAAACAAGTGCTCTGATTTGGGATGTACTTAACCCAAGTCAACCTGCTATCTCCAATTCTATATTTCTTGTAAATGAGAAATGTTTAATAATAAAAGAAACACTCTGTACTCTGACTTATGTATTTTATAATAGGTGAGATGTGGCAAGAATAAGTTGAATCGGGAGAAGTTGAAAGCCCTCCACACTGCTGGCTCGAAGGCCTTTAGAAAAGTGCAATATGATGAGGTATTAATTATAGAATCAATCATTTATGTTTTGTAATTGTAATTGAACAACGTAATCTATATTGCGGTTTAATGTGTGCTATAAATAGCATAGCAAGACCGTGCCAGTGGAAAGGAACTTGGACTTGTTGAGTTGTACAAAAAGACGTATTTTAGTGAGAAAAAAGAGGCATGGGTGCATGCTGATGCTGAGATTAGACATGTAAGACATCAATCTTTATGTACTTTCATTCCATATATCCTTAATAAAATGTGGATGGATACTTAGTTTTATCTTAACTAATGAATATTGTAGTACAAGCTTGAAAAGCGGCAGGAGAAAGCTATTGAAGATGGATCTTGCCCGATATCCGATGAGCAACTTTCTATTGAGGTATTTGGACAAAAAGTTGGCTACATACGAGGCTTAGGGCATGGTTGAAAACCAAGTACAACATTATCTGGAAAACTTACCCGTGCCCAACTCGAGAGGGATAATGAGGCTGCTACAAAGGAGGATGAAGAGCAACGAAGAATCAATGAGGAGCTGGTGGGAAGAATTCAAATCTTGGAGTCTGATCGCACGGAATACAATGCCAAAGTCGACTTCTTGATGCAGCAGATTAGTGGAAGAGGACCCTCTATTGATTCTTCTTCTTAGTAAGTCATCTTTTCAGAATGTTTGAGTAATTGATATTTGTTTCATTCAATAAATCTGATGAATCTTAGGATATTAATATGATTGGATTGCATGTATATGCTAGTACAGGTTATACATCACTGTGTTTTTAGTATCTTCTGAATCGTTTTCTTCAAGGCAGTAGCACCTGATCTGGATCCCTTTTGATTGTTTGTGTGAAATCTGAACTAGGTTTTTGATCTTTTGTTATGGGGATTCAGCTCTAGGTGTGTACGGGGTTAGGGTTTGATTGAGCTGACTCCGGTGGGTTTTGATTTCTTTAGGTGTTTTGTGGTTTTTCGAAAATGTGGAGGGATGCTGGAACTCCTGCTGATTCTTTCTGAGGTTCGGCCCGAATGCACCGATGTTCCCAAAACCAAATTCCAAATCAAGGTTTGTTAATTCTTCAGATGCTAATTGTTTTCTTTGACATACCCATGGTTGTTAATTGCTGAATTCCAATCAATATTGTTAAGAACCTAGTCCGCATTGTTGCTTTTTTTATATTTGGAATTAATAATTAAAGCACTAGATTGTTGGTTGACTTTTGCTTATATTACTTGACCATTCTGGATTGTGATATTGGTCTATTCATTATTAATATATTGTTGATTATATATAACATTGAAACAAGAGGAAGCTGAAAATATTTACAAGGATATGGCTTTTCTCTGGGTTTGACTAATATCTTTGATTACATGAGAGGCTTCAGAAACAGAGCAAACAACATACATGTGTCCATGTATCTAAATTCTAATGCAGGAAAGTTTTTGAGATTAGGTCTGGAAATTAAATAGATTACTAATTTCAATTGACCTCAAAATTGCTTTGATGACTGAGTTGAGGAGTTCCTTTTTTCTTCTTCTTGATAAGTGGGGTATGTGGGGGGTTCATACACATCTAAAATTCATATATAAGAGCTAAAGGTGGTTTTTAAGTTTTTGACGAGGTCAATGGAAATTATGCTAGAAATTGAGGTTTAGAAACTCTCTCTGAGCTGAATACATGGCAGCAAGAAAAGCACTGACCAGATATTTTTCCTCCTATCACCTCTAGATCTAGGAACTAGAGAGGAAGTGAAGAACACACTTGAACAGTGTATAAAAACAATTGTCTACTTCTCTTTTTACTGTGCCCAGCAAACACAGATAAGAGGAAAGGACTATAAATTCCCTTTTCTAGAAATTGTGAGTATTAACTTTCTAGAGGAGTGATTTTGTAAGATAAGATTACATTAATTTATGAGCAAGGAGGAGGACTAGTTTTGAACTCTTTCTTTCTCAAGGAAATGGATTACATAATAATGAGTGGGCGAAGACAATTTTTGAACTAAAAGAAAAAAACAAAATTTGAACTTGCTGGAAAAAAAAAAAAATAATACAGATTTTTGAACCAAGTGCATTGCTCATCACAACTTGCTGCATATATACCAGCGGTGGACCTGTGGTAAGTTGGCTACTAATTTATACCACCTTAGGGGTAAATTTAGGGACTATGTTTTAGAGGTCTCTTGCATTACTCTTTAGAAAATATAAGTAGAGAATTTTTTTTAAAGAATGGATCACGTAAGAGACAAACAGTGGGGTCCATTTGTGTGAGGCCCACATGTATCTCACTCGGGAGTGTAGCAGGCGATTTAGAAAAACATTCTCCTTTTCGTCTATATATGTATTTGCATAATTAGACTTTTCATAAGAGTTATTCCTTTTACTTACTGTTCTACAGGGAATTGTTTTCACTGGGAGTAATGTTTGTAATTGAACTTCAGATACTACAATTGACACATTAAATTGCAATTTATTAAATTAATCTATCATTGGATAATTTTTAATTAGTAATCTATTTGAGAGTTTGGCCTATTCTATGCAATTCCTGCAAGCTTGCGTTGATTTAAAGCTGGGGAGCTCTTTGCTAGATTTTGAATGCCATTTCAACGAAGCCATTGAGAAAAAGATGTGATGAGTTGAGTTGTTTTGTTATGTAGGTAGATATAACTCCAATTACAATCTGTTCATTGAATAGTTGAATGCTACAAACAATACTTATGACACTAGCCTTATAAATTGGAAATGATACTTTTGAAATCTCTGTCAGTTTATGATATACAATTAAGATATTACATACTAATGAATCAGAGCATGGTATTTGTTTGTTATTGAAATATCTTTGATTAAGCCTCTTTGAATTTGATGAGCATCTTTTTCTTTTTTCTTTTTTCTTTTTTTCTTTTTTTTTTTCATGCGTAGTTGAATTTTAATTTGGAGATAAACAGATGGTTAGGTGATATGTTTAATATTTTCTGTTTGGTTGTTGAGAAATCAAGAAAGGAATATAAGTTGATGTTCATACTAGTATTTTTAGAGTAACTGTTGCCACAAAAAAAAAAAAAAAAAAAAAAAAAAAAAAAAAAAAAAAAAAAAAAAATCAAACTTTTTGAGACCAACTTTAGTTGTCTCAAAAAAATTATAACCTTTACACACCACTTTCATCTGTTCCAAAAACTAAAAATTTTAGAGACCACTTTCATTTGTCCCGAAAACTGAACTTTTAGAGACCAATTTCTGTTGTCTCAAAAATTAATTTTTGTCTCCATAACCACTTTGGCTGTTGGACTATAATTAGACTTTTAGAGACAAAGTTTGGTTGTCTCAAAATCAAAACTTTTTGCAACCACATATTTTTGTCTCTAAAAGTCTATTTATAGTGACAAATGCAAAATTTTGTCTCTAAAAGTCATTTTTTGACTTTTCCGAACGGCTAATTGGGACAAACTTCGCGACGGAAGAAATTGGTTGGCTAAAGTTTTTCCCAACAAATATTACACTTTTAGGGACGTAATAAATTTGTCCCTAAAAAGCAGATTTCTTGTAGTGTGGGCAACATCAAGTCTCTAATTAATTATTTTTTTCTAGGGACAAAGTTACATAGATTATTTTATTTCCTAATTAATATATTTTTTGAAAACAATATCTGTTTAGAACTGAATTAATATGTTTGGATCCAATCAAATCTGTTGATGAACAACAATTTTTTTGTAAAAAAAAAAAAAAAAATTCTAAATGATTATTGGATGTTGATTACAATTAGTCAAAGAAAAGATTTGAAGATTATACACTACTCACACTTCACTTTGAAAGTTTCACTTTTTTTTATAATTTTTTTTAATCAATTGATAGGAGATTCATTACAAATATGACAATAATTACATTAAATTTAACAATTAATGAGAGTGTGAGTAGGTTAGCAATCTTAGGTTAACCTCTCTCTATTTGTAATGTGTATTATAGAATTTTCCTTAAAAGAATTACCCATTTATGAGAGTAATGCAAAAAAATTGCTTCTCTTCATTACTAATGGCAATTTGATCTTGTTCAACTTATTCAAATACTGAACAATATCTTCTAGTATGCTTCAATCAAATGGAAGTTGTGCCAATTAGATTATTAATATTCATCAAATTAGACCTCTTTCAAATTAAAACCAAAAAGTTCTCTTCTTTATTTCAATTATAACATAAACAAGAAATTCCCCTTCAGCAAACACAACATCTAGAGATTGAAAGGTAAAAATAAAAGGACAAATTATCAATAAGTTCTAATAGTTGAATTTAATTTTTATAAAATCCTATTGAAAATAAGTTCTAATTCAATCGTCCTTAAAAATATTTTTTTGTGATTTTTTTTTTTACATATGTTGTTAAAAATTGACAATTAGTAAGTTTTTTTTTTTTTTTTGGTCACGGTTTTTATAAATTGTCGCTAAAACTTACAATTAGTGACTTTTTTTATAACAAAGTTTTCAAATTATCGCTAAAGTTGAAAATTAGCAACTTTTTTGGTGACGATTTTTTTAAACTGACGTTAAAACTCATAATTAATGACATTTTTTGTGATAATTTTTTAATAGTTACTGAAAATTAACAATTAGTGACATTCTTTTATAGTGCATGATGAAAAATGTCATTAATTATTATAGGATCTATTGGATAATAAATTTACTTAGTAGGACACGTAAGTTCCCAAAAATAATAAGGCAAAAATAAAAGGGGATCCCAAAAAGAGACCTATGAAACTGTATGTCATAATACTCCAATCAAACAATCTTGTAGAGATTTACTCGGCCTCAAGCTTCTTTTTGCGCTCCAAGACGCAGTCATAGACCTTGTGCTGGTCAGGAAGATGCTTTGAGACACTCTTCTTTTCCATACACCGATGGACCCAAGCAACAATTGCAGGGCACTCTGCCACAATGCTGAAGTTGCCAAACTGCTCATATGCAAAGAAAAAGCTATAGGATGGAATCAATGCCACATCCACAATGCCAAAGGTCTCTCCTCCGAAGTAAGGCTTGTCTCCGAGTTCTCCTTCCAACACCTTTAAGCACCCTATGAGGTCATTCTTCACTGTTTCTTGGGCTTCGCCTGTGGAAAACATTAGCTGCCTTCCAGCGATATACATCTGTAGGACAAAGCATATGTAAATGTCAGTCAGAAGGGGTAATATTTACTGATTAGGATCCTCCATCTCCACTGCCCTGACCCAAAATACTCACAGTGGTTGGTTGATATAAGAATTTTCAAACCATGAGAATCTCAGTGCTTGTTTGATTAGGCGAATTATAGTGTAAGATTGAGATTATTAATTTATGAGACTCACATTCCATTGTTTAGTTGTACATTTTATTATTTCGATTAGATTCCAATGATTATTCTATCTAACAAAATTCACAAATGATGCAAAACATACATATAATTATATATTGTTTTTATTTATATTACAAAACAAACATGGACAAGAGAAATTTGGGAATAGAAAATCATGTGTCCAATATTCATGTGAATGAGTGTGACTATTTAGCTCCCCTGTAAATCATTTTCAAGTACAGATAAGACAGAGATAGAAGAGTTAGGGCTCACCTTCTTGTCAACATAATCAGCCCAGAACCTGGCTTGAGCTAGCTGGTGAGGATCAGAAGGCAACAATGGAGATTTGTGATTCCAGACTTCATCAATGTACTCAACAATGATGAGTGACTCGTACACTGGTTTGCCGTTATGGATCAACACTGGGATTTGCTTGTTGACAGGGTTCGCCTTCAAGAGCAGTGGGCTCTTGTTGCTCAGGTCCTCTTCCCTGAATTCATAATCTACCTCTTTCTCAGCCAAGGCAATTTTCACCCTCGTTGAGAAAATGCTAATCCAAGTGCCCAAGAGAATGATTTCGTCCGCCATTGATGATGAAGAAGATCAAAGATTGAATGAAGAAGAGAGAGAGAAGAAAGGAAGGTGTGTTTAGGGAATTGTGTTTAAGGTGTTTGTTTTTATGCCAAAGAGAGGAGGTCATTTATAGATAGCATGGCAGCTCAAAGTCGTCGTAGAATTTCCGATGCCATATATTTCTATTAGTATTTTGGGAAGGAAGGAAGGTCATTGCGTGCGTCATGATTGAGCTTAGCTAACTTGTGACAAGTGATCTGCAACATGGCTTGGAGGCTTGATTTTCCCAGATTTCTGATACCATTGATTTTCCATGGTGTTTAAAATGTGTATTGAAGTTTTAAATTTTAGATGATTACGAAATTTTGTTGTGTTTGATAATAAAATTTGGGAATTTTATTTGGCTGTTAAGGTTGATTTATATATATATATATAAGTGTATAAAATATGAGAAATTCTAAATATACATACTTTTGAAAGTGGTGTATCATATGCACCTCTAAATACGTCATTTTTTCTTTAATTATGACTAATTTTTTTCTTTAATTATGATATTATTTTAGTTATAATTCATAAAATTTTTAGTTATGTCTAATGTTATGTTTAATTATGATTAATAGTTTTTTAGTTATAACTCAAAAAGTATGAAATTATATTACTTTTTTTTTTAGTTATAATGTGCATATAGGGGTGTGTACCATAGTATTTTATATAAAATATATTAAAATGTATAAAACATGGAGAAATCTTTGGTAGCTCGAATTGAGCCGCTCTAAATGGTCTGAATTTGTGTTTATCAGTCGATCGCCCGGATGACTGGTCGGCGACCACCCGGACGACTGAGTGAAACATTTGTCTACCGTGATTATCACTTTGTCGACCATGGCTGTTAGCTTTTTCACCGGATGATCGGTCGAATGACCGACTAGATGAAATTCGAACATTCAGGACAAACTCAAATTCGAACTACGCAGCATTGCTCTAAAACATGTAAAATATATATTCGAGTTTTATATTCTTTGGGAATTATTAAAAATTAACCAACTACCATTAAGCAGGTTTACCATAAAAGCATTGCTCTAAAACATGTTTTTCTTTTGAGAAATAATATAAAAAATATGTAATTTGATCATATAGTTATTGATATCCGATTAATATAATTTTTGGTAGGCGTGAAGTACTCAACAAATCTTACAAAATGAATGGTTCATATCATAAAATAAGTCCATAATACACCTCAAATTGAAGCACAACAGTCACTGCTTTTCCTTAGCACAGCAGTGACCCATTTCTTGTAAAATATATATTGAAGTTTTATATTCTTTGAGAATTATTAAAAATTAACCAACTACCATTAAGCAGGTTTACCATAAAAGTATTGTGGTTAGGTTAATGGTGTGTGATTACAAAGGAAATAATAAATACAAAAACAAAAATGATTTGTAGCACTAAAACTGTGAACACTAATGCCCCTAATTTCCAGTTTTGGTAACTTTTTTTTTTTTGCCTTATATAAAATTTCGGGGCATTAGTGCCCTGAAATTCGGGGCACATATCACGGTTGATACAAAAAATGCCTCAATTAAGTGTAGGGATAAATTAATAAAAGACCACCTTTTACTAATCTATATATTGATGTATATCTCTAACTGGCAACATATAAATGGCATGAAATGCAAATACATTTCATTTGAGGGTAAATTTGACAATCTATGACCTTTAATAGTTGATGTCGTCGTATGCCATTTGGTCAATAGACGTCTGACCAACGGAAAGACCTCATTGTTGCACAAATTCCTAAAGTAAAGGGTGTCAGTGTGATTTCAGAAGAATAGGGGGGTTTCAGTGTAATTTATCCAAAAATAAATCATAACCTCACAGCAAAATAAACTCTTTATCAATCCTGTTTTCTCTGCAATTCTCTTCTATTTTCTTATTTTTATGATACATTTTTTTATGAGTAAATTACAACCACATTTTTTGAGATTTATTTAAATTATAAATTATTTTCTGTGATTTTAAAAATTATATTATGTCTTTTAAGGTTTCTAATTTCATAACAAATAAGTCCTCTTATTAATAAATCATCAAGTTAATTAATAATTTTTAATAATATTAAAATTTTATTTTAATTAATAATTCAGATAATTTTATTATTGTATAGGTGAATAGTTAGAAATTTTACTTTTCTAATTAATTTGTTAAATTAAAAATTCTGACAGAGAAGTATGTGTAATTTTTCAAATCACAAGAAACAATTCGTATTTTAATTTCAAGGGGCGTATTTGTAATTTCTCCTTTTTTTTTTATAGAAAAGTTATAAACAATTATATTAAAATAAAAATAAATTACATATAGAGCAAAAATAAAATAAAAATAATAAGACCCTAAAAGGTCAACCAACAACGTAACGATAATTATAAATAACAAATTACAAAGTTACAAAATATATATATATATATATATTCAGTCAGTTTGATTTTGGTTTCTGAATTCAGTTTTTTGAAAATTAGTTTTTTGTTTCTCGTATTTTTTTGTTTTTAGTAAATATTTTTAAAATTTTAAGTATTTTTGTTTTACTTTTTTAGATGCTCCTTACTTAGATGTATATAAAAAGTAAATTACTTGTAAAAAAATATTTTAAAAAATTAATAAATACACGCAAATATAAAAAATATATTGAATTTTCATTTTTTTTTTTGTATTTTTGATTAGTGAATTTTTTTATAAAAAAAAATCCACGAAAATTATATTTTTTAAGTGTATTTATGTTAGGTGTGTTTAAAAATTAAAAAAAAAATTACTTAAAATATAAAAAAATTTCAGTGAAAACAAAAAAATACGAAAAAGAAGAAAGTAAGGCTCTGATTGGTAAAGCGTTCTAAAATTAATTCTACCCTTACATTTGAATGCTATGTTTGGTTGAAATTTTCAAATTATGATTTCAAATTAATTTCAAAACACATTTTTAAAACATGTTTAGTAAACCAGACAAATTTTAAATTTTTAGTCTACTCGGTTGTCCCCCCATCCCGGATGTCCGGCCGGATGACAAGAACAGTACTCTTTTTTTCATTTTTTTTTATTTTTTATTTTTTACAATTGTCAATCGTCACATGTTATTTGGAAAATATATATATATATATATATTTGTTTTTGATATTTTTTAAATATAAAAATTATTTTTTTAGACCAAAATGACAAATTACTTTTTTGAATAGAATTTTCAAGTTTCGTTTGGTTTTAGATTTTTGGCTAAAAAAACACAAAAAGACAAAAATGATTATATAAGTCAATAAGACAAAATGTCACAACCAAATCGTAATTATTATACTTTTTCTCTCATAAAAGTCAAAAAAATCAAAAAAATAAACCTAAACGATGCTAAAAAAGTCAAGCTAAAAAAGTCCAACAAAAAAAAAGCAATTAAAAAAGCCAATACTAAACGAAGACTCAATAGAGTTTTGAGTTGTGTGTTTGGTTATGAGTTATAAATTTTTGAATTAAGTTTTAAAAGCTCTTTTCAAAATTCATAACTAAACAACTTTTCTCATTTCATATATCACATCAAAAATTTAAAACTCAATTCAAAATTATTTTCAAAACTTATAACCAAACAAATTTTCTCTTTTTAAATCATAATTCTAAAACTCAAAATATAACTTTATTTTCAAATCATAATTCTAAAACTCTACTAAACACTACCTAAATTTTTTTAAAAGGTATTTTTAAAAAATTAAAAACAAACATGAATATGATTTAAAAAAAAAAAGGATAAATCATAATTTAACTCCCTGTGGTTTACCTCAAAATTACAGAGCCTCCTATAGTTTCATTTGTAACACTTAAACTCCCTATACTTCATACCAGAGTGCAAAATCCAACGGAATTGTTTGTTTAAACAGTGCGTGTGTTGCACGACTAGAACTGGTGAGTGGAGCACGTTTTCCCGCCCAAAAACATATGGCAAATGACCAAAAAACCCTTTATTGCCATCTATATACACAAATCAATACCCAAACAACATAGAACCCTACTGAAATTTTCCCAGATTGGCCGAAAGCTACCCAGATTTTTCCAAAGTTGAAGATTATTGTTGGATGGCTTATTCATTTGCTTCCGAAAGTGGACAGTTAAGGACAAATGCTCAAAGACTATGTTATTGTGGAAAGAGATCCCTTATGAAAACTTCAATGACATCTGCAAATATGGGTAGAAGGTTTTATGGTTATGCAAGATATGGGGTAAGCAAAACTTTTTTTTTTTTTTTTTTTTTTGTGTGGAAAAAAAGATTGAATTTTGTTTGAAAAGGAATTCGTGGATTCATATTTTTTTATTATAGGTTGATGTAACTTGTGGCTACTTTGAATGGGTTGATCCACCCATGTGCCAACGTGGGATGGAGGTGTTGCCAAAGATGGTTGCAAAGATGAACAGGTTGGAGAAGGAACTAGCAAGAAGTCATAGAAGGGAAAAAATGTTTTGCAAAACTCTATTTTGGACATGTGTTTTTTTCTTTATCATGACAATGTTCTGGGTGAAGTTTGCTGAAGTGAAGAAAAATAGGTTGTTATTGGGCCATAGAGTCTGAGAGATGAAAAATATAGTCAAGGTAGAAAATGAAGGTGTACAATGGTCTGTGAAGCAATTGTAATGAAAGAATGTTTTGGTCAAGAAATGTATGCATCTGATGAACCAAAGAAATTGTAATGAAAGAATGTTTTGTTGATTACATCTTCCAAGAACATTAAAGAATAGAAACATATTGGTTCCCATTGTTCCCCCTATTTGAAATATGCTTCATTTGCTTCATACAAAACAATTTCAGCAAACCTAACCTGTGTTGTCACAACCCGCTTCCCGTACCCAAGGGTTAAGTATCATAATGGCCAGTAACTGAAGTTACCTCCGGCCCATTCTTAAACAAATTAATAAACGCGAGCGGAAGTAATATTAAATTAAGGATACCAAAATAATCATTAGAGCTCTATTTTTATTACAAAATTATACTTACCAAAAAGGCCGATATTTACATAGAAAAATATCAATAAAAGTGTTGTGTGTGTCTATTCCGCAATCCCGCGTCTAAGACTTTCCAAAAGCTATTTTTGAGTTGCATATTTCCTGAAAATTGGTAAACAACTATAAGCACATGGCAGAGTGAGAAATATTATACCAAGAGTATAAGGGACACAAAATAACCATGGATAGTAATTAGGCCAAAACATTTAAGATAACTTAGTCGGAACAAATAATCCTTTAAGTAGCAGAACTGAAATACAGAAATTATGTAAGTAAATGACCATAACCACGGTACAGAATAGAATAAAGGTCACAGGAGTGACAGTCAGAACAGAGGTACGGATTCAAGAGGTGGCTCGTACGGATTCTAAAGGTGGCTCCCACAATAGTGTAGCACTTAGCTCCGTACAGCACTTTGCTCCACACAAAACAGAGGTACGGATTCAAGAGGTGGCTCGTACGGATTCTAGAGGTGGCTCCCACAATAGTGTAACACTTAGCTCCGCACAGCACTTTGCTCTGCACAGAATAGAGGTCAATGGATCCATGACAAACAGAGGACCACAAAGTGGTCAAACAGAGGCCAATGGTTATTTAAGTCCCCCAAGACATGAGACTCCCGTGGTGGTATTTACAAAACATAATTGTATATAAGGTCGTAGTCAAATATTCTTTAAAAGTAAAACAAACATATCCATGCGTTTTATCTTCACAAATAGAGTTCAGAAATTAAACCACGTAACTGAAATAATAATATAGTTTATAATAATTTATAAAACATAACTTATATAAAATAAATATGGTAAGTCAAAATATAAGTAAAATACATTTTGGTAACTCAAGGTATAATATAACTCACCTTAACTTTAATACCTTACTCTTTCTTTCCACTATCAAAAACCCTCTCAAGTTCCACTATTTGTTCTTCCTTCTCTCTTTTCTTTCTTTCCTTTCTCTCTTTCTTTTCTTCTTTCTTTCTTTCCTTTCTTCCTTCTTTCTTTTTTTCTTCACCCAGCCGAATCACCTCCCTATTTATAGGGAGGTGAAACCAGTCTTTGGCCAATACGTGCTCAGGCCCAAATCATTCCACAGATTCGATTATAATTTCGTAGATTCATTCCTATCTTTAATAGATATTTAAGATAATTACCATTTGACCCAATATTTTAATATAATTATATAAATAAATTAATTCTTAATTAAATTACACTTTATCGTATACCAACAGAAAATAAATTATTTATTTTACTACCACACCCATTATTATTATTATTATTTATATTTTGACCCTTAAACTTTTTAATAATTATATTATTTTACAAAATTACGCATAATAATATATAATAAATTATATATTTTCCGAACTGAGATTAAATAATATTAGTATAAATTCTACAGAATAATTAAAAATTTAGGTTGTTACATGTGTATTAATAAAGGTACACAAAACAAACAATGAGGTACACAAGCCATAATTCAAAAACATGCTTCAACCCCAAAACATAGTAAACTAAGATACTATTGTTTACTAAGATACACGTATTAATAAAAGTACACAAAAACATGCTTCCCATTATTCCCTTATTTGAAACATGCTTCATTTGCTTCAATTCACATTACTTTAATACAAGCCATAATTCAACCCACTGGGCTTTTCAAAACATAGTAAACAAAGATACTATTGTTTACTAGCTAGTTTCAAATTCAAAAACAAATTGGTACAAGCCACTTAATGGTTTAACAAGTTGAAAAGTATTCAAAACACAACAAAAGCTGACTAAAAACAGAAAAACAGATGCCTAGTCCATCATGCTTTTCCCTTTGCCTTTGTCAGTTTGCCTCTGAGTTGTAGCTTTTGCAGACCCACTTCCTTTTCTACCTCTTGTAATTAAGCTACCTCCCAATGCAGATCTAGACATAACCCTGCCACTTCCAACTGGTTCACCCCTTCCTCTGCCATAACTAGTGGGCTGCAAAGCAACACACACAAGTATCCAATTACATTTTGTGAAATACTATAAAAGCAAATAAAGTTGTGAGTTATGTAAGAAACAAATGAACTTGCAAATGAAATTTGAGTATACCTGAGATGATGAGTAATCAAATTCTGGAGAATTGTATTGAACTCTACTGGGCTACAATGATAATGGTCCAAGTAAGCAATTATATGTTGTCAACTATGTCAAAAACCAAATGACACCCATAGGAGAGAGAGCTTACCTGAGATGCTGATGTGTTGTCTGTCATACTTGGAAATTCTTCAAATGTGTGGTCAACCCTAATGGGCTGCAATGATGTAATAAGTATACAAATCAACAATAGAACTGGGCTGCAATGATGTAACAAGTATGCAAAGTGGACAGATCTTACTTGAGATGAGGATGTGTAGGCCCTCCTACTAGAGAGCTTCCTTCTAGGCTGCAATGATTTATATATGTATTAAGTCATTGTTGTGGAATGTATTGCAAAATGAAATGAAATTGGAGGTTCAGGTTACTTGATATGTTGTTATTGTTGTTGTTGCTGTTGCTGGTGTTGATGAAGCAGTTGCTGTTGCTGTTGCTGTTGTTGTTGCTACTGAAGGTAGTTGTTGCTGGTTACTTCTTGTTGGCTTAAAAAGCTTGGACTTGGGATGGACAGGACCCTTACAATACCTCTGGTTGTGACCTTTCTGAAGGTATCTAGCACAAACAATGAACCTATTCTGCCTTGAAACTCTGACAGGGTTTCTTGGCTCATCTATACCCTTCTTTCTCATTTTTGGTGGCCTTCCAGGCTATTTTCTGTACAATGGAGGAGCCACTGCTGGTAGTCCTATTTCAACCCAATCATGCTGGCCTGGAACAGGGTGCATCATTGAGTTATAGACTACAAGATGATGTTGCTTACTGTAATAAGGGTGCACATAGTCCTCTGGCTTCTCTCTTTTAACAAATATGGAACTTATTGCAAGCTTACAAGGTATTCCAATCAAATCCCACATCCTACAACTACATTTCCTTTCCTCCAAATCAACAATATGTGTGGTATCACCACAATCTACTTCAAATTTTCTGTCACCACAATAGGTTGCAAAACAATTCCTAGCTTGCACTTTTAGTGCTTCCAAATCTTTGACAATGTTAGGACAAATTTCACCAGTGTATTTTTCCATCTCTTCCTTCTTGATTTGGATCCTGTGCATTACCCTCCTTCTAATCCATTCAAGCATGTTGATTATGGGTTTGTCCCTAGCTTCCAAGATGTTGTTATTGAATGACTCACACATGTTGTTGACCAATGTATCACACATACTTCTTGGGCTGAAATGGGACCTAGTCCATGAAGTAGGATCTATCTTCCTTAGCCACTTGTATGCTTTCTCTTCTGGATCCATCTCCTTCAACTTGTTCATATGAAATTCAAATTCCCTCACAGTCCCAGCTACAACAGCCTTCCACAATAGGTCCCTTAATTCGATCCCTTTGAACTTTGCTCTGAAAGTAAAGTAAATATGCCTCATACAGAACCTATGTTTTACATTTAGCATTACCTCCTCAAATGCAGGTACCAACCCCTTCTGTCTGTCAGAAATGAAGACCCATCCCATGTCATCAGCACTACCAATATCATCCATGAGTTGCCTTAAAAACCACACCCAAGAATCTTTACTTTCTGCCTCAACAACTGCCCATGAAATTGGAAAATAGTTGTTGTTCCCATCCTTTCCAAGTGCATATAATAATTGTCCACCATAGATTCTTTTCAAATGACACTCATCCAATCCTATAATAGGCCTTCATCTTCCAACAAATCCTGTTCTAAGGGCTGCAAACTCAACATATAACCTCTAGAAAACTGGGGGCAATTCTAAGTTGGGCCTAAGCATGTCTTCATTGGGCCTATCCACCACTACTTGCATTGCACTGTTTGGATTATACAGCCTCACTGTTTCATAGTAATCATACACCTTTGCATATTGGACCTTTTGATCCCCTTCAATAACTTCTCTTGCTCTTTTTTTTTTTTTAGCCCTATACAATTAAGGCCTACTAACATCAACCATTAACTCCCTCCAAACTGTCTTCTGCATAGGCCCAACTTTGATGTTAGGTTCATCCCTTAACTTGTCTATATACTTATGTATCAAGTAAGTTAAGCTCACCAAGTGATTATTATATGACCTTCCACATGCATGCTTTGGCTGGAATGATTTTATTTGAAAAGTTCTCTCACCTTGCATGGGAGAAGCATGTAATCTCCATCCACATCCATGCTTGCACACTACAGTAATCCTAGAGTTGTCATTCCTTATGTACTTTATGTCATAACCATGTTGGATATTCCACTCTTTCATTGCATTTCTAAAAAGTTGAGGGGTGACAAACTTCATTCCAAGTTTGAGTTGTGGTTTCTTCATATCTTCTTACTCAATGAACTCAAGATATTTATCTTCACATTCCTCATCTGATGAGTTATGTACACTATGTAAGTCTTCATCCTCAGGATCAGAATACCACCCTTTATCTGCCTCTTGATCACATGAAGGAGGTTGCCTCTTTCTTTTCTTTACAGTCTCCCTTAGTGAGAAAATATCATCATCTTCTCGCCCTTCTAAACCCTCATTCAACCAGCCAGGTTCATCACTTCATAGTCTTCATCTTCTGAACCACTATCAATATTCTCATCATCTATGTAATCAGGATCATCACAATCTTCTTCATCCCAAGCTCTATTATCCATTTCCTCATCTCTGACATCTTCATCTACTGCTCCTTCATCCCCATCTCCATTATGCATTTCCTCATCACCTACATCTTGCATTCCATCTCTACAATCCATCTTTTCTTCACTTGTATTTTCCATGTCATTCCAAGTCAGTGCCTACTTAGCACTAACTAGTACTCTTGGGGATACCAAATGTTTCGCTTTTGGACTTACCATTTATAATGGGTCCTGACCATTCTCCACATATAATTGAATCATATCTAAACCTTCATACTCACATATCATGGTATATACGTCAACATCTTCTTCAATTATTATCAACCATCATCCAAAGTTTTTCCAGATTTCCTATACCACAAAACAGAAGTATTATAGACATCTATTTTCATCTCCCTCAAGATGGTATGAATCTCAATAAAAGACAGTTTGTCAGGATCAACATCATATATATATATATATATATATTCCACTTTCCCTTGTTTATAACCAATATTAGGAGGCTTATTGAAGTACCCATTATAGTTGATCTCAAAAATCATTTTTTTAACCTCACTGCAGAAATCAATAAAACTTCACAATATTACATTACAAAACTCAAACTTATTAGGACCACATAACAACAATCATAATCCTTGGACCACATATCAGAATATATGAATGGAATATATGAATACAAATATAGAATACCTCATCTAAAAAGTCAACATCATAAAAAAAAAAACCCAAAGTTAACATCGTAAAAAATTACCTGTTGTTTATGAACCTCTATACCCCACCCCACTCCACTTTAACCAACATCCCAAAAAAATAAAGTAATAAAAGACATGAATACTAAAGTATACAAAAACAAATCTATGAATAAAAAATACTCAAAGTTAACATCATGAAAAAAAATTTCCATTATTTATGAAGCTCTATACCCTACCCCGCCCCACTTTAACCACAATCTCCAAGAATTAAAGCAATATGGGCATACCATGCTTAAAACATTACAAATTTTGTAAATCGAAGTCAACACACACTTAGTTATGAATCAAAATTAGGGAAAATCAACATCTAACATTCAAAATAAATTAGGATAAACAACACATATCTAAACTAGTAATGGCATTCGCAATATGATGGTGAAATTGATGATGAAACCTTAGTTCAATCCAATCAACCACGGTGAGAGAGAGAGAGAGAGAGAGAGAGAGAGAGAGAGAGAGAAGATAGAGATGCAAATACTGGTGTTAGTCAAATGAAACGAAACGACTGAGGGATGTAAAATATCTAGGGGCATTATGACTTTTCACAACTTCTGTTACGTCCATTAGATTTTACACTCTGGTATAAAGTATAGGGGGTTTAAGTGTTACAAATAAAATTATAGAAGGACTCAGTATTTTTTAGACAAATCACATAGAGTTAAATTATAATTTACCTATAAAAAAAAAACACAAATCTTCTCATAAATGTGGTTTAGTTGAACCCCCGTTTGGCATACCCACCTCGGGCTATACCCAGATACGAAAAAAAGAGCCATTTTAGTCGCAACGGACAAACCTCTTTCACGTGCTTGGTTAGTTGCTGCAGCAAAGGCGAAATTACGAAATTACCCCCACTTTCATTGCCTTCAATTCATCCCTCAAAAACCCATTCTAGGACCTAGGGTTGAGAGCACACGAAGGAGGTGACTCAAGCAGCACCGGAGCGAAGGAGAAGAACAGAGGGCGCTGGCCTCATCCAAAGCCAATCGGAGCGCAGATCGAGGCCTACACCGCAAGCATCGTCTACGCCTCCCAGCTAATCGTGAAGCAGGCAACACTTGTTTATCTTTCTTGGGGATTTTCCATGCTTCCACCCGATTTTGTTTGGTTGTTTTCCTATTCTACATTTCGGTTTTGTGCAGTTTTTTTTTTTCCATTTTGTGTAGCAAAAAATGGTAAGTGGCAACAACTGTCAGGCATTTGGTTGTGCAAATTTTTTTTTTTTGTTGGCAACCTTTCCTTTTTCTTGCAAATTACAGAGTATCACCCCAAAAAGTTTGTCTTCCAATAATGAAATAGAAATTAATTACAGAGGATTGTGATTTCTTTCACGTGAGTACATGTGATGTTTGAGAGGATGAATATTTTTCTGCAGGGGGTTCACCTAATCCAAGTAACCATCAATGGAGAACGTCCCAATTAGAAACGGAAATTCAGCAAAAGGGGACAACAGTACCCCAAGAAAAAATGGTTGCAAAAAAGGTCTTCACTGTGGGTGAAGGGCATTTTCATAATTTTGCACATGGACATATCATTCCCCGTCAAAAAGTAAAAAAAATTCAAAAAACTCAAACAAAATTTTTTAGCTCGAAGTTAAAATAGTAAAAAAATAAAAATAAAAAAAGGCAACCCACATCTCAAATAAACCTGAATTATAATCCCAAAAAAAAAAAGAAAAAGAAGTAATGGCAGTTGTTATTGAAAATGGTCATTGTTACAAGAAAAATGAAGAGAAAATATTATTTTGTCCTTGAAAGTATTACATAAAAATCAATTCCACACATATTCTTTTAAGAAAATCAATTTTATATCTAAATTATTCGATTTTATATCAATTTTGTCTTTACCATCAATTGTTGTTTATAATTAAACAAAAATTGTTAATGGGGTACCTAAACTTCATTCGATGTTTCATTTTACTCTCAAAAATTATTCCGAAAATATCAATTAAATCCTTAAATAAAATAAAATTTCAAAGTCTAATTGATATTTTAAAAATAGTTTGTAAGATAAAATAGAATTTTGTATAAAATATCAGTGCCACATCATCAGGGTGAATATAGGAGACTGTGAGAGGGAGAGGTAATTTATTTTATTTTATTTTTTTTGAAATGTTTGTATATAATATAGTGCATAATCAATGGACATTTTTCTGGCCTTCCTTTATTTTTAACAAGTTTTTTTTATATAGTTTAGTATAAAAATGATTTTGCAACTACTTTCATATAAAAACCTCCAACATTATAATAATGATATTTCACCATTTTTTTTATTTTATTTTTTGATTCGACTGAAAGAAGGCATACAGTAGGTAAATTATACTTACAAATCAAGAAGTTAGTCCCTCCTCACAAGACTTACTCCAGTCATGTCATCTATGACTAGAGATCTCGCTACTGCAGGTGGGTCTTCTAAGACTACCACATGATAAGCCCGGGCTACTCCCAAATTTGCTAGTTTGTCAGCAACTATGTTCCCCTTGTGGAAGGAGTGGCTGATGGAGTAGTTACATCTCTTCAAAAGAAACTTAGTGTCTTCAATGCGGGCCTTATAAGGTGAGTTATGGCTTGGTCCATCTTGGAGTTACATGATAGCTTGTTCATAATCTATTTCAATTTCCACATTCATAATGCCTTTTTGAAAGAGGATGGTGAGGCCCCTTGTAGTCACCCCAATTTTGACCGCTCGTAAAACTTAGGCGCTTGATTCCGAGCACTCGATGATGACGATTACATTGAGTCAGTGGTTTAAATTCTCAATAAAAGAATCTGAGTTCGAGCTCTAAACAATTTCAACCTGCCATACCCACTGTATTTCTACCCCGGAACTTCAGTATTGCACCTTGTATCAACTTGTATTGAACCTGAAAGTAAGAGATAGTGGAAATACATTGAAGTCCGGCCGGACCTAAGTGATATCCGGCTGGAGATACCAACATCCGGCCGGACATCATGACTTTTCACACAGATTCAGCAGTGTTCTGCCAGCTGCCCAATTCTGTAGATATTTTGATCAAACCTACTCATGGCCTATAAATAGCAGGGTTCAAACTGCTGTATAGAGGTTGAAAAACACATATAGAATTTGGTTAGAGAGATCAAATCAACACCAAGTGAGTTAGAAATATCAAGAGTGAGTTAGAAATTTCAAAAGGTAGAAAAGATCAAAGCTATCACCCTTCTTGTTCTTCCACAAGCCTTGAAGCTCTCATATCATCCATACATACTATACAAGAGCTTGAACTTGAACTTGATTTGAGAATTGAAAATCATACTCAAACTTGAGGGTGCTTTGGAATCAAGTTTGATTTACAATAAGAACACTTTCTCTACAAGATGTAAAGCTTTCTTGCTTTTATTTTAATCTTTGTTCATCTTTTTCTTGTGTTTTCATATTATTTTTGGACTGTTTTTAGGGTTGAAACTTGTGATTCAAAGCTACTCAAAGGTGGAAGGGTTAATCCCCCTTTGCTTGAACCTTATTCCTAACTTAAATCCTTGTGTTTCCCATTTGTTTTCGTCCATTTTTGCCACTGTTTTGGGGCTAATTTGGAACTATTTTGGAGCTATTTTTCAACATCTAAACTATGTGATTTGAAGTTGTAAAAGTGAGGAGGGGTTAGCCACCCTTCCTCATACTTATACTAGCTTTAATCTCATTATGATTGTGCACCTTCTATAGTTTAATTTCAGCACTATTGTGTATTATTTGGGGGCTATTTAATTTACTTCAATAAGTTTGCTTTACATATTTTGTTTGTGTTATATTAACCAATTAATCAACCTTGCATAACCACCTCTGCAACCTCTCTCCATTCTTTGATGTTTTTGATTAAAAAGTTGTGAAAAATTAAGATTGTGGTTCAAGTATAAGAAAGAAGCTTTTCTCATGCTTAATAGTTTAATCTCTTAGGAGGTTCACTACCAAAGGTATAAAACTTTCTCATGCTTAATGGTTTAATCTCCCCGGAGGTTCATTACCAACGGCATAAAAACTTTCTTATACTAAAGTACAATAATGTATTTTTCAGTTCTTTTTATCACCAGTGTGTCTACTTTTAAGGGATTAATTGACCCTTGGAAATCGCCAAGGAAAGTGTCATTATCACTTATTATCAAGTTTGGATTTCAAGTCATTATCGCTCACTATGGCTTTATCTAAGTCATTATCACTCTTTGGAGTTTGACTAGTCCTTGTTGCGCATCTTGAGTTTGACTTGAAATCCCTTATTGCTTGTAAATAAGTTTGACTCTTCCTTTGTAATTTCTCCCAAAGAATTTATCATCAGTGTGTTTATTGTTAAGGGATTAATTGACCCTTGGAAATCACCAAGGAAAGTGTCATTATCACTCATTATCAAGTTTGGATTTCAAGTCATTATCGCTCACTATGGGTTTTTCTAAGTCATTATCACTCTTCTGAGTTTGACTAGTTCTTGTCGCGCATCCTGAGTTTGACTTGAAATCCCTAACTTGTAAATAAGTTTGACTCTTCCTTTGTAATTTCCTCCGAAGAAAATAAGGTTTATTTGCTCGGGTTAAGTCGACACTTATTTTTCTTTATTGCATTTCGGACTTAGTGGATGTAAATATCACTATGGACTTAATGGATTAAAGAAAAGAGAAGGTAATATAAAAGAGGCTAATAAAATTGAGTTTAAAATGAATTAACCGACATAAAGAACCAATATGATTGATTGAATTCGGTCGGACGTTATACCGAGTTTTTTGTCAAGGCTTGTCTTACATTAGTCTATAATGTTTTGATGAATCTTGAAGTGTCTCTACTTCCCTTCTTGAATTTGCTTCATGATAGGAGGGAGGGGTGGTTGTTATTCATTGCATTTATTGATCTTTGTTCTATCGTGTCCAAAATCATCTTGCAAATCAACTTGCAACCATAGATGGTTTGGGAACCAAGTTCGCTCCTCTCTTGAGTATTTTCCATGATAGAGAAGAGTAGAAGAGACAAACATGGCTAGGAATACCCTGTTTGCATGTTTGTACTGTTTCACCTCAGGCACAAAAAATAGATTTCCGCAAAGAAAACAAGGTATGCTTGGATTTATTTGGGGCTCGACTAAGTCTTATTTTGGGTCGGCAAGGCTCCGATAAATTGCAAATAATACACTTTTGGTCGAAAGCAATGATAAGGTGAAACAGAACAAATCTCAACAAGGTAGACAGAGTAATTCCTGAGGAGCATCGCGCGATCATTACATATTATTTGTTGTAATAAACTAGACAGCCCTTTTTTATTATTATTCATTCGGATTTGTAATAATTAATTATTTGGACACTTGGACATTCAAACCCTCCTTCACAAGGACAAATATGTAATAAGTTGTATGTCTTCCAACCCCACATCTTTCTCTCTTTTGTTTACCAGCTTATGATTGTTAGTTTAAGAACATCATGTTTAAATTAGCATACTCATGTTTGCATCCACTTGTATTGCATGCATAAAAGTTCGACTCATCATATTATTCAAATGTCAAATTCAAACTCTTTACTTGAATACGTGCGCTATCACACGCCTTAAATTGACTCGCATGTCATGCTAGTAGCCGAGCTTATTAATTGCATATTGTATGTGTTGTATTAGTCATAATCCATAGTTAAGATCATGCATTTTTTTTCTAACTAGTTCTTTTTTTTTTTTGGCTCGGATTCCAAGGTAAGTGTTTATGCTTTAGCATATTGCATAAGTGTGATTGCTGTCGTATCAAACATACTACCATGAGGCTAATTACTTAAATGATAAACTGTTTGAATGCTTGTGGATGAAGGCTATTCACTAACATTAGGATACTTTGATTAATGTATATATATGAGATCACTTTTTCAAGTGGTACATATTCAAAACACTTTTTTAAAACAAACATGAAATCAAACGTTCCAACTTCTAGTGAAATTAGTCTATACTTGTATGTTAAAAATAAAATAAGAACATATACTGTACATAAGAATCACATCATAATCAGTAGAAGCCGATCTTTGATCGGGTGAGTGGGGTGCTCATTATTGACCTTCCCCTCTCATAACTAAGTTCCCGAACCAAGACACTTTGGTAACGATGGACTAATGGCCTTTGGCACGAGTCACGGGTTTCCTAAATTTTTCAAAATAAATATTTAGATGGCGACTCTAAAATCTGGTAAAGCAGTCCATTTTTAGCATTTGATTCAAACATCGATTTTTCAAAAATAATTGCCGGATTTGGACTCTTTTTGTGTTTCCACTGTTTCACATTGCACTTGTGAAATCAGATTCAGAACCAACACAAGTGGAGTCCGAACTGTAAGGGCTATTCATCCTTCCAAAAGGGGGCGCGGAAAGCCGAGTTACACCCCTACATGCCCCATAATTCAGCTTCAAAACTGGAGCAGTGGTCTAGTTTACCATAATATCCCCATAGCCAAGTTTCAGTTTCATTCCACAGCAGTCCTCCATATCCAGCCTAGCGTAGGTCACCTTTAGAGCATCCATCTTTGTTAAGTTTGAGTTTATTTGCAGATGGAAAAGACCAGTGGATTAGTCTAGAATGAAAAGGATTGGAGTGGAGAGGGAAGTGGAATGCCTATTCAATCTCTTGAACATAATATCTCATGTTCTTAAGACTGGTTTGAATGGGGATCAAAATGTTTTCAAAAACCAATGTATTACATTATTTCCAAATCTGCCAAAGAGTGACAGTAAATATGAGGGGCCATTTAAAACCACAAAACAGCATTTGGTTCTTCAAATTTGAGGAAACCCATTCAAACAAGGGTTGACCACATCCTTGCTCCCACCAGTTATGATTTGTAATTTCAGTCTAGACAGCTTTGGAATTGGTACAATCTTTAAGGAGATGACTCATATCCTCACTAAGCAACCCACATCTAGGACAAAGATCAGATGATCCTATGTTTCTCACAAGCCTCAGGTGGTTGGCTAGTAATCTGTCTTTCAAAATAAACCAAAGGAAACATTTTAATTTTTGAGGAATTTTCATTTTCTAGGTCCATTTCCAATCTCTACCATCTCCTTCTTGATTACTGATAGTTTTGTAAGCAGAGGCAGTGGTAAAAATACCACTAGTGGACCCAATCCTGGAGGGAGGATCTGGGTAGGTCACAAATCTGGGCCTATAGATCTTTAAGATCCCGTGGAGGTCCTGTTGGTTCACAAGGTTGGCCAAGATATCAGTGTCCTAATTCCTTTCATCGTCAAGAACAGTGCTCACCTTGGTTGAATCATTGGCATGAGTGGGGTTATAGCTTTTAGCCAATGGCTGTGTTCCACACCACCAGTCATTCCAAAAAGAGATAATATCACCATTTCCTACTCTCCATTTAACACAGTTTCTGAGGATATCTTTAGTGTGACAGATACTTTTCCAAATATGGGATGAATTTTTCTTTTGGGGCCAACTAAAAAAAGAACGATTTTTCAAATATTTGGATTGAAAGATTTGGCACCAGAGTTTGTCATTATCATTCAGTAAATTCCACCCAAATTTGGTGAGGAGGGATGAATTTTGCTCTCTGGCTTTTCTAATTCCAAGGCCACCATCCTCTTTGCTTTTGCACACACTGTTCCAATTGACAAGATGTATTTTCCTTTTATTCTCAGTATCACCCCATAGGAAATTCCTGTTAATTTTGTCTTTCATCACAAACTTTCCTAAGGAGTTCCATGGTTTGCATAGTATAAGAAAGGATAGCAGAAGTAACTGATTGAATGAGAGCAATCCTACCTGCAAGAGAGAGATTTTTAGCTTTCCAACCTAATAATCTAGACTTTAACTTCTCAAGAACTTTACTGAAATTCTGTTTGCTAATCCTTGTGCGAAGGAGGGGAGAGCCCAAACACTTACCAAGGTCATGAGTCAAGGGGATACCACTCTGGTTACTTAGGGACCTGGCATGGTTAGAAGGGAGGTTAGGAGAAACAAAGATTTTGGATTTCAAGTGATTAATTTTCTAACCAGCGATCTCACAGAAGTCATTAAGGACATCCATAACAGTTTCACAGTTGGTGTGGTCAGCTTTAGCAAACAAAATAAGATCATCGGTGAAAAACAAATGAGATAAAGGATGGTTATTCCTAGAAGCTGACTCCTTGCCAAGATCCCTCACTCACTTTAAGGTTTATCATGTTGGATAACCTTTCCATACAAAGCACAAAGAGGTAGGGTGAGAGGGGGTCACATTTTCTAAGTCCTCTCTCAATGGGAATGCCATTCAAAATTTCACCATTCCAGAGTATAGAAGATTGGGTATTGTTAACACAGCACATAATCAGTTCCACTCATTGCTCATTGAGTTTAAATTCATACAAAGTATCTCTAATGAAGTCCCATGAGAGTTTGTCATAGGCCTTTTCCAAATCAATTTTGAAAATCATACCTCCCCTTTTGCCTTTTTTGTTTATCAAAGTATGAAGGATCTCTTGAGTGATAATGATGTTATCAGTTGTGTTTCTCCTAGGTATGAAGCTACTTTGGTCAGGACAGATGATTTTATCTATGAGAGGTCTAATTTTACCCACAATGAGCTTAGTAATGATCTTATAGGAGACATTGCAAAGGCTAACGGGTCTAAACTGTTTAATGTTATCAGGATTATCAACTTTGGGGATCAACACAATTAAGGTCTCATTAATAGTATTGGGGACTTTGGTATTATGAAAGCAATCCATGACAAAATCACAAACAGACTTACCCACAGTGTGCCAATACTTCTGGTAGAAGATGGCTTGCATACCATCCTTTCTTGGTGCTTTGAAGGCACCAATATTCTTAACAGCTCTCAAGATTTCAGTATTGGAGATAGGTTTGAGGAAACCAACATTATCCTCATTAGTAAAATAATTGGGAGCAATATTTCTCCAATGATTAAAAATATGAATGTCAATTTTCCTGAAGAGGTCAGAAAAATAGTCTAAGATAATGGACTTGATTCCCTCTTTCTCCGTGATCTAGTTACCAGCAGTGTTTTTAAGGGCATTAATTTAATTTTCATCCTCTTGTTTATGGTAGAAACATGGAAAAATCTGGTGTTTTTATCACCAAGGGATATAAATTTAGAACGAGATTTTTGAAACCAGAGCAATTCCTCTTGAAAAAGAGTGACATTGTACTGATTGATGAGGTCCTTCACTAAGGCTTGTAAATTGTGGGAGAAATTAGTAGTTTGGTCTTTTTGGATGTGTTCAATCCTAGCAAGTAAAGTCTCTTCCTTTTAAAAATGTTGCCAAAGACATCCTTGTTCTATACTGACACTCTGAGGGTGAATTCAGCTATGGACTCAAGAAGATTGTTGTTCATATCTTGCTAGGATGAATTAACCACATCTAAGAGACCAGGGTAAGACATCTAAGCAGCTTCAAACCGACTATCAATGAAGAGTGGTCTGAGTATGTTCTGGGGAGCACTTGGACAATTGCTTCAAGGAACATAGTCCTCCAATCTTCATTGCACATAGCTCTATCAAGTCGCTCCATGGTGTTGGCAAGACCTTGTCTATTTTTCGTCCATATCAATCTGGGACCTGTGCTACCCAAGTCTAACAAGTTGCAATTGTTTACCCTATCAAGAAATTTCTGGGTTCTTCTAGAGTTATGGTTTGTAGAGAAGCTTCTTCGCTTATTTTGGCTACCATAGTCATTGAAGTCCCCTGCCATCAGCCAAGGTTTCTCCATGTTCTATGCTACTGACTCAAGATCATTCCACAGTGTCTTCCTAATAAAGGGGTTTCGGCTAGCATAGACTGTGGCTAGAACCCATTCCTCGTAGTCCTCTTTACGGACAGTGGCATCGATGGCTTAGGAGCTGATTGACGATGCTCTAACGTTAACATGGCTGGTGTCCCAAACGATCCAAATACCACTAGATCTGCCAATGGGATCAACAATTATGGAAGCAGTGAAACCCAACACGTTGAAAAAGTTTCCCATTGCACTAAAAGCCACCTTTGTTTCCATCAAAATTAGGATTTTCGGTTTATGAACACGAATAATCTCAACAAGGCTACGTTTAAAGGTGTTGTTGCCAGCACCGCGACAATTCCAGATAAGTAGTTTTAACAAATCCATAGAAAGGTAGTAGAGGGATATATCGGTTACCAAATCTTTGACAATGCTACAAATGCGTCGATGATCATCCTCTACAGACCTCATGGACACCATCTGGATCGAATGAGTTGGCTTCACTAGATTGTTTCCCCATTTTGTCTCTATGTTCAGTCGGAGTTGTTCGATCTACCAAACGAAAGCGACGAGGTGAGTTGCTTCGTTCTCGAGATCTAATGATAGACCTACTGATCTGCTCTGGTTCGGTGTTCTCTAGTATCTCCATTGGTGAGAATTCCTGAGTCTGGTGGTTTTGGTTCTTTCCTCCAAGCTTTCCAGTGAAGTGGTTAACTTTGGTTATGGTGGTTGGTTCTCAGTGGGGGAGTTCGTGTGGGTGATTTCGACTATGGCTAAGTCTACGGGTTGTGTTGGGTTTGCCAAGGTGTAAATCATGTCAATTGGCTCTTTTGAGGATTTGATTTCACTGATACAGCTAATGTTACTTTTCTAAACATCATCACGTGTTTCTGGTCTTAGCTCAGTGGGTTGGTGTGATGAGCTGGCTTCCAAAGTCTTCAGATTAGGATGTGATTTGGATTTAGGCTTCGTATCCATGGGTTTGGGATGGACTGGGCCAATTTTGGACTTACCACTATTGTCAATGGATTGAGTTGGGCCTGATTGGGTGTTGGGCTTGTGTTCTGCGGTTGGTGTAGAACTTAGGCTGCTCCTTCCTTTGTTATGTTCCTCGTGTTCAATATGGTCCACTTCAAGATATTTAAATTTGTTAGGCTTTGGGGATGGGCCTGTGGGATCTGGGTATTTCTTTATCTGGGTTGGTCTGCGAGTGTGTTTGGTGACTAGCATCCATGGGCCGAATTCTACCTCTTCTTCTCTGATTGGTTGTAAGTTAACGTTGCTGGGTGTGGTTTGGGTGATGTTGACTACGTCATCGGAAATGGCTAGGTGGGTCGTTGTCGATGAAACATTTGGGGCCCTAAATCTACAAGCTTCTTTCCGATGGTCGATTCTTCCACAGAGAAAGCAGAAAGAATGAAGAGATTCGTATTCGATATTGTAACACTTATCCTCTAGGATGAATTTGTGCCACAGTGGTTTGCTAAGATCGATTTCGATGCACACTCTGGCAAATTTCCCCCCGGTAGCCATAGCCGTTGTCCAGTCGATTTTGAGAGGTTTTCCTACAGATTTGGCGATTGCAAACAAGACTTTATCTTGGTAGTATTCAATCGGAAGCTCCGGAAACCGAACCCATACCGCACTTGTGGTTTCAAAGGCTTCCGATGGTTTGAAGTTAGGCTCCCACCTTCTAATCGTGAGGTAATGATCCATTATCACCCAGGGTCCTCCAGTGTAAACCTTAGTATAGTCCTCTGGTTCAGAGAACTTAAAGAGAAAATAATTATGCCCCAAATCAATGGCGTTGAATTCACCAAGAAGGCCCTACAGGTTCTTCACTCTAGAGCAAACATTTTGTATCCTATACTTTTGCCTAGTAATCTGATGATTAACGTGTTTTTCCACGACTTTCTAATCTTATCCAATAGTTTCCTTGGGAGCGAGACGTTGGGGATGCCCATGTGCTCTGAGAGGGTACTCTCGACTGAAAAGTGTTGATCATCATCATCTTCATCTGATGAGAGAATGTCCACTTTATTGTCGAACAAATAGTCATCGTGTTTTATCGTATTATGGGCCTCCTTGAATGATTTGGGAGGGGGGATCATTTTCGTTGAAGGCTCTGGCGAGTTAGCTGTTTCTCTGGAGACTTCAGTTTCCATAGTCATTACCTTCTCCATTTCTTCTTGAGCATGGGAGGTAGAGATTTTAATTTTCTTGGTACTTCTGGTAAGATGGTCTTGCTCTTCAGACAATTTTTCCAGCACAGATTGGTTACAGTGATCGGAGATGTTGTCGGCGATAGTGACTGACATTTCGGCAAAGCTCTTCCCCACGGCTTGATAAAGTCTTGGGTATTCTAAATGCACACTTCACAGAGAGTGGCGATTAGTATATTGATCCCACCACTTTTGATATTTCACCATTCATGCTTTAGTGCATATGGTTTTTTAAAAAAAGTTCAGACATAATTTTTTAAATAATAATATTATCATGATCATATGTTTTAATTTTATCATTGGCTTTGTATTACTTTAATAGAATCAATGACTAATGTTTATAATCTCCTAATTAATTAATTGAATGTTTATTATTCCCTAATTAATTAATTTCTTTATGGAGCCAAAGTTATGTACATTACTTCGGCAACATCACGAAAAAATTATTGAGTGTTTTTGGATCCAATCAAATTTGTTTGATGGACACCAAATTATTATTTTTTAAATTCTAAATGATTATTGGATATTGATAACAATGAGACAAAAAACAAAACACAAAAAAAAAAAAAAAAAAAGATTTGAAGATTATACACATATTCACACTTCACTTTGAAAGTTTCATTTTTTTCATAATTTTATTTATCAATTGAGAGGAGATTAATTACAAATATGATAATAATTACATTAAATTTGACAAATGATAGTCTACAAGTCTAATGAACCAAGCTGAACGGCTCGATTAATTCAACTTGATTAATAAACAAGCTAAAAAATCAAGCTCAAGTTCGAACTGTTCAACTCGATTTGTTTGCAGGCCTAGGTTAACCACTCTCTATTTGTGATGCATATTATAGAATTTTCCTTAAAAGAATTACCCATTTATGAGAGCAATGCAAAAAATTTGAATCTCTGCATTACTTAGAGCAATATCTTGTTCAACTTCTTCAAACACTAAACAAGATCTTCTAGTATGCTTCAATCAAATGGAAGTTGTGCTAATCATATTATTAATATTCATCAAATCAGACCTCTTTCAATTGAAACCAAAAAAAAAAAAAAAAAGTTCTCTTCTTTATTTCAATTATAACAAAAACAAAACATTCCCCTTAAACAAACACAACATCTAGAGATTGAAAGGTAAAAATAAAAAGACAAAAACAAGAGATTCCAAAAGAGAACTATGAAACTGTATGTCATATAACACTCCAATCAAACATTGTTGTAGAGATTTTACTTAGACTGAAGCTTCTTTTTGCTCTCCGAGATTTTGTCATAGACCTTGTGCTGGTCAGGAAGATGCTTTGACACACTCTCCTTTTCCATACACCGATGAACCCAAGCAAGAAGTGCAGGGCACTCTGCCACAATGCTGCAGTTGCAAAACTGCTCATATGCAAAGAAAAAGCTATAGGATGGAATCAATGCCACATCCACAATGCCAAAGGTCTCTCCTCCGAAGTAAGGCTTGTCTCCAAGTTCTCCTTCCAACACCTTTAAGCACCCTATGAAGTCATTCTTCGCTGTTTCTTGGGTTTCACTTGTGGAAGACATTAGCTGCCTCGCAGCACTAGACAGCTGTAGAGCATATATTACGTAAATGTTGGTCACAAGGCATGATATTTAATGATTCCCTATCCCAAAATACTCGCTGTGGTAGGTTCATATGAGAATTTCGAACCATGAGAATCTCGAAGTATTATCCAACGACTGTGAGTGTTTTAGAACAAGTGTACATAGAAATTTGGAAATAGAAGATCATGTAATAAATAATGATCATCTCACTATTAATCATGTTAATCAAACAATGGCTTAAGGTATATTTGAATGAGTGTGACTCTTTAGCTCCTCTGTCGTCGTGGTGAGTTTTTTTTTTTTTTTTTTGTATAAAAATAAAATTTTTGTCTGCAAATCATTTTCATGTACAGTCTAAGACAGAGATGGAAGAGTTAGGGCTCACCTTCTTGTCAACATAATCAGCCCAGAACCTGGCTTGAGCTAGCCGGTGAGGATCAGAAGGCAACAATGGAGATTTGTGATTCCAGACTTGATCGATATACTGAACAATGATGAGTGACTCGCACACCGGTTTGCCGTTGTGGATCAACACTGGGATTTGCTTGTTGACAGGGTTCGTCTTCAAGAGCAGTGGACTCTTGTTGCTGAGGTCCTCTTCCCTGAATTCATAATCTACCCCTTTCTCAGCCAAGGCAATTTTCACCCTCGTTGAGTAAGGGCTAATCCAGTTGCCCAAGAGAATGAGTTGGTCCGCCATTGATGATGAAGAAGATCAAAGATTGAATGAAGAAAAGAGAAGGAAGGTGTGTTTAAGGTGTTTGTTTTTATGCCAAGATTGAATGAAGAAAAGAGAAGGAAGGTGTGTCTAAGGTGTTTGTTTTTATGCCAAAGAGAGGAGGTCGTTTATAGATGGCATGGCAGTTCAAAGTCGTCGTATCCCTTCTTCTAGGAAAGAGGTTGCCTCCTGTGTGAGATTGGGTTAGACGGTGCTGTTTGACTTGTGAGGACTCATCATGGATTCTGTTTTGATAATCTGAACCGTTTAAGGTGTAGAACTCGTCGAGTATTATATGTTTGAAAAAAATCATATTGATCGGATATCGACAGCTATGTGATCAAATAGTTTTGTATAAAAAAATGGACGGTGAACAAATTAACAGTTGAAAAAAACTGATCCGATGAGATAGTTATCGATATCCAATCAATGTGATTTTTCACAGACATATAGTACTCGACGAGTTATACATATTGAATGGTTGAGATTATCAAAAAGAGACCTATGATGGGTTTTCACAGGTCGAACAACATTGTCCAATCCGATCTTAGACTGTAGGCAAGCTCTCCCTTTTCTATTAGTATTTTGGGAAGGAAGGAACGTCATTGCGTGCGTCATTACCGATCTCTGCCCGGACCCTGTTCCACGAAAGCCTGATTTTTAGAGACTTTGTTATTTAAAAGGGCTTCGTTATGTGGGAAAATTGCATTTAATGTAAAAATATTTTCATTTTCATGCTAGTATAAGTTTTCTGTATGCATGATATAAATTATTTCTATGTATGGTGTAAGTTTATTATGGTTTATGATTTTCTCCATTTTAAAATTATAATAGAAGATTTTTATTGTATTATTTAATGATGTATTTATTTGGACGGATTGAATAAAGGGGATTGAAATTTACCGGACTGTTAGTTCTGAGATACATTGTTCTCAGACTATTTAATCGGACTGAATTTGTATCACATGTTTGTTTAGTCATGGGATTACATGTTAGGAAATAACTATTTGGTTATATAGGATATAAATCCTATGTTTATTTGAAATATTATGGAAAAAAATAAATGTTCAAATGACTATTTTACTCTTTTCAATTATTTACTAAGTAATAGTAATATTAAATATATCTTTAATATTTTAATTATTTTTAATTAGATTAAATAAAATTTATTTATTTTATTTTTTATACAATTATAAATTTATTTTTTTTAAATTAAATAAGTAAAATAAATAAAACATCAACACAAATATATGTTATTTTTTAATTAAAATTTTAAATAAATTTATTTTAAAAAATAATAATAATGAAATAAAATAAAATATAAACAAAATTTTAAAATAAAACATCAATAAAATATCTATAAAAATTTATTTTTAAAAATTAAATAAATAAAATATCAATAAAAATTAAATAAAATTATTTTATTTTTAAATTGAGACATTTAAATTTTACTAAGTATAATACATAATTAAATAGTAGATGGTCAAAATGGTCATTTCACCATCTAATCTCATATCTTCCCATTTGTGTCCTAACCCCCCATGGGTAGGGAAAACAATTTGAACCCGGCCCGACGGGGACCCGACCCCCCTGACCTCGATTAGAACAGTTTTTTCCTGAAAAATATCTCCGACGGTTCGGGGATGGTATTCAAAAATGAATCTCCAACAATTTTCGAGCCGAGGACAATGATACATTTTCCAACCCCGGCCTGTCTCTATCCCCGGCCCTGTCCCCATATCCCCGAATTGAAATTCATATATATATATATATATATTGTGTGAATGATTTTCTGACCACACTACCAACTCAGTATTCAGCTGGAGAGTACTGGCAGAATAGATGACACCTGGCTGACCTGCAACAGAAAGAGAAGATTCCGACGGTAGTTCATCCACCCGGGGGCACTCCGACGATCAAGTCAGTATATCTCTCAAAGATAATCAATTGCTAAACTCACTATTCTAAATATAAATTGCGTACCTTAGACCCATCGGGGGTGCCTTTCTTTTATAGTTAACTCAATCCTTATCCTAACAGAAACCTAGCTTCAATGGACTTTAGCTCAGTGCTTATCCAGGACTCTTCAATAGATAGAGATAAACTCTCTAAGAGTTTTATCCTTATCCAGGCTGAGTCCCCTCATCATTCTAGGACTCTTGTGCCCTATTCGCTTATCTCGGATTCCGATATCTTCGGAGATAACCTCGGTCTTTCCGAGATCACCTCGGCATCATGACCAGGACACGTGACACGTCGGCTGACACGTCGGCGTCACTTTGGCCACGTATTGGTACTCAGAAAATATATCCCCACAACTGCCCCCTAGGTTCTATTACCTCGGCATTCTGAGGTGATGGAACCTATATCGGTACTTCCTGCCAGTACATCGGCTTAAGTTGAGATCATCATTATAGGCCGACATGTCTTCTTAAAGATCAAGAATTCCAAGAGCTTCTTCACGCGTATGAGCTGTTATACATAATAACTCAACCGTTTAAGCCATGTGCCTTCCCCTTACTAGATCGTACTTGTTACGCGCTTGTAAGTCGAATTCTACTTGCGTGCGCCGTCTGACAGATCTGTCGTTCTAGATTCATTAATTCTGTTTTGCCGCCGTTTCAAGTTTTAACAAAACTTTTTTCCTCCTTTCCTTATTTTTTCACTTTTCTCCATAGTTTCTGAGGCTTTCTCTCTCTCTAGCTTTTTCTTCCAAATCCTCCATTGTTCAAGCTTCTAAGGCTCTGCAACTTGCTCCGTCCACCTCCTCCGGCGAGGTTCTTGCTAATCTTTTCTGCAGCTGCCATTCGTCTGACTTCGGCGAACTCAACACCGGCTTCTTTTCTTCGGTGAGTTTACTGTTTCTCCTAATTTCAGTTTTTGATGCTCTTCATTACTCGTTGCCATTACTGCTTTGTTCATACATTCGATTTGCGAATCATATATCTGAATGTGATTATTTCACGACTTTGCTCTTGCCCATGTCTTGACTATACGAACTGCTCACAATTTTTCTGCACTTTTGCTACTGTTCTTGGCCTGTTACACCTGTCTTGTGTTTCTTGATGTTCCTTCACTGTTCTTGACTTTGAAGTGCATTCTTGCTTTTCTATTTTCTAGATTCATGCCTTCAATCTTCATCTCCATAGTTTTAGGTTTAGGACTTGTTTGTAGAACCTATTTTAGAAAAAACTGAAACGATTCCCCGTAGATTCTGTGTATTCTTAGGCTTTAGCCGAGGTCAATTAAACCCTTTAGAAAACATACCCTTCTGAAATCCAACCCCTCCAGTTAAGCCGATACCATGGGTATGTGGAAGCATAGGGTAGACACGCCATCCAAGTTAGAGTACTTTAAGCGAGAGTTCGACATTCCGGCCGATGTCCATCTGAGGTTGGCTGGGGATGATGACTCCATCATGCCTACAACTGATTCTATGCCCTTCCCTATGGTAGCCTTCATTGAGTGTGGACTTCGGCTCCCACTTAACATCTTGTTTCGTGAGATACTTCACTATTATAAGTTGAACCCGATGCAACTCGCCATCAATTCCTATCGAGTCATCAATGGTATCATAGCCTTAGCTAGACAAGAAAATGCTAGGATTACCTTAGCCGATATCCAATATTGCAAGACCATGTGTGGCCTCAAAAAAGATACAGGCTACGTTTACTACCTTAAGCCGAGGTCCACAGAGTACAAAATTGTTGCCGGCCTCCCTGACTCCAACAAGGGAGCTGGGGATGATTATTTCATTACCTCAGGGAACTGGGAGTTTGTTCCAGATGAGGACCTCTATCTCTACCCTCTTCCTCGATCAGTTTTTGTAGAGGGAAATGGTAGGAGCCCTGTGTTCATATTAGCTTGTTTGTTTTAAAGTCTTCAATACTTTATTTGTTTCTAACGTCTGTTTTTCTTGCAGCTCTTCCTCGGCCACCAAAGGGCTTCCGTCAGTCTTTCTTTCCCAGCAAAGACTTGAGGAAACTTTTGGATCTGCTAGTCCACAAACGGAAGGCCCCTCTTCTACTTAATTTTATTCCTACGTATAAGTCAGCTCTTCTCGATGTCCCCAAGAAGAAGAAGAAGAAGAAGAAGAAGAGTCTGTCTCCTCCTTCCGCCACAACTCCTCAAGCTGCCTCCACATCTCAGCAAGATCAAGGATCGACTTCTGATCCAGCTGAGCAGCCGTCAACCTCGGCTCCTTATCTGATCCCAATATCCCAGCGCCAACGTTGGCGACGAACTGTTTTTTCTGCCGAGATAGGTCGCCAGAAAGCAATTGCCAAAGATCTCTTGGCCAGCATCCCATCAACTATTAACGCTCCACCAGCGCAATCCCAGCCCCCTCCGAAGCTGAAAAGAATAAAGAAGGCTCAGCCAAAAGCAAAGGTGACTCAGGTTGACACTGAGGATACTTTGCCAATTTCGAAATTGGGTTCAAGTGAGAAAACCACCTCCATCCCCGAGAAGAGGTCTGCTGAAACATAACCATCCGAATCCACCAGATCAAAAAGACCGAGGTCATCCTCTACAACCACCTCGGGGTCCCTAAAACACGATGCCCCCTGGGCCCCCAAAATCGTACTGGAGGACAAACCAGTTAGGGCTGGCGACAGTGCTAACGACATTAATGTTGGTGTTGCCCTTAGTACCGCTCTGCTTCTTCCTGGCGATCTCAATCGAAACGCCAAGTTGAGCGAATATGAAAACTACGCTCTGATGCTTCAGTGCTCTGTTCAAGTAAGTGTTTTTATTTGGTGATTTTTCTTTCTTTCTCTTCATAATATTTTCTAATAACTTCTGTTCACTTTCAGGCCATCCAGCATGCTCATTCTTTCTCAGTGCAAGCCTTTGAGAATCGGCAGGAGCTGGCCGACAAGAAGAGGGAGGCTGCTAGTCTGCAAAAGACTAATAAAAACTTGCAATCAAAGATGAAGACTTTGGAAGATTAGGCCGAGGCTGCTATCAAGGCTCAAAATGATGCCAAGGAAAAGGCAGACTCCGCTGAGGCCATCAAGAAGGTTCTTGAGGCCGAAAAGAAGAAGGCTGAGGAAAAAACGGCCCAGGCCCAAAAAGAATTGCAAGAGGCCTTGGCCACAAAGGACGCCGAGCTCAAGGCAGCCAATGAGAAGGGCTACAATGAGGGGGTGGCCGATGTCACGGCGGACTATGAAAAGCAAGTGAAGCAGGCATGTAACAAGGGTTTCATCCTTGGTTGGATGTCTCTTCTAAAAAAGCTTGAAGTCCCCGAGGACTCGCCCCTCAGGAACGCCGACGTCATTCCTCTTCCATTTCCTCCAACTCCAAGTCAATCTAACGAAGAATCTGAGTCTGAGGAGGAGACCTTGGTGAGGAAATCAAAGGAGGCTGCTGGAACCAAGTCCCCTTCTCTGAATGAGCAAGTCCTGGACTTGACTCAAGATGAGGAGGGTGAGGAAGTTCCCAAAGATGCTACAGCTAAGAAGGCATCAGCCGACGTGACTCTTGCCGACAAGAGCCTTGATGAAACCCTTCAAGAAATTGATGCCGAATTTGCGGCGGAAAAGGCTGCCGAGGTGTCTTCCCAGCAGTCGTCCGAACTTTAGACCCAACCATCTGTTGTTGCCGAAGAGTCTTTAATTTGGTGTGTTTTTCCTTTGTATTTTGTGCTTTTGTTCTTCTCTTTTTTGGAACAATTAGTAAGTTTTGGCTGACGTGCCTTCTTTTGAATGTTAATACAACTTTTCTTCTCTAAATGCTTGTATCTTTGTCTTCTCTTTACTACTTTTGCATGATTCTATACTTAGAATATTTTGCATATCTTTAATATACACTTCAATCCTTGTGCAACCTTCTCGGGGTGACACACCTTGGTTATACAAACTGATGATTTACCTCGGCAAGTACAAAAGTACCTTTCTTGGCATAACCTTGGTTTCTCCTTGTAAATTTTTTCATAAAATTTCAACAAGTGTTTAACCTTAGTCTTCAACTTGTAAACTTTTCTCAAGTTTCAACAAGTGTTAAACATGATCGCTGTTTAACTTCAACTTGTAAACTTTTCTCAAGTTTTAACAAGTGTTAAACATGATCTCGGTTTAACTTCAACTTGTAAACTTTTCTCAAGTTTCAACAAGTGTTAAACATCATCTCGGTTTAACTTCAACTTGTAAACTTTTCTCAAGTTTCAACAAGTGTTAAACCCATTTTTCTCCTCTCTGCCCCCTAATGTGAACCTAAGTTCCACTTGGGTTCTCATTAGACATGTATTCCAGACACAACGTTATGTATCTTTATCAGTCACAAGTGTATAAACATATAGACAAGCGAAAACTTTATTTATGTACTTTGGCAAATGACAAAAGAACAAAAAAATTCTAATGATAGAAAAATTTCAAATTACAAGTGTTCCAAGGCCTTGGCAGCTCTTTGCCCTCATTATCTTCAAGCCGATATGCACCATTGCCCAGTACCGAGATGATTCTGTAGGGTCCTTCCCAATTTGGGCCAAGCTTCCCTTCTCTAGGATCCTTCTTGTTGCCGACAACTTTCCTCAGGACGAGGTCACCGATTTGAAACTCCCTTGGGCTGACTTTTTTATTATAAGCTCTGGCAAGCTGCTGCTAGTATGCTGCGAGCTGTATTGCAGCTCTCTCCCTTCTTTCTTCTAGTAGATCCAGATCTCGGGCTAATAATACGTCATTGGTCCCATTCTCCACTCCCTGGGTTCTGATCCCTGGGATGCCGACTTCCAAGGGAATGACTGCTTCTGCGCCATAAGCCATGGCAAATGGGGATTCCCCCGTTGATCTTCTCGGCGTAGTCCGATATGCCCAAAGTACGCTTGGCAGTTCATCCACCCACTTTCCCTTTGCTGCTTGCAGCCTCTTCTTAATCCCATCTAAGATGACTTTGTTGGATGCTTCTGCTTGTCCATTGCTTTGAGGAAAACTTAGGGTGGAAAAGTAATTCTTGATTTTAAACTTTGCACAGAAACTCTTGATTAGCTTACTGTCAAATTGTGTTCCATAGTCTTCAATTATTGCTCTTGGAATTCCAAATCGGGTGATGATGTTCTTCCATATGAAGCTCTTTACATCAACATCTCGGATTTTGGTAAAGGGTTCAGCTTCTATCCACTTGGTGAAGTAGTCTGTTGCCACCAGCAGGTATTTTCTTTGTCTAGTTGCTTGGGGCAGTTTCCCAACGAAATCCATGCCCCATTGGGCAAATGGCCAATGATTGGATACTGGGTTCAGGTCTGCTGCTGGTTGGTGTATTAGAGGTGCAAATCTTTGGCATTTTTCACACTTCTTCACATAGGCTTCTGCATCTTTCTGCATGTAGGGCCACCAATACCCCTGGGTAATGGCCCTATGGGCAAGTGATCTGCCCTTAGCGTGGCTTCCACAAATTCCTTCATGAATTTCATATAAAAAATCTTCACCTTGTAAAGGATGTATACACCTCAAAAGGGGTCCAGTGAAGGATCTTCTGTAGAGATGTCCCTCTGCTGTCAGACTGAATCTTACCGACTTCAACCTGATCTTGTGTGCCTCTTTGTGGTCATCTGGCAAATTTCCTTCTTTCAGGAATGCAACAATTGCATCCATCCAGCTTGGTCCCATGTCCACACACATTGCTTCACGCTCTGTGGTCAGTGGTTTGATGCTCGGGCCCGACAAATAGTCAACCATTATTTTCTTTGCTTTTCCAGGTTGTACCGCACTAGCTAGATTGGCCAATGCATCGGCATGACTGTTATCATCTCGGCTTACCTAAAGTAGTCGGCAGTTCTGAAACAAGGCTAACAACCTGATGACCTTCTTTGCGTAGGCCGACATCTTTTCATCTCGGGCTGCAAATTCGCCTGTTGTCTGGTTAACTATAAGTTGTGAGTCACAAAAGACTATTATCTCATCTGCTGGTACTGTTACTGCCTGTTTCAGTCCTGCAATAAGTGCTTCGTACTCTGCTTCATTGTTTAAGGCCTTGAACCCCAAACGAATCGATTGTTCTAGTATCTGCCCATCTGGAGATATCAATACTACTCCTGCCCACGCTCCCTGTTGGTTTGAACTTCCATCAACGAATAGTCGAAAGAAGTCGCCGATGTAAATGCTGCAGGGTCTGAGTTTTTCCTTTTTCCTTTGTTCTTTCGCCTTTGGTTGGGCTCCTCATTGCTTGTTTGGACATCGTTCACCTTGACTCAACGGAGCCCGATGTACGATAGATTCTGGCGTGAACTCGGCCACGAAGTCCGCCAAAACTTGGCCTTTGATTGTTGTTCTAGGTCTAAACTCCAGGTCATACTGTCCCAAGGCTACTGCCCATCTGGCTATTCTGCCTGTCAAATCTCCTTGCTGTAGTAAGGACTTCAAGGGGTGCTCAGTTAGCACCACAATTTTATGGATTTGGAAGTAATGGTTCAGTTTCTTTGAAGCCATTACTAAAGCCAGTGTCAATTTCTCTCAGGGTAGATACCTTGTTTCTGCATCGGCCAGGGTTTTGCTTACATAGTAAACAGCCATTTGCTCCCCTTTTTCTTCTTGGATTACTACTGCACTTATCGCATGTTCTGAAATGGCTAAGTATAGAAACAGCTCCTTTCCAGGTTCTGGATTTGAAAGAACTGGAGCTGTGGTCAGATACTTCTTCAAGTCGGCCAAAGCGGCTTCGCACTCCTCGGTCCATAGAAAGTCTGTGGCTTTCTTCACTAAGTTGAAGAAAGGTTTGCACTTGTCTGAGCTTCTGCTGATGAACCTATTCAGGGCTGCGGCCCTTCCAGTTAGCATTTGCATCTATTTTGCCGACGTCGGGCTCTTCAAATCCAGGATGGCCTTGATCTGATCTGAGCTGGCCTCAATGCCCCTTCTGGTCACCAGGTATCCCAAGAACTTACCAGATCCAACTCCAAATGCGCATTTAGATGCATTGAGTTGGAGCCGATATGCTTTAAGGATTTCAAAGACTGCTTTGAGGTCGGCCAGATGACCTTCAGGTTCCTTGGTCTTCACAACCATATCGTCGATGTAAACTTCCACCGTTCGATCGATCAGGTGTCTGAACATCTTGGTTACCAACCTTTGGTAAGTTGCTCCTGCATTTTTCAACCCAAAAGGCATCACCTTGTAGTAGTACAGCCCTTTTGGGGTAATAAACGCAGTCTTCTCTTCATCCGCGGGGTACATGGCTATCTGGTGATACCCCCTGTAGGCATCCAGGAAGCTCATCCTTCCATGCCCTGAAGTGGCGTCCACTAGCTGGTCAATCTTGGGTAGAGGGAAGCTGTTTTTGGGACAGGCCTTGTTTAGGCTAGTAAAGTCCACTCAGACCCTCCATTTACCATTCTTTTTCTTCACCACTACTGTGTTCGATAGCCATGTCGGGTAATTTACCTCACGAATGGCCCTGGCTTCCAGTAGTCTGTCTACTTCCTCCTACACTGCTTCGACGTGCATCAACGTCGGTCTTCTTGCTCATTGGATTACAGGTTTGGCCAACCTGTCAACATTCAGTTTATGGCAAGTGACCTCGGGGTCAATGCCAGGCATTTTGTAAGGTGTCCAAGCAAACACCTCAATATTTGCTCTTAAGAAAGCTTCCAGCTCTTTTTCCTCTTCTTCGGCTAAGCTCGAGCCGAGAAGAAAAAAGCGTTCTTCATCCCCCTCCTGGATGAGGATTTTCTTCAGTGCTTCTTCGCTCTTCTCGGCTGGCTCCTTGCCGACATCCTCTAGGACCTCCATGTCCTCGTCTTCGATCTCTGCCTTCTCTGGTTCTCGAATGCTGCAGGTGGATTTCATTGCTGCCATGGAGCAATTCTTTGCCTGCAGTTGATCTCCTCTGACCTCTTCAATCCCATACTCTGTTGAGAACCGCAATAGTTGATGCAATGTTGAGGGAACAGCCCCCATTGCATGCAACCATGGCCTTCCCAAGATGATGTTGTAAGGGGAGGGTGTGTCGATTACGGTGAACTCTGTTGTTATCTTCCTGGTACCTGCCTGTACCTCCAAGCTGGTTGTTCCCAGTGGCCATGTCGACGTTCCATTGAACCCGACCATTGGGCTATTGGATTGCTCCATATCGTCTGGGTGAAGGCCAAGCTCCTTGTAACATTTGACGTACATAATGTCACAAGAGCTGCCTTGGTCAATTAAGATGCGTTTCACTCGGCATTCCCCAACTTGGAGGGATACAACCAAGGCATCATTATGTGGATGCTACACCATCTCAAGGTCGGCTTTAGTAAATGACACTACTGCTCCTTGGTACTCCTCTGCCCGTTGTCTCTTCTCCCCGACTTGGTAGACATGCTGTAGGTGTTTTACCTTCTGGGTCTCCCCTCGAATCTCGTTTTCATTGACCTTTGAGTGAATTACATTAACTACTCGAGGTCCTCCTGCCTGAGGTTGCTGTGCTGGGGGAGGCGAAGCTGCTGGCGCTTGAGGCAGTCTTGCCTGTTCTTCCCTTGTCCTGGCCTCATCAACAAGGTCTCTCAGATGGCCTTGCCTTACCAAGTCTTCTAAGTGTGTTTTCAGGGCTCTACAACTTTGAGTCATATGCCCATCTTCATTGTGGTAAGCACAATGCCTGCCAAGGTTTCTTCCCATAAATTCTCCTGGTGCCCTCGCTGGTGTTCTAAAATAAGGTTGATTCCGAATTTTATCCAGGACTTTGTGAATTGGGATTCGAAACACAGTTGTCACTGCCTGTGTGGCCCTCAGTTCTGTCTCTTGCTTGTCGATCCATTGTTACCTCGGCCTCGCTTCGGCGAGCCGTTTTCTTTCTCTTGCTTTGTCTCCTTAGTCCCCGATGTATCTTCCTTGGCTTTGGCGTATTTTTCAATTCTGACCATGAGCTTTTCCATGCTTTTTGGCAGTGTCTTTGCCAAAGACTTTCATAGTGGGCAGTCGTCTTTTAGGCCGTTCTTGAAAGATACGACCGCTACCTCTTGATCACATTCCAGTATTCGATTGAACACCTCATAATATCTTTTTGCGTAGGCCCTAAGGCCCTCATCCTTACTGATCTTCAGAGCCATCAATGCGTCCACCCTTAATGGTTGTAGCTTATTTGTCACGAACCTGGCCACAAACATCTCGGCCAAGCCTTCCCAGGTCTTCACACTTCCTTTTGGTAGTTTGTGAAACCAATCTGATGCAATCTCCCCGAAGGACGAGGGGAACACTTTGCAGAGCAACGGCTCGTTCCCACTATATAATGCCATTGAGTTCAAGTATAATCCAACGTGGAAGTTGGGGTCTGACTTAACATCGTATATTTGGAACCTCGGCATATTGAATCTCTTCGACGCCTCAAATTTGTCCAACTTCACTGAGAACGGTGTTCTCGGCTTATCGGGGGAGTTTACCTCGGCATCGACATTCTGTTGCTTCCTCTTGAGGTAATCTCTCAGGTCTTCTTTTGTCTGCCCAGGAGCTCGGCTATCTCCTGATTTCAGTCTTTTAGGTGCACTACTTTCGGTTTCGTGGTGAGCCCTTTTCGGCCTTTCTCCATTGGTTGTGTCGAAGCATAGCGCCTGCCCCTGAACATGCTGATGTTCTTTGGGGTCTGCCTCCTTGGTGCGGTGCGTCCTCCGCAATTCTTCCCTCCTTGACTCTCCTCGCCAGACCTCCCTTGAAGGTCGGTGAGAGTGTCTTTCACTCCTGGTGTGCTGGGGGGCTATTTGGATTGGCTTCTGTCCCCCCTTCTGGGTATTGCCCGCTAGAAACGGCGTGTCCTACAACGGGAATGGTGGCTGCATAACGTTATTTTGCATCATAAAATTGACGACCGATTGCAGGTCTACCAATTTGTTTGCTATCTCTTTCACTTCTTTGTCCCTCCGCAGGCACCTATCCTTCCACACCTGGAGGTTGTCCTCGTTGTAGTACCCACTTCGATCTGGTTTCTTTGGTACGTCGCCAGTCTGGCCGACGTCTTTCACTCCGTGATTCTGGTCACGAGTTTCTGTGTTGCACTCGTCTCCTTCGATATCAAGGTCAATATGTCTCCCACTCCTAGCAGGAGTGTCGTTCCAATCTTTTCCTTCTGTCCGTCGTTGGCCATATATTCTTCTTTCTTTCCCATAGACGACGCCAAATTGTGTGAGTGATTTTCTGACCACACTGCCAACTCAGTATTCAGCTGGAGAGTACTGGCAGAATAGATGACACCTGGTTGACCTGCAACAGAAAGAGAAGATTCCGGCGGTGGTTCGTCCACCCGGGGGCACTCCGACGATCAAATCAGTATATCTCTCAAAGATAATCAATTGCTAAACTCACTATTCTAAATATAAATTGCGTACCTTAAACCCATCGGGGGTGCCTTTCTTGTATAGTTAACTCAATTCTTGTCCCAACAGAAGCCTAGCTTCAATGGACTTTAGCTCAGTGCTTATTCAAGACTCTTCAATAGATAGAGATAAACTCCCTAAGAGCTTTATCCTTATCCAGGATGAGTCCCCTCATCATTCTAGGACTCTTGTGCCCTATTCGCTTATCTCGGATTCCGATATCTTCGGAGATAACCTCGGCCTTTCCAAGATCACCTTGGCATCATGACCAGGACACCTGGCACCTCAGCTAACACGTCGGCGTCACCTTGGCCACATGTTGGTACTCAGAAAATATATCCCTACAATATATGTATATATATATATATCTTTATCAACCATTAGACAATAAAATAAAAAGCAAAACAGAGAGAAAGCAAAGAGAGCATAGAGAGAGAGAGAGAGAGCACCGAATCAGCGAGAAGATCGTCGCCGAATCACAGAGAACACTGTCGCCTCCTTCTCCTCTGCGCCACCGCTACTACTGCGATACCAGAGTCGCCGAACCTCCATACTCCGATATCAGTTCCCTCCGCATGGCAGATCTAAGTAGATCTCTCTCTTTCTCTCACTCTCTCTCTCTCTGTGTGATGTTAATGATGTTGATGTTGTTGTTGATGTCGCTTGATGATGTTGTTGAATCATTGTTGTTGTCGCTGTTGTTGTTGTTTTTTTTTTTTTTTTTTTTTTTTTTTTTTTTTTTTTTTTGGATTAGGAAATTTTCAAGGTCGAGAAAACCCGATCCCTATCAGGGCCAGCCTTTGCCTAAGACCAGTAAGGCTTGTGCCTTAGGCGCCAAAATTTTGGCCCAAAAATAGGGCCTCTAAATTTAGTAAAATGTTATATGCCGATTTTTTTTTTTTTTTTTTTTTTTTTTTTTTTTTTTTTTTTAGGATCAATTTAAAGAGCTTCAAAATATTTTATTGGGTCCATGTATGGTTTAACCCATATTTATTTATAAGTGTAGTTTGGCCCATATTTATTAAAATGAAAATATATATTAAAAAAAAAAAAAAGTGTTTGGGCCCAAAAAGAACAACACATACAATATATGGGTTCTATTTTTTTTTTTTTTTACCTTCTTTATCTATTAGATTTTTGTGGAATAAATAATTTTATCTCAATTTTTTTATCTAGGTCTTTATCAGTTTTAATTGAATAATTTTTTCCTAATTTTTTTGTCCTAATTTTGTTTCATTAAATTGTTTTCTTTATAATTTCAATGATTATATGTGCAAGTAAATTTTTTTTAGCTACAAACAAATAAAAAAGTTATAACTTATCGTTTTATCCATATTTTTTTTTTTTTCAATGTAAGAGGGACTCCCATTTCCGAAATGCGCCTTAGGCCTCCCTAAATCTCTGGGCTGGCCCTGATCCCTGTTAGGGGGCAGGGACGGGGACAATGATAGGTTCCCCATCGAGAATCGGGGCCGGATACAGGGAAATTTTCACCATCGGGGATTTGGGACGAGGAGTGTGATCCTCGACCCCATGCCGGCCAGTTGCCATCCCTACCCATGGGTCACAATAGTCCAACAAATTTGAGACTAATAGTCCAGTACAAAAATTTTGAACCAAACAACGGACTATTAGTCTAGATGAACTATTAGTCCAATCCCATAGCTCAATCTCTCGAAACAAACACAACCTAAGTGTTTGTAATGATTCTTTCTAAATTTAAAATATTGATAAATTTTTATGATTATTACATAATCCTTAAATAATATAATGGAGATCTTCTATTACAATCATATAATGGAGAGAATTTCAATTTGTCTTTGTATTGTATTTACTTTTTAATTGTTTCACATATTTATAATTTTCGTTTGTTATTTTTGTAAAATCAAAATCAAAATAATCTTTCTACCTCTAATTTCATAGGATAAGATTTAAATACTATATTTTTTTTTATGGGTTCGCTAGTCCATTCCTTTGAAGAGTTTCATAATCCTATGATAATTTCACTGCAGGAAAAACCGTTTTTAACCGGCGTTTCAAAAACACCGCTATAAGTGGAAAAAGTGCCACCAAAAGGCTATACCGGCGTTTTTATATTACGTCGATGATATGGCCGTCGCTATAGGTATAAGGCGTTTAATAAACGTCGCTGAATTTGTAGTGACGTTTTCATAAACGCCGGCATACTATTAAATCTGCTTAAATAATTTTTTCCAATATAACTGATGACGTCACAGGATATAGTGGCGTTTTGAAGAAAAACGCCACCTTTTTACTTTATTTCATAATTTAATTAATATAAAATATGCTCATTCCATTCACAAAACACATCCTAACAAAAAATAAAAATAAATGTGGATAAAACCATCAAATTCAATATCAAAGAACAATTACACTGTACATGTTCACAAAAGCATATTTAAGTCATAAGATTCACCCAATCTTTAAAAAAAATCTGAAATTCACCAATCAGCACACTCAAATATTTAAATGCTCTTACAAAGAATAAAAAAATAAAAAATTTCCAACAAGATTTCAATTTTGGCCCTGTTAAATTCCTTACATCTAGAAGCAGATATTTCCCTCCGCAAAATTATCCTTTTGACCTACACATAAATAACAGTTGTAAATTATAATCTTTTTGAAGAAAATCTAGAACAAAGCAATAAATACCATTAAAATCATAAAGAGATAAAAGCTAATACATAAATCCCCTTCATAATAAGAACATGTATAGTAAGATCTTTAAGGTCAGTTTCATCAATGAACGTATAGATAATCAAACACTAAAAAATTATCATGAACTTTCTTTATTACCCATACTTCTTTCCATTACATGGTAACATATACTCAAAAAACATAATCATCGTACAACAAATTTCAAGAAAACTTTGATTATACCAATTACAAGCATCAGATTGCCTTACCAAATTAAAGTTTCCATAGCTTTGCTTGACTAAGGGCAAAGCTTGAGGTTCAAGTAAAATGACAGATTCCAAAAAAATTATGTGATGACATGTTGGAGAAGCATAAAGACCACAAAAACACTAAACCCTCTCAATCATTAGTAATAGACTTCCCTAATCAAGGTTTTTTTTTGCTCTACATGATAAGATATCCACTTAAAATAAGATTCAAACCAAGAGTTTCACTGTTTCAATATAAATTGACCCATTCTCAAATAATAGATGAAAATGATGCCCGACACCCAAACCTCGAGATAGTTCAAATTTTAGAATATATTTCAAAAGCCATAGGGCTATAATATGATGTTAGTGATATCATCAGAAACATCAAACCAAATATTTTTATCTACCTCTTTGAGTGGTTATTGTTCAAGCAAATGATAAACTATGCAAGGCTCTAATTTGAAAGGAAAAGAAAACAAAATGAAGATCAGTTACCTTAATAACTTTTCTGATGCAATCCTGGCAGCAACAATAGTGCTACAGTCAGGTACCCACTTTACAACACGGTTTGGATCAGAACGCATTGGAGAATGAATCTTAACAAGCTGGAAAAAAAAAAAAAAAAAAAAAAAAAAAAAAAAAAAAGGTGGGAAAACAGGAGTAAAATATGAGAAACTACTGTAGGAACCGAATAATTGTAAGGAATACAATTCTATGCGTACCACAACGGACTCGTGAGGTGGTGAAACAGGAGTCCATAACATGTGCTCCAAAACCCATTAGAAAAGATTGAACAGTGTAGGAGAAATTGAATCCTGAAATCTGTCATTACACGATTCCATAAAATTTGTAACTAATATACCTAAAGATACAGTAGGAATAAATGATTGAGCACCAGCAGTTCAATTGAGAGAACACACAGAGCGGCTCGGCTAATGCAACTCTAGAATTATGTGAAAGCATATTTGATATCAATTTCACCGTTTGATGGGTTGAAGGGCGCCTCAATTTCCGCTGAAATGTTACCTCTACTTGATCCATGGATTCCAACTGTGACTGGCTTGGCCAACAGCTTAATTCCTTGCTTCCAGTATCTTTTATCTGAACAAACATGTAAGATAAGAAAAAGCCCGAGAAAGTTTCATGCATTATTTCAAAAGTGTGTTGTAAACGAGGAAGTTCCAATTTCCCCCTTTTTGTTAACTAGGTGAGTTCAATAGTTTTAAAGCATAAAGATGGTATGATTATGTGCGACAAACAGCAAAAATAGATACCAGTTTCCCAGTATTTCATTCTAGCACAAAACTCAAGCATACCAGGTCCTGTTGAAAGCACAATGGAGTTATCAATGTCCATCACCCAATCAATCCAGAGCACAAAACCATGGCATATCCCAGGCTTCGTAAATTCAACCTAGACAAATTTCTTTGTAAGTATACATTTGATACCTGGTTCAGGTATTGCAGATCCTGGTGCAGGACCAGTTTTACACAAGCACATTCAAAAGCAGGGATAATTCAATACCTGGGCTTTCCCAAAACAAGGACTAATGGGTTTTGAGAAATCAAACTCCATGACTGTAGATATCTCACTGAGCCCCTGAAATGATTTGAACTCAAATTGCATTTAATATCAAAATGTAATATCATTATATTCTCAAATAAAAAGTACTTTCCATTACACAAATTGATTACCTTATTCTCCCCACACTGCCAAACAAAAAAGGGAAAACAAGGGCTCTCTTGGGATGCGGGTAAATCACCACATGCCCCTAAGGTGGCATTTACTACAGAACATGGTTATATAAGTCCTTACACATGTGAAAACACAACCAAACAATGCCTATCCTCCCAATTTTGGAGAAGCAAAAAATTCTAAAATTGTGAAATCTTCTCTCCAATTTACAGCCACTCCATACACTTTCCCTTTCCTTCTTAAGAACAATACAAACAAACAGGGACTAAATAGTTCAATTGAATGGGCAAAAATACACCCTTTTTTTTTTTTTTCCTTTCTTATTCTTCCTTTTTTTTTTTCTTGAACAATATAAAAGCACACTTCTCAAACCCTTGCCACAATGCCTCTGTATGGATTGGTCTAAAAGTTAAAACATTGCTTTTTGAAAATAAACACGAAGTCAAAAAATAGAGAGAGAGAGAAAGAGAAACAATTCTAAAAAATGTCATGCAATTACAAGGTCACGTGTCCTTGTTGAGTGAGCTGTCACAAACTGAATTTTCATAGTTTGAAGACCTCACTTGCAAGGTTAAGTGGTACCAAAAACAGAAAATGTGTTAAAATAATGAAATAAACAAGGTACAAGGTATTAAAATACAAATTACAATAGCAATCAATATTCAATAGTACTTCGTCTTCTAATATTTGCAGGAACTGCTTCAGTTAGACCAAAACCCAAACACATGCAAAGCGAAATGAATAAGAATGTACAACCCATGGTCATGACCAAGTATTTTACATAAAAACCAATGAAATTGCAAGTCCTTTTAAGTGTGATGAATCAGAATCACACAATCATAAAAAATATAAAAAATAAAAAAAAAAACATGTAATGCAAACCTCTTCTTCTTCTTTTTTTATACTTTGGTCCAATTTCTTTTTTTCCTGAGTAAATTACAAATTTCACCGTCAAATTTTGATCCTTTAACTTTTAATTATAACAATTAAAATTTTAAATTTTAATATAAATTCAATGTAATCGTTCTATTTCTTTACGTTTTAAAAATTAATTGAAAATTATTAAAACATAACAAGTTAAAGTAAAAATTGAAAAGTGATGAACTAGTAGAGTGTTCAAATAGATAAAGAAGTTTCAAACTCGCTCACCAATCGTTCTATTTCTATACTGTTTTGACATTTTCTATAAGGAAAATGTAATAAAGTGACAAAGATAATGAGCTTCAATCAAAAACAGAGAGACAGAGGTCCAAATCTCATAGAGCAATGAAGAGAATATGTGAAATTCGATCGGAGAGATTGAGAAAGTAGATTTGATATTACCATAATAGCAGATCGGAGAGATAGAGAGAGCAGATCTGATTGGATAGAGAGCAGATCTGAGAATAAGATCTACATCTCTACGTCGTTGAGCTTGCTTCGACTCACTGTTGGTAACGATCCAGATCCATCGCTACTTGCTATTCTGTACGTGGTCAGAGACATTAACACGGCACTCAAAACCCTAGAAAAATCGATTTGAAAAGAGAAAACGCAAAACAGAAGAAAAGAAATTAGAAATCAACTATAAATCGTTAGTTTAAGCCATGAAAGTCTACAGATCTTATGTGAATATAGCAAATCCATATCAAAAAACTCTAACCTTGAGCCCTAGATCGACTTAGATAAAAGGGATTCAAACGATATTACAGACAAACGCTCAAATCAAGTGTAGAACAAGCATTTCCAGATCATACAACCAAAGAATCAATGGAGATCGAAGATCGAAGGCCTTGATTTCTTTATCTGCCTCTCTCTCTCTCTCTCTCTCTCTCAAAAGTAATGCTGTGTTCTCAACTCACGCCTCTCTTTTGATCAGAGTAAATGTTATTTCACAATTTTTTTAATATTGGCGTACAAAACGAGATGAGGAATTAAATTTGTTCAAAATGGAAAAAAGTATAGGAGATTTCACGACGTTTTTAAAAAACGTCAGAAAAAAAAACGTGGTGATATCCCTTTTTTCTTGTAGTGTTTTTTTAAACAAACATTTGTGAAACCCTTCCCTATTCATCTAATTCCATCTTTTTTCTCTCAAAACACTTCTATTTTCTCAAAATAAACAGGCCTCTAAAGTAATCATGGTTAAGAGAAAAGCGATTTTGGTTAAAATCAAACTGGACTTGGTTATGAGAGATGTGGTTCTAATTATGATTCAAAGTAATCATTAAAGATGAAAAACTGTCAGAGGAAGATATGATTTCTTGATTTTTGAAATGTTTGTTAAAAAAAAAATTAAAATGATAAATAGAAGTTGATTACAATTTATAATGAGACAGAAATGGTTTGAAAATTATATGCATATAATAAGTAAAAGTATGCGAAACACTATAGTGCACACACTCTTCAAAAGAATTTGAGGATGGTGTTCTGTCTTAAGGGTATAGTAATCATGTTGTGAGCATGCGAGAGTGCGTTTCGAATTTATTTTAATGGTTCAAATTGTTTATAATGTATGATTAATTTGTTGAGTAGATCATCTATAAAAAAAAATTAAATTAATTAGATATTTGTAACTTACAACAAGACCATGTTTAAGTTTAAGAAAAACAAACAGTTAGCATGATTTTGATAAATTCTTATAATTATTATTCGGCTTGATCATGGATTATACTTGTCCGATTAATTTCTTTATTTCACATGAAACATAAACTCAACGAATCTTATAATATGAACAATTCGGATTATCAAAATATAGTCAGAACAAACCTCACGAAGTGGGATAGTGTCAACCCAAATCCCCTTCAAAGAGTGTGCATTATATGGAGTCCAGATCCTCTGTCGTGATTCCCTGCAATGGTCCCTGCGGTGCCCCAAAACGACGTCGTTTTGAGGCCAAAAAAAAAAAGAAAACAAAAACAAACAAAGAAAGAAGAGACAGAGAAGGAAAGGAGTCTTCTTTGGAAAGGAGGATTTGTTGGGTTTCTTCTTATCAATCTTCAAGGCTTTCATGGAAGTAGATATCTTCCAATTCTTTTCATTGGCTTCATCTATCTCTATTTGCTGTTGTCTGCACTCTTCACTACAGAATGGAGTGTCCCCTCTGCAAATCATACAAATTTGAATAACCCCAAAAACAAAGATGAAAATTTTATAAGCGAACAAAAAAATCAATCCTGTTTGGTTACAAAGAAAATGTAATGATAATAGATCAAATTACAATTTTGAGTTTGAATTTCCCATATTGAGAGCAAACTCTCTTGGGTTCAATCAATATATATATATATATTTCAGTTTCTCAATTTTCAGAGACCAAAATAAGAAACATATACCCCAAATTTTCCCTTTCATTTGACTCAGTTTTCTCCATATCCAAACACAGTGAACAAAAAATAAGACAGCAAAATCCCATCTCCAATTAGTAAGCCCATATTTTGTAGAGCAAAAAGAATTGGACTTTCCCCAAACATATATAGAATTTTCTTTGATAACAAAATTTTCCCAGAAAATTCAACTTTCTCATAAAAAAACAAAGAGAAAAACATAAAATAGGGTTCTCACATTCAAAAGAAGAGAGAGAGAGATAGAGAATAGGACAAACATGTACATGAAGATGTCTTTGTTATCAAACACTTCACATGAAATCACTCTCTCCGGCAACGAAGGCTGGGCAACGTCGATTTTTTCGCGATGAGAAGGTAAAGGGTCTCATTGAGATCGATTTCGAAGGACCTGGGTCAGAACTTGGTAATGGGTTTTAGGTAAATCTACGAACTCCATATTAAAGGGAAAAAAAGTTTCGATCCTGCTCCTCTTCTATTCCTCCATCTCCGGTGTCTTCTCTTCTTCTTCTTTCTCCTCCTCTTCTATTCCTCCTTCTCCTCTCTTTCTCTCGCCTCTCTGTTTGTTAGGTTTGGTTCTCAAATGTTTGAGAGAGAAAAGAAAAGGAAATGAAAAGGGGAAAAAAAGAAGGTCATTTTGGCACCACCACCGTAGGGACCATTGCAGGGAATCATGGCAGAGGATCCGATCTCCATTATATGCACCTTATAACTAAAAAAAAATAACATAATATTAATTTTCTAAGTCATAACTAAAAAAAACATCATAACTAAAAGATTCATGAATCATAAATAAAATAATGTCATAACTAATGCACAACATGAGGCATAACTAAAAGATTCATGAATCATAATTAAAATAATGTCATAACTAAACAAAAAAATTAATTATAACTAAAAAAGAAAACTTCATAACTAAGGGTGCATATAATACACCCTTTTTAAAGGGGTGTATATTAAAATTTCCCAATAATAATAATCACACTTCACTTTGAAAGCCGTAGGGGTGTTTGGTATAGCTTTCAAATTACAATTCCACTTCTTCATGTGAACAAAGTGTTTGGGTGGGGTTTTTAAAAATTAATTCTACCACACATTTTAAAATACATTTCTGTTTCACGTTTGGCAGAGCTCATTCCAAAACAAACTTCCAATGCAAAACTCTCACCTTTTCATACAATTTTTGAATTTTTTGAGTCTATGGGACATCCCCCCGGATGTCCTGCCAGTTGAGCACTACAGTGGCATTTTTTTTTTGGCGTCGGGAGGGGGGGGAGAGGAGGTCATACATACATACATGTGTTTGTGCTATTGTAGACTAATTTTCTGTTGAAAGCGAATAAAAAAATTTGAATAAAATTGAATTATGTATGGTAAACTGTGTAGATGCTAACAAAATAATATTCTAATTTTTGTTTGAGTAGTGTTTTTGGTTATAAGTTATAACAATTTGAATTAAGTTTTGAAAACTTCAAAACTCATAACCAAACAAATTTTCTTATTTCACATGTCACATCAAACATTAAAAACTCAATTCAACACTCAATTCAAAACTCTTTTCAAAACTCATAACCAAATAAATTTTCTACACTCAAATCATAATTCCAAAACTCACAAACTCAAAATACAACTCTATTCTCAAATCATATTTAGAAAACTCTACCAAACGATGCCTTACTCTTTTCTCTTCTTTTTTTATTTTATTTTATTTTATTTGTATCATATTAATTATAAATATGATAATAATTACATTAAATTTGAAATATATAGAAACCTAACAATACTGCAATGAAAACCCATAATAAATGAAAATAAATTACTCAATAATTTTTTTTTATTATAATAGATTTGAATTATTGAATTGAATATTCATTCTCTTTGAATATTTTAGAGAGATTTAATGAAAAATCTTCTTTTATGGACTTGTATCCTAATAAATCCATAAGATATTTTTACATTGCCATAAGTCCATTTATTTGGACGTATGTTCCATTAGATCATTTTTCTTCTATTGGAGGTTTTTCCGGACCATTCTACCCTTATAGATATTTTATCAAAGAAATTCACGATATATACGATATATACATATTCCGTGTGTTACAACTTCTGACCGTGACATTAAACTCTCCACACCACCGAAAGAGAAGCTGGATAATCAGGTTCAAGGAAAAGATGAAAACTCTCTCTCTCTCTCTCTCTCTCTCTCATGATTTTCTCTGAAAGTTTGAGAAATGAGTGTTGGGATTGTGAGGAGTGAGGTCTTTGGTAGAGTAATAGGAATTTCTTTGGAGAGAGGATGTGGGTTTGGTTTTATTTGGATTGGTGTAATTGTGGAATTGTAGAGGCTATTTTGATGATAGTGATGAAGATGAAGATGAAGATGATGAGGAGGAAGAGGATGTGGGTGATTTTTTTTATTTCTGGAGGGATTGAGATTTTTTGGGGTTTTTAATTATATTTCTGCCAATGTATTGAGCTTGTAAAATCGACGATTTGGTATCATATCTGATAATCTGGACTTATGGTTGTCCATCTCAAATACACACACACACACACACACTCTCTCTCTCTCTCTCTCTCTCTCTCTCTCTCTCATGTAGTCCTCTGTTTTGTAATAGAGAACACTCTGTTTTTGCTTTAACGAAATAGACAAATGTGAATTTTCACGCACATTTATATTTGGCTGTAAGAATAACGTGAACCTTCACAATTTTGAAATATGCATGAACACATATTACCAACAGTGTGAGCATTCACAAACGGTAAAAAAAAGACAGAAGTGACATTTCTACAATATATAAGCATATGCACTAACATAGTGTATACCAAATATGTGGTTCATAATGTGAATTAATATAAATTGATTATAATGTTAATGTTCACATAAATTTGAAAGTTCATATACTTGTGAATGGTCATACACATGCAGATAAGATATGAATGTTAATGTTAAAGTTCGCATCAGGTTATTGCGTTTCGATGTTAAATGAGGTAACTATTCACTTAATGTAGATGTTCACATTGCTATTAAATAAGGTTAATATTCACATTACTGTTAAACAATGCGAATGTCAAAGTTCACATTGAACTAATTTATAAGCCCATACAACCATAATCCATAGTATTCATGTGAACATAAGGAAAATGTAAACGTTCACAATACAAAATATATCACAACATTCACATCCATATATATGAAGTGTACATTTATACACAATCAAAATGTTGACGTGAATATTAACATCAAGAATAAAACAACAAATACATATAACTACATTCTACAATAATAATGCGTACATAATTATAAAGCAATTGACAACAATGTAAATATTCACATTGATTTTGTAATACCAAAAAATTTGACAACATAATAGTGGAGAGGAGAGGATTGGATTGGTATATATGTGTGGGTTGGGTTGTGTCTCTTGTTGATTCCTACTTTTTTCTTTTTCTTTTTTTTTTAAGTTCTGAACCAGAAAGAACAAAGGACTTAGACACATAAACAAGATCAAATGCTTTGACGGAAATGAGAGAGAGAGAGGGTTGGGTGATGGCGTGAAGGATAAGGAAAAGGGAGAAGAAGAGCACAAAAATAATGAGAGCGAGGAGAGAGAGAGTCACTGCCATGGGTAAGCTGCACAATTTGTTTCTCATTTATATTATGATCCAATTGTTGCATATATATATATGTATGTATATGTATATGTATATGTATATGTATACGTTGTTTTTGTTGTGTGAATTTAAGTAACAATGGTGTATGTTGTTGTGTATTACAATGAGAATCAAGGTTCATGAGCACAGGAAGGACGGGTAGTAGACGGAGAGAGAAAGATGATAAACCCAAGAGATGCCTAAAAATGTTGAAAAGGGTGTTATAGTCATATTACCAGTTATGAAACTTATCAGAATATTAAAAAATAGAATGAAATAGATGGAATCTAAGTCTTAGAAATAAGATTTACTAACAAACGTCCCCATATTTTAAGGTTAATTCATTTGACTTCGCTACTACAAAGTTACAAACCAGTGAACTTGATGGAACAAATTTATTTATATTTACTGTCCAAAAAGACCAAATTTGTCTGCATCTTATAATAATTTATCCACTTGTCTATGGCACTTTCATGGGAGTAAAATTTTGGGTAAACTACTAATAGGTCCTATTTTGGAGACTTATTACCCACTAGATCCTACTTTGGAGACTTTATACCCACTAAGTCATATTTGATAAATTTATTAAGTGATAAAGATAAATTTATCAGTCTTTTTTTTTAATGAATAAATTTATAGTGATAAATTTATCAGTCTCTTTGTTTTTATGAATAAATTTTTAGTAATAAATTTATCACTCTCTTATTTTTATAGTATTAAATTTATTAGTTAGGACCTGTAGATAAATAAATCTAGTAAATAGGACTAATTGGTAAGAACTCCTAAATTTTTTTCCTGTCATGGGCGTCACTCCATGCGTTATTGCCTCTGCCTACTCCTATTTAAAAAGCACACCCTGGCGCCTTTGTAATGAAAATAAAATGTTGTATTTTTTAAAAAATTAAACAAAATTTGTATACAAATAGGGAAATGTTATTATGAATACTCTTTGAAATGGGTGTACCATATATACTTCTAATTATGTCATTTTCTTCTTTAATTATGATTAAAAAAATTTAATTATGACATTATTTTAGTTATAACTTATAAGATATTTAGTTATATCTCATAGTGTTTCGTTATGACTTTTTTTTTTAGGTATGACTCAAAAAGTATATAATTATGTTATTTTATTTAATTATGAGGTGTCTATGATATACTAGGGGTGCAACTCGGGCGGGCTCAACCCGAGCAACCCGAGCCCAGCCCGAGTTTTTTTAGGGCTTGGGCAACTATATCTTGTAATCTGAACGGGCCTGGGCAGATTTTTGATGCCCGAATTGTAATTCGGGCCGGGCTTGGGCAGAACCAATGGCCAACCCGAGCAACCCGAACCCGAATTGAATTTAATATATTATATAATATATAATATAATATATATATAATTTAATAAATTATATAATATATATAAATTAAGTAAAAGAGTTCTTAATTTTTATTTTTTATTTTTTGGTGACCAGAAAATAACTTTGAATAATTCTCAATTCTTTGTTAATTATCAATTCTACCTACAGGTTTCAAAACAAATCTACCTACAAGTTTCTAGGCAATTCGGGCAACTCGGGCAACTCGGGCTAACTCGGGCCGGGCTTGGGCAGCAAAGCTCGGGTTCATGTTCGGGCTTGGGCGGGCTTGGGCACTGCTCTGGGCAATTCGGGTCGGGCTTGGGCAGACCCCCAACCCGACCGAACCCGCCCGAGTTGCACCCCTATGATATACACTCCTCAAAAGATGTATATCATAATCTTTCTCATACAAATATCGTGATAATCATATATTAATGATAGAAAGAAACATAATATGTTATATTATTATATATAATAATTATGTATATTTTCAGTTTGAAGGATTGTGTTTTTGCCTTTAATCATATCTCGGATGGTAGTGGGATTGAAGATTAATTATAATGTTAATAATAAAGGTATTAATAAAAATAAAAATTGATATGATATATTATGACTAATAATTTAGGGTAAATTACACTCATTCCTGAGGTTTGATTCAATTACATTCTACCCCTTGACATTTTGAAAATTACATTTCTATTCCTATGGTTAATAGTCTTATTTCATCAACTCTCCTGCTTATATAAAAAATAACAAATCCTATTAGAAAAATAGAATAAATTACAATAAAAAAAATAATAAAGCAAAGAAAAAGAGGGGGGGGGGAAAAAAAGTAAAGCAAAGCAAAGTAAGAACAAAGAGAGTGTATAAATTCAATGTCTTCATTCCACCTAATGACAGGAGAGTTAGTATAATTTCTCAAACATCAGGAATAATATGTATTAAATTCAAATCTCAAGAAGTGTAAGTGTAATTTACCCAATAATTTATAAGTGATGATATTTAAAAATGTAAAATAATAAATAAAAACAAGTACTTAAATATAATATTTTAGTGTCTTAGGGGCTGTTTGACAATAATTTAGTTAAAAAAACAAAAAAAAAAATTAAAAATTTATTTTATTCTATTTATATTTTACACATGTTTTAAAAAACTAAAAACTCATTCCAAACCCTTTTTTTAACTTTTTAAATTTTTTTTTTAATTTTATGAGAGAAGAAGTGGGTTAAAAATTAGAAAGTGACTTTTAACTCATTTCTCAAAATAAACCTTAATTGTAGGGGCAATTTGGAAACTTTTTAAGAAAACTAGATTTTTTGTTTTTTTAACTTTTTTACACAAAATGACCACCGAAAAAAAAAAAAAAAAAAAAAAAAAAAAAAAAGAGCCAATTTTTTTACACAAAAAAGCCATCAAAATATCAAAAAATTCAAAAAAATTTTTTTTTTTTCCTAATTTTCCAAAACATCACGTAATACCCAAATACGACGTAAGCAGTGACAACAAAACAAAAGAAAGTCCTAGAACCCCAAAGATATTCGCATGGAATAATGCTTTAAGCCATCTCCAACGGTTCACCAAATCCAACATCAAATTCAAATTTGATGAAAAAAAACTGTTTTTTGTGCTCCAACGGTTGCACCAAAACAATATCAAATTGAGAAAATATTAAACGTTTCACCAAACTGAAGACGGCTCGTTCCTTTCATCAAATCACTGTGCATAGCCGTTAAAGCAGAAATTTGTGAAAATTTTACATATGGTGGTCGACCACCCGGTTGACCAACCGGTCAACCAGCTCATGCAAAAATTGGCCTACGAACTGGTTCAAATTACTGGTTCAAACGGTTCAATTTTTTTATTTTATTTTATTCGAACTATGCAACATTGCTCTAAAATATGTAAAATATATATATTCGAGTTTTATATTCTTTCGGAATTATTAAAAATTAACCAACTACCATTAAGCAGGTTTACCATAAAAGCATTGCTCTAAAACATGTAAAACATCTATTGGAGTTTTATATTCTTTGGGAATTATTAAAAATTAACCAACTACCATTAAGCAGGTTTACCACAAAAGTATTGTGGTTAGGTTAATGATGTGTGATTACAAAGAAAATAATAAATACAGAAAAATGCCTCAATTAAGTGTAGGGATAAATTAGTAAAAGACCACCTTTTACTAATTTATATAGGGTAAACTACCAATAGGTCCTACTTTGGAGACTTATTACCCAATAGGTCCTACTTTGGAGACTTATTACCCATTAAGTCCTATTTGATAAATTTATTAAGTGATAAAGATAAATTTATCAGTCTTTTTTTTTTATGAATAAATTTATAGTGATAAATTTATCAGTCTCTTTGTTTTTATGAATAAATTTTTAGTGATAAATTTATCAATATCTTATTTTTATAATGTTAAATTTATTAGTTAGGACCTGTAGGTAAATAAGTCTAGTTAATAGGACTAATTGGTAAGTACCCCATTTATATATATAGATATCTATCTCTAAGTGGCAACATATAAATGGCAACATATAAATTTGCCAGCTTCTCAAAAGAGCACTTAGTAAAATACATTTCATTTGAGGGTATATTTGACAATTTATGACCTTTAATAGTTGATGTCGTCATCCGCCATGTGGTCAATAGACGTCTGACCAACGGAAAGACCTCATTGTTGCACAAATTCCTAAAGTAAAGGGTGTCAGTGTGATTTCAGAAGAATAGAGGGGTGTCAGTGTAATTTATACAAAATAAATCGTAACCTCACAACAGAATAAAAACTCTTTATCAATCCTGTTTTCTCTGCAATACTCATCTCTTTTCTTTTTTTTATGATACATATTTTTATGGGTAAATTATAAATACATTTTTTGAGATTTACTTAAATTATAAATTATCTTTTATAATTTTAGAAATTACATTATGCTCTTTAAGGTTTTTAATTTCATAATAAATAAGTCTTTTTATTAATAAATTATCAAGTTAATTAATAATTTTTAATAATGTTAAAATTTTATTTTAATTAATAATTTAGATAATTTTATTATTGTATAGGTAAACAGTTAAAAATTTCACTTTTTCTATTAATTTGTTAAATAAAAAATTCTAAAAGGGAGATATTTATAATTTTTCAAATCACATAAAACAATTCGTATTTCAAGCAAATCTCATGAGGTGTATTTATAATTTATCTTTTTTTATAGAAAAGTTTTAAACAATTATATTAAAATAAAAATAAATTATATACACAATAAAAATAATAAGACCTAAAAGGACAACCAACAATGTAACGATAATTATAAATAACAAATTACAAAGTCACAAATATATATATATATATATTATATTCAATGTATTTGATTTCAGTTTCTGAATTCAGTTTTTTGAAAATTGAGTTTTTTATTTTTCATGTTTTTTTGTTTTTAGTGAATATTTTTAAAATTTTAAGCTTTTTTTTTTCAACTTTTTTAGATGCACCTTACTTAGATGTATATAAAAAGTAAATTATTTGTGAAAAATTACTTTAAAAAATTAATAAATACACAAAAATATAGAAAATATACTGAATTTTCATTTTTTTTTTTTTGTATTTTTGATATTTAGTGAATTTTTAGAGATTTTTTTTTCACGAAAATTATAATTTTTAAATGTATTTATGTTAGATGTGTCTAAAAATTAAAAAAAATTACTTAAAATATTAAAAAAATTCAGTAAAAATAAAAAAAAATACGGAAAATAAGAAAGTAAGGCTCTGTTTGGTAGAGCTTTCTAAAATTAATTCTACCCTTACATTTGAATGCTATGTTTGGTTGAAATTTTCAAATCATGATTTTAAATCAATTTCAAAACACATTTTTAAAACATGTTTAGTAAACCAGACAATTTTTGAATTTTTTGTCTACCTGGTCGTTTTCCCATCCCAAATGTCCGATTGGTTGACAGAAACAGTAAATTTTTTTTCTTTTTCTTTTTGTTTTTTTTTTTTTTTTTTTGCAATTGTCAATTGCCACATGTTATTTGGAAAAAATATACATATTTTTTTTGATATTTTTTAAATATAGAAATTATTTTTTTAGACCAAAATGACAAATTATATTTTTGAATTAAATTTTAAAAAGAGTTTAATTATAAGTTTTGAATAGAATTTTCAACCTTCATTTGGTTTTAGATTTTTGACTAAAAAAACACAAAAAGACAAAAATGACTACATAAACCAATAAGACAAAATGTTACATTCAAACCATAATCATTATACTTTTTCTCTTACAAAAGTCAAAAAAACCAAACTAAACGAGACTAAAAAAGTCCAAACACAAAAAAGTCAGCTAAAAAAGCCAATACCAAACGAAGACTTAATAGAGTTTTGAGTTGTGTGTTTGATTATAAGTTATAAGTTTTTTAATTAAGTTTTGAAAACTCTTTTCAAAATTCATAACCAAACAATTTTTCGCATTTTATATGATACATCAAAAGTTCAAAACTCAATTCAAAACTCATAGCCAAACAAATTTTCTCTTTTCAAATCATAATTCTAAAACTCCACTAAACACTACCTAAATTTTTTTAAAAAGTATTTTTAAAAAATTAAAAACAAACATGATTATGATTTAAAACACACACACACACACACACACACACACACACACACACAAATCTTCTCACAAATGTGGTTTAGTTGAGCCCCCGTTTGACGAGTCCGGATCATTAGCCGCACTTTCCTGCTGCCTTTCCTGCCGTCCTCGCCAAAACGACGTCATTTTGGCGAAAACGACGTCATTTTGGCGAAAACTATAGCGATCTCGGTTTTCCCTTTCTGTATTTGTTGTATTCCGGACTTTGGTTCCGTGGAGTTGGTAGTTGTATACCTTGTTGTCATCATTTAATTCCCTATGTTTGAATTTTAGGATGTGTTGGGCGTGTTTCGAACAAGTAGGTTGAGTTTTGGTCTCAAGTGTTGTTGCCCAGAGTTTTGGTGTTACGCTCGAGCAGATCATTCTGCGCTCGAGCGGAGTTTGCTTTTTGGTTGTCCGCTTGAGCGGGTCTTCTTGCACTCGAGCGGGGTTTACACGCTCCCAGTATTTCGTGCCTCTGCAAAAACTTCTGCAGGTGTGTTTTTCACGCTCGAGCGGGTTTCTTTACGCTCGAGCAGGTCGCGCTCGAGCGGGTATGTTGGCGCTCGAGCGGGTAGTGCTTTGTCCGTAAAAGTTCTGGGAGAGAGAAATCTATGCTCGAGCGGACTGGTTTTCGCGCTCGAGCTGATGTATTTTATTCTTGTGTCTTGGCGCTCGAGCGGGCCTTCTTGCGCTCGAGCGTGTCTAGATTTTTGTGCTTAACGCTCGAGCGTTGTAGACGCGCCCGCGTGGGGCCTCGATGCTACAGTTCGGACTCTCATTTGTGTCACGGTTCTTAATCTGAACCAAAGAGTCCAACTATGGCAAATCGTTTTTGAGAAAAACAGATTTTTTGAAAAGTAGTGCCAAACATGGACTGCTTTGCCAGATACAGAGTCGCCACCTAAATATTTTTAAAATGGGAAATTTAGGAAACCCTGACTCGGTGCCGAAGGCCACGTGTCCATCATCACCAAAGTGGTCTTCGCTCGGGAGCTTGGGTACGATCGGGGAAGGTCAGCTATAAGCACCCCCTTTCGCCCGGTCCGAAGACCGGCCTCTACTAACCGTGATATCTGATTTTGAAAACGTTATGTGTTCTTATTCCAATTATTAACCTAGAATTACTATGTTATGCGCACAGCAAATAAGTATAGACTAGATTGCCTAATTCGGAAATAAGCATTGCATATCCGTTTGTTTCGAAAATACTTTGGAATTTGCTACTCGCAAGTAGGCTAAAATACGGATTTCAATGAGTTTTCCAACTCGAGCAATCCAACCTCCACCCACAGGCATTCAAATAGTTTATCTCATGTAAGCACTTAGCCGCATGGTAAGCATACTGTCATGTCAACATTCACACGCATGCGAGATGCTAAAGCATAAAGACTTACATCGTACTCCGTGCCAAAATAATAAACCAGTTAGCAAACATGTATGACCTAGTTCATGTTTAGAATGACTAATGCATCACAAGCAAGGATGTGATTTAGAGTAGGCTCGGCTATCCCTAAAATGGCATGTAAGGTGCAATCAGTTGATGCACGTATTCAATTTGGAAGTTGAAAATACAATGCAGTTTGTATGATGTACCGAGCCCAGTGCATGTAAACAAATGCATGGATGCACGCATGCATAGCATAAGGTATGCTAAAATAAATGTGCCCTAATCTACCATCAAAGCAGGTAAATAAAAGGGAGAAAGAAGTGGGGGTTGGAAGACATACACACCACTCACCCACACTTATTACAATTTTGCCCTCGCGCAGAGGGTCCGAAAGAATATACAAATTAATTAACTACGCAAGCTAATTAAAATGTTACAGACCCATTAAATTAGCCAAATGAAATTAATTAATCTAATTAAAGCAGTAAACCGCCTCGAGATGAGGGCCGGATGCAACGCATGCTCGGGACTCGCTCGGAATTGCACTGCCATGCTTAGATTGCCTCTGTTGTCCCTCCTCTACTCCTCTGAAAACTGCCAAAGTCTCAGGGATGCCTTTCTGAACACTGGGGATCATCACCGGCTAAACAGAACTTCCATCGGCAGTGAATTGAGATCACCGGCACTAAATTCATCCACCGGCCATCTATTGACTGCCGGTCGGCACTAAATACTGCCGGTCGGCACTGAATGTCTGCAGAACCTGCAACTCACAGCAGCAGAGGGCAACAACTTGCATGGCAATGCAATTCAAGCAATTTATGCATCAAACACATTCCTTATCATGTTGATGACTCAAAGGAGGATGTGCCTCGGTTCTCGGACCACCAATCACGCATTTCCATGCATGATGGCCCAAGGAACCAAGTATGCAACTTTAATTTCAAATGCATACAAACCAAACAACCAAAGTCCCAATCCTTATCACCAAGTCAAGGGACAAGGCATGCATGTTGATGCAATGCAACCTAGACATATTAGCTAGGGATGTAATATGAACAATGCAATGTACTCATGCAAAGCATACAAGCAAACATGAGGTAAGCATGCAAGCAAGCAAATGATGGTCTTAAACATGACTTAGGCAACCCTAAATAGGCCTAAAATCAGTGGCCAAAATGCTAAGTATGAGAGCTAAACACACATGCACACATACACATGTTAAGGCACACAACTTGGGCATTAAACAAGCAACTCTAAAGCACACTTTAAAGAGGCTAAACATGGGCAATAGACATGCATTATAAAGCTCTGAAATCATGTTAGACATGGTGCCAAACCAAGCAACAAGGCAAGCAACACACTAGCATGCAAAAGGGGCCCAAGATTTAAGACAAGTCATGAAGGCATTGAACTACGCTTGGCAAAACCTAACATGGCAAGACTTAAGCAACTAAAAAAAACAGATTTTTAGCACACAAAATCAAGCCCAAAGGACCACTTAGATGGCATCTATATGGTTTAAATTAAAAGGCATGCACACATGCACTCCCAAGGAACACACAACATGAGCTCTTGAAACATCAAAGAGGTATGCAATGCAAACATATGAGCATGTTAAATGGACTGAAATAACATGGCAAATGGTCTCAAACCATTGAAATGATGCAAACAAGGCATGCTACACATTCATGCTCAAGGCTAGCAAGCCTAAAATGCAAAGAGGCTATATAATGCATGCCAAGATCAACCCAAATGACTATGGACAGAGCTAAAACATGTCAAAATAAGCACAAAACATTCACAAATCTAAGCTTAAAGCATGTTCAAATTAGGGCTAACAACCTAAGGCATGTTAAGGCAATACAAGGCATTACATGGCAACTATGCTAAGCATGCATAAGGGACCAAAACCAACTTAATACAAAGTTATAATATGACAATATGAGCATAAAATACAGCCATGGCATAACCAACAAACAACCAAACACAAGGCTCCCTCAAGAGGCCAAATAGGTCCTTTTCAAGGACAAGAAGGAGAGGGGGTGGCCCTCTCCTTCTTGGGACTTCAAGGCATCATCTTCACCACTGAAATCCCTCAAGATTTCAGTGGTGAAGAGACCCAAGCACCAAAATCCCGGAGCTCTCACAAAATGGCACAAAATGGGGGCCTTTCAAGGCCTAAGGGTGGTCAAACACACCCAAAGCACAAAACACTCTTAATAAACTATCAAGATAACTAAAAAACAGAAATTTTTTGTATTGAACACCAAGCACAAAAATAGTTCAAAGATAGGTAAAAATGGAGTGCAAGAATGGGGTAAAAAGAGCTAGTTTCTTACCCTTGATGACCACCTTCACAAAGGTTGATGTTGTTGCTTCCTTGGACTCAAATCCAGCCAAGAACCTCAAGAACAAGCCCTTAGAACCTCAGAAGCCAAGGGAAGGTGAAACACTAGGTGCTTGTGTGCAATAATATGGACTAATGCACCTAGTGTACAAACAAGAGAGAAAAAGAGAGATAGGATAGATATAGAATTCAAACCCTAAAACCAGAGCTTCTCCTCTGTATTTTCTCTCCCAAAAGCCAACCCTAAAGCCAAGGGGGGAGGCCTCCTCTTATAGAAGAGGCAATCTTGTAAGCTTAGTCACTAAGCAAAACAAGAAGTCCATCCCTCCATACACGTGTATGGAGGGGAAGACAAAGCCATACAGCTGTCTGAAAATATCTCCAAAAGCAGCTGAACAGTAGCCGGCTGGGCAAAAATGTCATTTTGACAAAATTGACTGCCGACCGGCACAAAATAGTGCCGACCGGCACAATATAGTGCCGATGGCAACAACAACCAGCCGGTGGCCTCTAGCCACTGCCGGTGGTGTGTGGGGATGCCTCAAAAGGCACTCCCTGCCCCTCCAAGGTAGAACACAAGTGTTTGGTGCAAAACCAAACACAAAACAATCGAGTTTGGAGATCCTGAGGCAAGGCGCGTAGCCGCGAACTCCGGGAACTCCAAACGAACACAAACATGGATAATCACCGAGTGTTCAAACGGTGACGTCCAAGTCTTGAGGACGGTCAAAAATGGGGTGTCTACAAGCGTTCTATTCTCCGCTCGAACGGGAGTGTCGTATATCAGTTGGCAGCTGGGCATTTTTAAATCACTTTTTACATTCACTCTCTCTCTCTTACTTTCTAAAAACACTTTTTGAGAGCTTCTCTCTCTAGGATCTCCCTTCTCTCCAGGGTTTGATCTAGTTAGAGAGTTCCACTCCCTTGTTGCCTTTGTAAAAAGCGTATTGATCGTCAAGGGCTACGTTTTGATCCGAGAAATTGTTGATTTGGAGCACTTTGAATTTCTTCATCTTCTCCATTTGAGCTCTAACTTCGAGGTAGGGATATCACACTCCATCTTATGAGCTTTGTCTTTGAATTTTGGTATTTCGATATGTTGGAGGTTGTTGGGTAATTTCGAGAAAGTTTGAGGCCATTGTATAATTTTCAAAAGAGGGGTTTTCAAAGTTTAAAACCTTTATGTATGTAATACGTTGGAAAATGGACTTGGTATTGGATTTTTGATGAAAATGGAACCTTAGGGTTGGTATTATAAATTTTGGAAAAAAGCCCTAATTGCATGATAAATTAATTGGTATAATTAATTTTGGGGAATGAGAAATTGAATAGGAAATATTCAAATTGGAATGGTATGGGATTAAAGGGTGTAGTTGGATTAATTTATCGCTCACCTAGGCAAATGTTAATAATTTATCCATTTGGTGCATTTATTTTCTGTTTAGAAATAACTGTTTTGGGCTATCGGTGGAGGATAGTCTTGATTATTGTAGACAATGCATGATAATTAGGCAAACTAAAACTAATCAATTGAGTAGGCTATCGACTATAGCGGTTGGTTTAATACATCGAAATTGTGTACTGAATGATTGAACATGTATATGATAATTGTTTATATACAGTATGTTGTGTGGGAGGAGATAGGGGATGTACTCCACGGTTTAGGGGAAGATAGGGGATGAACCTCTAAACCGGAGATTGTTTTATATTGATACAGCACTACAATGTGTATCAGTTGTGAAGTATGGAAGTGTTTTGTTATATTGATACAGCACTACAATGTGTATCGTTTATGGAGCATGGAAGTGGTTTTGTGCGTTATTGATACAACACCAAAATGTGTATCTATCATGAACTTTGAAAGTAATTGAGTGATGAGTTTTCATCTCATTAAGTTATTTGGGCCAGGTTCTGAGCCATGTTTTTCAAACTGAAAGTTGAATAAGAAATAGAAACTGAAATGTAACTTGGGCATGATTGTCATGAAACTGTAATATGACATGAAGTGGAATATAAGTATGGACCATCTGTTGAATGCTATTATTTTAGTCATTGTTTATAGTTGGTTTAGTATATTTCTACTGGGCTGTGGCTCACCCTATATGGGACACCATTTTCAGGTACAGGTAGCATGCCACCTCCAAGGATGTAGCTTGGGAGGCTTAATGGCTGGGACTCCTTTTGTTGTTTTGTTGTATCACATGTATATCAAGCCAATGGCTTCCTTTGTATAGAGTTAGCACTCTCTTTTTGTAACCAAGTGTTGACTTGGAAAGTTGTAAGCTCATAGGGCATTTACTTTTGTTGTCAACATGTAATACATTTTGTAATGATTACTCTGATGGAATATATTTATGCTTCATTCTCTTATGTCTAAGCAAGCTATTGTTAGATGATTTATGGGTTTATTTTGAGGGCAGTACAAAAACGACGTCGTTCTACTTAGTGTTTTTTTTTTTTTTTTTTCCTCTGCAAAATCTAAGTTTCCCCTCTTTTTTCACATTCATCTCTCTCTGTATCATATGTGTTTAGCCCTAACAGATGATCTGGACGTGAGATAGAGAGAGACGGAGAACCGATAGACGGCGACTCTGCAGTGGCGAGGTCCTTTCAATCTTCATTTTCACCTAATCTCTACTAATTCAAACCCAAACTATGACAAATTTTTAGGTAGCTCGTTTTATTAAAGAACTTCAAACACAGAGTGCTGTTTGTTGTTCTAGATGGTGATGCACAGAGAGAGTCAGAAAGCTATAACAAAGATGAGTGACATTAGTAATTGAAAATAAACAACAAATGTACCACAGCCAAGTTGCATAAGTATTTGGACGAATATACCTTTGTTGCTTTTTAAGAAATTTACTACTAGTAAAAAAAATGTTTCAGAAGAAGTAGCAAAAATAGAGAAAGAAGAAGAGGGGGAGAGAGAGAAAGAGAAAGAGAGAGAGAGAAGGGGCTTATTGCCTCACTGCCTTTAACAAAACGATGCTATCTTTGCAATCCCAAGAGGAAAAGCAATTGTTGGAGTCTAATCCTTTTCTGGGTTCATCTTCAATGCTTGGAATTCTAGAGAGATGAGCATTTTGTTGACACTGTTGTTATTGTAGATACAATTGTTGTTGTTGTTGTTGTTGTTGTTGTTGTTGTAGATGTAGATGCAATCGTTTCTCTCCGTCGTATTCGCCTCTCCGTCTCTCTCAGTTCATGTCTCTCTGCCGCTCTCTCTCTCTCTTTGTCTCGCGTCCAGATCATCTGTTAGGGCTAAACACAATGATACAGAAAGAGATAAAAGTGAAAAAAGAGGGGTAACTCAAATTTTAGAGAAAAAAAAATACTAAATAAAACGACGTCGTTTTGAAGAGAATAACAAGAGAAAAACACAGAAAAATGCAACCGATGATCCGGACTCTCCGTTTTACATACCCACTTCGGGCTACTTTAGCCAGATACGAAAAAAGAGGGCCATTTTAGCCACAACGGACAAACCTCTTTCACGTGCTTGGTTAGTTGCTACAGGCAAAGGCAAAATTACGAAATTACCCCCACTTTCATTGCCTTCAATTCATCTCTCACAAAACCCATTCCAGAACCTAGGGTTAAGGGCAAACGAAGAAGGAGGTGACTCAAAAGCAGCACCGGAGCGAAGAAGAAGAAGAACAGAGGGGGGTGGCCACATCCAAAGCCGATCAGAGCGCAGATCGAGGCCTACACCGCAAGCATCGTCTACGCCTTCCAGCCGATTGTGAGGTAGGCAACACTTGTATATCTTTCTTGGGGATTTTCCATGCTTCCACCCGATCGTGTTTGGTTGTTTTCATGTTCTGCATTTCGGTTTTGTGTAGTTTTTTTTTCCGTTTTGTGTAGCAAAAAATGGTAAGTGGCAACGACTGCCAGCCATTTGGTTGTGCAATTTTTTATTTTATTTTTTTATTGGCAACCTTTCCTTTTTTCTTGCAAATTACAGAGTATCACCCCAGAAGTCTTCCAATAACGAAACAGAAATTAATTACAGAGAATTATGATTTCTTTCTTTCACGTAAGTACACGGGATGTTTGAGAGGATGAATATTTTTCTGCAGGGGGTTCACCTAATCCAAGTAACCATCAATGGAGAACGTCCCAGTTAGAAACAGAAATTCAGCAAAAAGGGGACAACAGTACCAAAAAAAAAAGTTGCAAAAAAGGGTCTTCACTGTGGGCATTTTCGTAATTTCGCACATGGACACATCATTCCTCGTTTAAAAAAAAAAAAAAAAAACTATTTTAGCTCTAAATTAAAATAGCTAAAAAATTAAAAAGCCAACTTACATCCCAAACAAACCTAAATTATAACAAAAGTAGTGATAGTAGCTGTTATTGAAAATGGTCATTGTTATGAGAAAAATGAAGAGAAAATATCATTTTACCTATTAAATTATCAATAATGTTTCGTAGCTCGATTTTTGGTGGCTCAAGTGGCCCGACTTTCACTTTTCAACCTCTCTCTCCCTTTCTCTCCTTATGTTTATTCTCTTCTTCTACAAATCTTCACTGTCTTTCTCCACCAATGCCCTCTTCTCGTTGTCCAAATCTTCTGCAGATATGCCTATATATATATATATTGTATTCAAGTGGTGGTGTTGTGGGTTGTGTCGAGTTGGAAATGGCAACCTCACAGTGCTTTGAGAACCCACCAAGCTTGAGCTCAATATGTGGATCAGGGAATCTCCAAGAGATTGGAGGGCATAAGACCTATGTCCCCAAGATTTCAAACTTGCAATCCTTCTCATTTCTAATGTTTTTGGTAACTACCCATCTCCATTTCTTCATCAATCTTTGTTACTTTTGTGCAAGCCCGGCCCTGAGATTTCTGGGGCCCAAAACCGATAATCAACTAATAAATTTCTGGGGTCCTTCACATTTTTTTTTTCATTGAATGAAAAAAAAAAATTGAAAGTAAAGGATAAAAGATTTGTGTCAAAATCACAAAATACTTAGCATTACATTACAATAACTAATAAGTATTGCTTGATCCTCACACTTCTTGTATTTTTAGAAGTAAATAAATCAATCATACTTGCATAATCTAATTTTTTTGCAAAATCATTTTCAATGAATAACAATGCTAATTATTTTAAATGAGCCTTTCAATTTTTTAATGGATTAATTTATTTTAAGTTAATTTGGGCATTCCTTAAATTTTTTTGGACTTAATATATTAGACTAAACTATAATAAGGGAGACCCCTCTTTGGGTCTATTTTCCAATGGATAACAATGCTAATTTTTTTGAATGGCTTTTCAATTTTTTAATGGGTCAATTTATTTTAAGTTAATTTGGGCCTTTTTAAATTTTTTTAGAATTAAAAGATACCTAATATATTACACTAAATTATATTAGGAGAGAGCTCCTTTTTTGAGGGGCCCTAGGCCATGGCCTTGTAGCCTATACCCCAGGGGCGGCCCTGTTTTTATGTTCAATTTCTCAAACCCAAATCCGGGAAAGCTAACAAATCAAACCCAAAAATCTGGGAAAAGAATTCAAACCCAAATAGTCAAACCCAAAAATCAAAAATCAAAACCAATCAACCACAAACCAAATCAAACAAAATCAATCAAACCCAAAACAGAAGGGGAAGAGAAGGAGCTCGTCGTGGACACCAACGGTGATCCGGATTGTGGGTGTCGGAGAAGGAGAAGCCTTTTGGAGTGAAGAAGAGAGAGAGAGAGAGCCAAATCAAACCCAAATAAAAAATCTGTCTTCTCCTTCTCCTCTGTCTTGTCTCTTTGTCTTCTCCTTCTCTTCTTCTGTCTTCCTCCTCCTTCTGTCTCCTTCCGTCTGTTCAAGGACAAAACATTAAAAAAAAAAAAAAAAACCACCAAAACGACGCTGTTTTGGTAGTCGAGCTATTCGGGCCACCAATGTTTCGAGTTACGAAACATTATTGTTAAATTATTACACAAAAATCAATTCAACACATATTCTTTTAAGAAAATTAATTTTATATCTAAACTATTCGATTTTATATTAATTTTGTCTTTACCATCAATTGTTGTTTATAATCAAATAGAAATTGTTAATGGGGCACCTAAACTTCATTTGAAGTTTCATTTTACTCCAAAAAATTATTTCCAAAATATCAATTAAACCTTTGAATAAAATAAAATTTCAGTGCCACATCATCAGGGTGAATATAGGAGACTGTGAGAGAGAGAGGTTTTTTTTTTTTTTTTTTGAAATGTCTGTATTTAATATAGTGCATAATCAATGGACATTTTTCTGGCCCTCCTTTATTTTGACAAGTTTTTCTTATATAGTTTAGTATAAAAATGGTCTTAAAATTAGTTTAATATAAAAATCTCCTACATTATAATAATGATATTTCACCATTCATGCTTTAGTGCGTATGGTTTTTTAAAAAAAGTTCAGACATAATTTTTTAAATAATAATATTATCATGATCATATGTTTTAATTTTATCATTGGCTTTGTATTAGGTTAATAGAATCAATGACTAATGTTTATAATCTCCTAATTAATTAATTTCTTTATGGAGACAAAGTTATGTACATCACTTTGGCAACATCAAGAAAAAATTATTGAGTGTTTTTGGAGCGCCATGTGTTCATACTCTTCAAAGTTACATAAATTATTTTATTTCCTAATTAATATATATATATATATGCTTAGAACTTAATTAATATGTTTGGATCCAATCAAATTTGTTTGATGGACACCAAATTATTATTTTTTAAATTCTAAATGATTATTGGATACTGATAACAATGAGACCAAAAAAAAAAAAAAAGATTTGAAGATTATACACATATTCACACTTCACTTTGAAAGTTTCATTTTTTTTATAATTTTATTTATCAATTGAGAGGAGATTAATTACAAATATGATAATAATTACATTAAATTTGACAAATGATAGTCTGCAAGTCTAATGAACCAAGCTGAATGGCTTGATTAATAAACGAGCTAAAAAATCGAGCTCAAGTTCAAGCTGTTCAACTCGATTTGTTTGCAGGCCTAGGTCAACCACTCTCTATTTGTGATGCATATTATAGAATTTTCCTTAAGGCCACGTTTGTTTGGCGGATTAGGTTGGATATGATTATTAGTGAGGGAATAGTTAGTGAAGAGATTGTTAATGTGGGGATTGTTAGTGAGAGGATTAAGTAAAAGTGCGTTTGTTTTGATGATAGTGGGAGAGATGGTTAGTGATGGGATTGTTAAATTATTTTTATATAAAATAAAAATATATATATATATTTCTATATTAAAAAAAAAAATTCTAAAACAAATATAAATTTTTTTTACAAATAATAGGCTGCACTTGAGTAAAAAAAAAAAAAAGTGAATACACTTATTTTTTCAATCCCTTCACTATTTTTCTAATCTCATACTCTCACCAGCTTTGATAATCCTGCTGTGCAATGGGATTACTAATCTGGCTGGATAAATAATCCCACCACTGATGTGGGATAACAAACATGCATTCAAAGTTCCAACCTCACTACCAGTCCAATCCCACCACTGATGGGGGATAACAAACATGGCCTAAAAGAATTACCCATTTATGAGAGCAATGCAAAAAATTTGAATCTCTGCATTACTTACAGCAATTTAATCTTGTTCAACTTCTTCAAACACTAAACAAGATCTTCTAGTATGCTTCAATCAAATGGAAGTTGTGTGAATCATATTCATCAAATCAGACCTCTTTCAATTGAAGCCAAAAAAAAAAGTTCTCTTCTTTATTTCAATTATAACAAAAACAAAACATTCCCCTTAAACAAACACAACATCTAGAGATTGAAAGGTAAAAATAAAAAGATAAAAACAAAAGGAGATTCCAAAAGAGAACTATGAAACTGTATGTCATATAACACTCCAATCAAACATTCTTGTAGAGATTTTACTTAGACTGAAGCTTCTTTTTGCGCTCCGAGATTTTGTCATAGACCTTGTGCTGGTCAGGAAGATTCTTTGACACACTCTCCTTTTCCATACACCGATCAACCCAAGCAAGAAGTACAGGGCACTCTGCCACAATGCTGCAGTTGCAAAACTGCTCATATGCAAAGAAAAAGCTATAGGATGGAATCAATGCCACATCCACAATGCCAAAGGTCTCTCCTCCGAAGTAAGGCTTGTCTCCAAGTTCTCCTTCCAACACCTTTAAGCACCCTATGAAGTCATTCTTCGCTGTTTCTTGGGTTTCACTTGTGGAAGACATTACCTGCCTCGCAGCACTAGACAGCTGTAGAACATATATTATGTAAATGTTGGTCACAAGGCATGACATTTAATGATTCCCTATCCCAAAATACTCGCTGTGGTAGGTTCATATGAGAATTTCGAACCATGAGAATCTCAAAGTATTATCCAACGACTGTGAGTGTTTTAGAACAAGTGTGCATAGAAATTTGGAAATAGAAGATCATGTCATAATAAATGATCATCTCACTATTAATCATGTTAATCAAACAAGGCCTTAATGTATATTTGAATGAGTGTGACTCTTTAGCTCCTCTGTCGTCTTGGTGAGTTTTTTTTTTTTTTTGGTATAAAAATAAATTTTTTGTCTGCAAATCATTTTCATGTACAGTCTAAGACAGAGATGGAAGAGTTAGGCTCACCTTCTTGTCAACATAATCAGCCCAGAACCTGGCTTGAGCTAGCTGGTGAGGATCAGAAGGCAACAATGGAGATTTGTGATTCCAGACTTGATCGATGTACTGAACAATGATGAGTGACTCGCACACCGGTTTGCCGTTGTGGATCAACACTGGGATTTGCTTGTTGACAGGGTTCGTCTTCAAGAGCAGTGGACTCTTGTTGCTGAGGTCCTCTTCCCTGAATTCATAATCTACCCCTTTCTCAGCCAAGGCAATTTTCACCCTCGTTGAGTAAGGGCTAGTACAGGTGCCCAAGAGAATGAGTTGGTTCGCCATTGATGATGAAGAAGATCAAAGATTGAATGAAGAAGAGAGAAGGAAGGTGTGTTTAAGGTGTTTGTTTTTATGCCAAAGAGAGGAGGTTATTTACAGATGGAGCAAGGATCCCCTCCTTGCATCATTTCCTACTTACAAGGCCATTGGATCCACTTTTAGGCCCAATTTTGATAATTCGAACTGTTCATATTTTAAAATTTGTTTAGTATATCATACTTGTAAAAAATCAAGTTGATTGTATATCAGAAAGCATATGTTCGGAAAAATCGAACTAAAAACTATTTTTTTTTTTAAATTTAATAAACAGTTTTTCGAACACATACTTTCTGATATTTGATCAATTTGATTTTTTACAGGTATGATATACTGAACAAATTTTAAAATGTAAACGGTTCGGATTATCAAAATTGAGCCTAAAAATAGGCCCAATAACCCTGTAAGTAAGAAATGCAAAGAGGGAGTGGAAGGAGGGAATCTTGACCCTTATAGATGGCATGGCCGTTCAAAGTCGTCGTAGAATTTCCGATGCCATATTTTTCTAGGGGCGTGCTTCAGACCCCCACTGGGGGTCAACCCCCAGTGAGGTGGCAATTCCTCATTTGCTGAAATCAAAAGAAAAAAAAAAAAAAAAAAATTTGTTTTTTTTTAACCAATCAGAGATGACCCCCAGTGACCCCCACTGGGGGTCTTAGGCATTTTTGATTTTTCTATTAGTATTTTGGGAAGGAAGGAGGTCATTGTGTGCGTCATGACCGACCTCGGCTTGGGGACCTGTTCCACGGCAGCCTTCTTTTTAGAGACTTTTGTTATTTAAAAGGGCTTCGTTTTATGGGAAAATTGCATTTAGGCCTCGTCTGAAAATATGATTTTTTAGTAATGTTTTAATTTTTTAGTTAAAATATGATGTAAAAAAAAATTAGTATGTTTATAGTAACTTTTTAAATTTTTACTAAAAAATGTGTAAAAAATAGAGAAAAAAGAGAATCTTTAACTTTTTGGTATGAGTTGTTGGCTTTTTTATTTTTTTAGTGACTTTTTGACTTTTTGATTAAAAAAGTCACTTGCCAAACAAGGTCTTAATGTAAAAATATTTTTATTTTCATGCTAGTATAAGTTTTATGTATGCATGATACAAATTATTTCTATGTATGGTGTAAGTTCATTATGGATTATGATTTTCTTCATTTTAAAGTTATAACAGAAGATTTTCGTTGTATTATCTAAGAGTTATTTTGAAAAAGATGAGTAAAAATCATCTTTCAATTTTTATCCTATTTTGAATCACATCATCTCACGTATTATTTACACGTTTTTTCAAAAAATATCAATAAAAGTAAAAAAGTCAGTTTTAATCATTTTTCCAAAACAAGACTAAGTGCTTGTAATAATTCTTTCTAAATTTAAAATATTGATAATTTTTTATAATTATTTCATAATCCTTAAATAATATAATAGAGATCTTTTATTATAATCATATAATGGAGAGGATTTCAATCCCTTCATCGTCTGTATATTGTATTTACTTTTTAATTGTTTTACATATTCATAATTTTCGTTTGTTATTTTTGTAAAATAAAAGTCAAATAATCTTTCTCCCTCTCATTTCATAGGATTAGATTTCAATACTGAGAGGGTAATTTGTAAACAAATTAGGCCGAGCTAGGAAGAGTCTTCTTTGGGAGTTGGGCCGCGTAATGGGTTGAGATAAGGGCTGGTGTAGCTCGGTCTTAGGCCAAGAAGACATCTCATATTTCGGGTTTGGGGCGAGCTATGGGCCGAGGTAATTATTTATGTACCACGGTCCTTGATTATCTAAACATTGGGTCGGTTAGAGATGGGCTACCAGCGACCTGACCTAGCTATCCTGGACCGAGGTATCAGTGGAGGGAGAACCGAGCTAAAGGATAGCTCTGTAGGGCGTCATCTCAGAGTCAAGACTGACAGTGGTGCTTAAAGTATCACCGAGCTGTGTGAGCACGGTTGACCGCAATGTCAGCCGAAGTAAGGGTTCAGCCATCTCACTTGGCTTGCAGTGATGAGGGTGTTTTAGGGATAATCATTATCCTTAGGCTTGAGACTCCTAGGAGGACTCTGCTAAGGAAAGTAGAGTCCTGCTAGGATTATGCAAAACCATCTCGCTTGGTTGGTAGTGAGTAGGAGTGTGACTCCTAGGAGGACTCTGCTAAGGAAAGTAAAGTTCTACTAGGATTATGCAAACCATCTCACTTGGTTGGTAGTGAGTATGGTGTGTGATTCTTAGAATGACTCTTATAAGGAGAGTTGGAATCCTACTAGGATTGTGCCAAGTAAAGTCTATAAAAACTTATGACTAGACCTATGTACATGTATCTCAATTCTTACTTCAGAATACACAGAGCTTATTGTCTATTGTTTAGTTGCTAACTTAGGCATCGGAGGGGTTTTCGGCATACACCCGCCGGTTAGCTCACGTTTGTGTTTTCAGGTGGCAAAGTAACGTTGTTTGGAGAAGTGCAAACTTGATCAACAGAATTATATGAAAAGATTATTTCGTACTCGTACAAATACTATATTTTTTTTATGGGATTGTTAGTCCATTCTTTTGAAGGGTTTCATAATCCTATGATAATTTTTTTAAACAAACATTTGTGAAGCTATTCACTATTCATCTAATTCCATCTTTTATCTTTCAAAACATTTTTATTTCTCAAAACAAACAGACCTCCAGAGTAATCATGTTTAAGAGAAAAGTGATTTTGGTTAAGAATCAAACTGGACTTGGTTATGAGAGATGCGGTTCTAATTATGATTCAAAGTGGTCATTAAAGATAAAAAAAAACTGTCAGAAATACTGCCAGAGGAAGATATGATTTGATTTCTTGACTTTTGAAATGTTCGTTAAATTTTTTTTTAAAATGATAAATAGATATTAATTACAATGAGACAAATGGTTTGAATAATAAGTAAAAGTAATGTGAAACACTACAGTGCACACACTCTTCAAAAGAAGGAAAATCAACGGTAGCTCGAAAATTTCGAGGGTCGAATGGCCCGAATTTTTCGTTTTGGCGTCGAGCCACGTTTCGACTCACGAATTTCGAGCTACCAACCGGGGTTGTTCTTCAGAAGAATTAGAGGATGGTGTTCTGTCTTATAGGTATAGTATCATGTTAGTGAGGCTTTCGAATTTATTTTAATGATTTAAATCGTTTATAAATGTAAAATTTGTTAAGTAAATTATTTATAAAAATATTTAAATTAATTAGATATTTATAATTTACAATAAGATCATGTTTATGTTTAAAAAAAATAAATAGTTAGCATGATTTTGATAAATTCTTATAATTATTATTCGGCTTGATCATGGAGGTTATATTTGTTCAATTAATTTATTTTTTTACATGAAACATATACTCAACGAATCTTATAATATGACGGTTCGAATCATCAAAATATAATTGAAACAAACCTCACAAAGTGGGATAGCGTCACCCCAAATCTCCTTCAAATGATATGCACCATATGCACCTTATAACTAAAGGGCATGTTTGATTGACAACATGGGATTGGGATTATTAATCCGTGGGCTCAATAATCCTATGTTTGTTTTGAAATTTTGTTTCATGATTATTAATCCAATAGATAATTAATCCAATAAATTTATAAGATTATTAGTATGGCGTAGAGTGAGATTATATATCCTGAGTTGGAAAATAAAATAAAAAGACTCTTTTACACTTGATTAAAAATTAAAACACTTATTATTTTTATATAATTTTATATTTTAGAAGACTAAAAATAATTTTCAAAAATTTAAAAATATTTTTTGATATTAATTTTATCAAATTAGTTGATATTTAAAAAAAAAAATTAAAAAACAAACAAAACATGACCTTTGTATTTTGTATTTTTATTTTGTTTTTATTTATTTATTTATTTATAATTTTTTTCAAAACCACGTTTACGAAGAAATTTTGATAAAATGAAGATTGTAAATAAATATTGATGGAGAGTATGATTGGAAAAGAAAATAAATATAGTTGTAATCCTACATTCATATATTTTCTTATCCAATGCAAATCAAATAATAGACAAGGGGATTGTAACAATCTAGATTTTTAATTATTCTGTAAAATTTATACTAATATTATTTAGTCACAGTTAGAAAAATATATAATTTATTATATATTATTATGTGTAATTTTGTAAAACAATATAATTATTAAAAGTTTAGGAGTCAAAATATAAATAATAATAATAATAGTAGGTGTGGTAGTAAAATAAATAATTAATTTTCTGTTAGTATACGATAAAGTGTAATTTAATTAAGATTTAATTAATCTATATAATTATATTAAAATATTGGGTCAAAGTGTAATTATCTTAAATATTTATTAAAGATAAGAATGAATCTTTATAATTATTATCGAATCTGTAATGTATGCTCTCTCCCCCTATAAAAGGGAGGAGGCGTTCACCGGAAAGAAAAAGAAAGGAAAGGAAAGAAAGGAAGAAAGAAAGAAGAGAGAAAAAGAAAAAAGAGAAGGAAGGAAAGAAAAATAGTGGAAACTGAAAGGGTCTTTAATAATGGAAAGAAAGAGTGAGGTATTAAAGTTAAGATGAGTTATATTATACCTTGAGTTACCATAAAATATTTACGTATGTTTTGAGTTACCATAGTTTATTTTATACAAGTTATGTTTTATAAATTATTATAAACTATATTATTGTTTCAGTTACGTAGATTATTTTCTGAACCCTATTTGTTAAAAGGAAATCCATGGATATGTTTGTTTATATTTTAAAAAATATTTAACTATGACCTTATATACAATTATATTTTGTAAGTACCACCACGGGAGTCCCATGCCTTTGGGGACTTAAATAACCATTGGCCTCTGTTTGACCACTTTGTGGTCATTTGTTTGTCATGGATCCATTGACCTCTGTTCTGTGCGGACGAAAGTGCTGTGCTGAGATAAGGTGCTATACTATTGTGGGAGCCACCTCTATAATCCGTACGAGCCACCTCTTGAATCCGTACCTCTGTTCTGATTGTCACTTTTGTGACCTCTGTTCTGTTCTGTTCTGCACCGTGGTTATGGTCATTTACTTACAAAATTTCTATATTTCAGTTTCTGCCACTTAAATGTTTTGTTTACCAAATTACCGTGGTTATGGTTATTTATTTACATAATCTCAGTTTTGTTACTTAAAGGATTATTTGTTCCGACTAAGTTATCTTAAATGTTTTGGCCTAATTAATTATCCATGGTTATTTCGTATCCTTTATACTCTTGGTATAATATTTCTCATTCTGCCATGTGCTTATAGTTGTTGACCAATTTTCAAGAAACAATGCAATTCAGAAATAACTTTTGGAAAGTCTTAGATGCGGGGCTACGGAATAGACATACACAACACTTTTATGATATTTTTCTGTGTAAATATCGGTCTTTTTGGTCAATAAAATTTGTAATAAAAATAGAAGTTCTGATGATTATTTTGGTACCCTCATTTACATATTATTTCCGCTCGCATTTATTAATTTGTTTAAGAATTGGCCGAAGGTAACCTCAATTACTGGCCATCACGATGCTTAACCCTTGGGTACGGGAAGCGGGTCGTGACAAATGGCATCAGAGCAAAGGTTTATATAAATAAAAAAAAAAAAGTCATCATTGGAGCATAGGACACATGCACATTTAGGAAGTAGGATAGCGGGTAATTAGTACCTAAATATTATATTTTGTTAGTCGATTTAATTATATTATAATTTTATATGATTAGATATATATATTAAATTTTTTTTTTTGGTGCATAATTTGTGAAGGACATATTTGTTATTGCAAAAGAAGGAAAAGAAACAGAGGGTGTCGAGTTCAAACACCCACCAAAATTATAATATAATTAAATGCACATAATTTTCAGTTCAGTATTAAAAAAAAAATTATTTCGACTTTTAAAAAAAAAAGTGGATTCAAATTTTAAAAATACTAATTTTGAAATTATTTTCCATCAATAGAAAGTTCACAGATAAAAAAAATAGGAGTTCATCTCAAATTTTTTCAACTCTTACATATGATTCTGTCATTGTGTTCTTATTTTTATTTATTTTTATCTATTTTTATCGTAAACAAAACGAGTGAAAAGTTTTTAAAGTGGCTCCTTATTTCTTATTTTGGACCAAAACAATTTTTGACAACTAGACAGTGAGTTATTTTTTGTAAATTTTTTTTTCTATCAGATTAATCATCTAATGTATATCTATCAGAGTGCGCAGCGGATAGCTTACACATATGACAAATTTTGAGGACAAAATTTTAAAAGGAGGGAAGATTGTAACAACCCAGATTTTTAATTATTCTGTAAAATTTATACTAATATTATTTAATCACAGTTAGAAAAATATATAATTTATTATATATTATTATGTGTAATTTTGTAAAACAATATAATTATTAAAAGTTTAGGGGTCAAAATATAAATAATAATAATAATAATAGCAGGTGGGGTAGTAAAATAAATAAATAATTTTCTGTTAGTATACGATAAAGTGTAATTTAATTAAGAATTAATTAATTTGTATAATTATATTAAAATACAGAGTCAAAGTGTAATTATCTTAAATATTTATTAAAAATAAGAATGAATCTTTATAATTATTATCGAATCTGCCACGTATGCTCTCTCTCCCCTATAAAAGGGAGGAGGCGTTCACTAGAAAGAAAAGGAAAGGAAAGAAAGAAAGAAAGAAAGAAAGAAGAGAGGAAAAGAAAAGAGAGAAGGAAGAAAAGAAAAATATGAGAAGCTGAGAGGGTCTTTGACAGTGAAAAAAAAGAGTGAGTTATTAAAGTTAAGGTGAGTTATATTATACATTGAGTCACCATAAAATATTTTACGTATGTTTTGACTTACCATAGTTTATTTTATACAAGTTATGTTTTATAAATTATTATAAACTATATTATTATTTCAATTACGTGGATTATTTTCTGAACCCTATTTGTTAACAAAAATGTTTAAGACCCCTTTCCCGACCCCCCCCCCTTTGACCCCTTTTGCTTTTGATTGGTTCCTTTTTTTTTTTTTCTTTTTTTTCTTTTTTTTTCTTCTCTCCCAATCCCCAACCCCCACGTGTGTGTGGGGGTGGTGGGGGTAGGAGTTTGGAGGGGGTCTGTATCGCTACCGATTTGTTAAAAGGAAACCCATGGATATGTTTGTTTATATTTTAAAAAATATTTGATTATGACCTTATATATAATTATGTTTTGTAAGTACCACCATGGAAGTCCCATACCTTGGGGGACTTAAATAACCATTGGCCTCTGTTTGACCACTTTGTGGTCCTCTGTTTGTCATGGATCCATTGACCTTTGTTCTGTGCGGACCAAAGTACTGCGCAGAGATAAGTGCTACACTATTGTGGGAGCCACCTCTATAATCCGTACGAGCCACCTCTTGAATCCGTACCTTTGTTCTAATTGTCACTTCTGTGACCTCTGTTCTGTTCTGTTCTGTACCGTGGTTATGGTCATTTACTTACATAATTTCTGTATTTCAGTTTCTGCCACTTAAATGTTTTGTTTATCAAATTACCGTGGTTATGGTTATTTAGTTACATAATCTCAGTTTTGCTACTTAAAGGATTATTTATTCCGACTAAGTTATCTTAAATGTTTTGGCCTAATTAATTATCCATGGTTATTTCGTGTCCCTTATACTCTTGGTATAATATTTCTCACTCTGCCATGTCCTTATAGTTGTTTACAAATTTTCAGGAAACAGTGCAATTCAGAAATAGCTTTTGGAAAGTATTAGATGCGAGGTTGCGGAATAGACACACACAACACTTTTATGATATTTTTCTGTGTAAATATCGGCCTTTTTTGTCAATAAATTTTGTAATAAAAATAGAAGCTCCGATGATTATTTTGGTACCCTCATTTAAATATTACTTTCGCTCGCGTTTATTAATTTGTTTAAGAATTGGCCAGAGGTAACCTCAGTTACTGGCCATCACGATACTTAACCCTTGGGTACGAGAAGCGGATCGTGACAGGGATAATTTATCCTACTAATCCAATTGGATAGTGAATACCACATTAATTTAATGGGATTATTAATACATTCACTATTAGTCTTGTGAATCAAACATGGCCAAAAAGAAAAATGGCATAATATTCAATGTATTTGGTTTTAATTTTCTGAATTCAATTTTCTAAAAATTAAGTTTTTTTATTTTTATTTTTAGTGAATATTTTTAAAATTTTAAGCAATTTTTTTTATATAGATATATCTTACTTAGATGTATCTAAAAAGTAAAATATTTGTGAAAAAATATTTTTAAAAATTAATAAATACACAAAAAAATGAAAAAATGTACTGAATTTTTGTATTTTTGGTATTGAGTGAATTTTTTAAAGATTTTTTTTTTTACAAATATTATACTTTTTAAATATATTTACGTTAGGTATGCCTAAAAATTAAAAAAAAAATCTTAAAATATTAAAAAAATTCAGTGAAAACAAAAAAATATACGAAAAACAAAAAAGTAGAATTTTTTGAAAATCAAAACCAAACAGAGTGATTAATTTTCTGAGTCAAAACTAAAAAAATATCATAACTAAACACAACATAAGACATAACTAAAGAACTTATAAATCATAACTAAAATAATGTCATAACTAAAAAACATGATCATAATTAAAGAAAAAAATTGCATAACTACGGATACATATAGTACACCCATTTTAAAGGGGTATATATTAAAATTTCCTAATAATAGTCACACTTCACTTTGAAAGCCTTACTCTTTTTTCTTTTTCTTTTTTTATAGCTGTTTTATTTTATTTTTATCATATTAATTATAATATGATAATAATTACATTAAATTTGACAAATTATAGAAGCCTAACAATACTGCAATGAAAACCCATAATAAATGAAAATAAATTACTCAATAAAAAAAATATTATAATAGATTTGAATTATTGAATTGAATATTCATTCTATTTGAATATTTTAGAGAGATTCAGTGAAAAATCTCTTTTGATGGACTTGTATTATAATAAGTCCATAAGATATTTTTACATTGCAGTAAGTCTTATTTATTTGAACTTATCTTCCACTAGATCATTTTTTCTATATTGGAGGTTTTTATGGACTATTGTACCCTTATAGATATTTTATCAAAGAAACCGACAATATATACGGTATATACATATTTCCTGTGCTACAACTTTCGACCGTAACATTAAACTCTCCACACCATCGAAAGAGAAGATGGATACTCAGGTTTAAGGAAAAGATGAAAACACACACACACATACTCTCTCTCTCATGATTTTCTCTGAAAGTTTGAAAAATGAGTGTTGGGATTGTGAGGAGTGAAGTCTTTGGTAAAGTAATAGAAATTTCCTTGGAGAGAGAGGATGTGAGTTTGGTTTTATTTGGATTGGTGTAATGATGGAATTGTAGAGGCTATTGATGATGGTGATGAGATGAAGATGATGATGAGGAGGAAGAGGATGTGGGTGATTTTTTTTTTTTTTTTGGAGGGATTGAGAATTTCAACCAAACATAGCATTCAAAAAAAAAAAAAAAAAAAAGAAACAATGAGACAAAAAAAACAAAACAAAACAAAAAAAAAAACAAAACAAAACAATAAAAGATTTGAAGATTATACACATATTCACACTTCACTTTGAAAGTTTCATTTATTTCATAATTTTATTTATCAATTGATAGGAGATTAATTACAAATATGATAATAATTAAATTAAATTTGACAAATGATAGTCTACAAGTCTAATGAATCGAGTTGAACAGCTCGATTAATTCAACTCGATTAATAAGCGAGCTAAAAAATCGAGCTCAAGCTCGAACTGTTCAACTCGATTTGTTTGCAAGCCTAGGATAACCACTCCCTATTTGTGATGCATATTATAGAATTTTCCTTAAAAGAATTACCCATTTATGAGAGCAATGCAAAAAAATTGAATCTCTGCATTACTTATAGCAATTTAATCTTGTTCAACTTCGGACACTAAACAAGATCTTCTAGTATGCTTCAATCAAATGGAAGTTCTGCAAATCATATTATTAATATTCATCAAATCAGACCTCTTTCAATTGAAACCAAAAAAAAAAAAAAGTTCTCTTCTTTATTTCAATTATAACAAAAACAAAACATTCCCCTTAAACAAACACAACATCTAGAGATTGAAAGGTAAAAATAAAAAGACGAAAACAAAAGGGGATTCCAAAAGCGAACTATGAAACTGTATGTCATATAACACTCCCATCAAACATTCTTGTAGAGATTTTACTTAGACTGAAGCTTCTTTTTGCGCTCCAAGATGTAGTCATAGACCTTGTGCTGGTCAGGAAGATGCTTTGACACACTCTCCTTTTCCATACACCGATGAACCCAAGCAAGAAGTGCAGGGCACTCTGCCACAATGCTGAAGTTGCCAAACTGCTCGTATGCAAAGAAAAAGCTATAGGATGGAATCAATGCCACATCCACAATGCCAAAGGTCTCTCCTCCGAAGTAAGGCTTGTCTCCAAGTTCTCCTTCCAACACCTTTAAGCACCCTATGAAGTCATTCTTCGCCGTTTCTTGGGTTTCACCTGTGGAAAACATTAGCTGCCTCGCAGCACTATACACCTGTAGAACATATATTATGTAAATGTTGGTCACAAGGCATGATATTTAATGATTCCCTATCCCAAAATACTCACTGTGGTAGGTTCATATGAGAATTTCGAACCATGAAAATCTCAAAATATTATCCAACGACTGTGAGTGTTTTAGAACAAGTGTACATAGAAATTTGGAAATAGAAGATCATGTAATAATAAATGATCATCTCACTATTAATCATGTTAATCAAACAAGGCCTTAAGGTATATTTGAATGAGTGTGACTCTTTAGCTCATCTGTCATCTGGTGAGTTTTTTTTTTTTTTTTTTTTTTTTTTGTATAAAAATAAATTTTTTGTCTGCAAATCATTTTCATGTACAGTCTAAGACAGAGATGGAAGAGTTAGGGCTCACCTTCTTGTCAACATAGTCAGCCCAGAACCTGGCTTGAGCTAGCTGGTGAGGATCAGAAGGCAACAATGGAGATTTGTGATTCCAGACTTTATCGATATACTGAACAATGATGAGTGACTCGCACACCGGTTTGCCGTTGTGGATCAACACTGGGATTTGCTTGTTGACAGGGTTCGTCTTCAAGAGCAGTGGACTCTTGTTGCTGAGGTCCTCTTCCCTGAATTCATAATCTACCCCTTTCTCAGCCAAGGCAATTTTCACCCTCGTTGAGTAAGGGCTAATCCAGGTGCCCAAGAGAATGAGTTGGTCCGCCATTGATGATGAAGAAGATCAAAGTTGAATGAAGAAAAGAGAAGGAAGGTGTGTTTAAGGTGTTTGTTTTTATGCCAAAGAGAGGAGGTTATTTATAGATGGCACAGCCGTTCAAAGTCGTCGTAGAATTTCCGATGCCATATTTTTCTATTAGTATTTTGGGAAGGAAGGAAGGTCATTGCGTGCGTCATGACCTACCTCCGCTCGGGGACCCGTTCCACGACAGCCTTCTTTTTAGATTGTTATTTAAAAGGGCTTCGTTATGTGGGAAAATTGCATTCAATGTAAAAATATTTTTATTTTCATGCTAGTATTTTTTATGTATGCATGATACAAATTATTTCTATGGATGGTGTAAGTTCATTATGGATTATCATTTTCTTCATTTTAAAGTTATAATAGAAGATTTTCGTTGTAATATCTAAGAGTTATTTTGAAAAGATGGTTAAAAGTCATCTTTCAGTTTTTATCTTATTTTGGATTACATCATTTCACACATTGTTTACATTTTCTTTCAAAAAATATCAAAAAAATCAAAAAGTCAACTTTTAATCATTTTTTTCAAAACAAGACCAAGTGCTTGTAATGATTCTTTCTAAATTTAAAATATTGATAATTTTTTATGATTATTCATAATCCTTAAATAATATAATGGAGATCTTTTATTACAATCTTATAATGAAGAGGATCTCAATCCGTTCATCTTTTGTATATTGTATTTACTTTTTAATTGTTTCACATATTCATAATTTTCGTTTGTTATTTTTGTAAAATAAAAGTCAAAATAATCTTTCTACCTCTAATTTCATAGGATTAGTTGTCGATACTATATATTTTTTTTGATCGGATTGTTAGTCCATTCTTTTGAAGGGTTTCATAATCCTATGATAATTTTTTTAAACAAACATTTGTGAAACTCTTTACTATTCATCTAATTTTATCTTTATCTTTCAAAACATTTTTATTTCTCAAAACAAACAGACCTCCAGAGTAATCATGTTTAAGAGAAAAGTGATTTTGGTTAAGAATCAAACTGGACTTGGTTATGAGAGATGTGGTTGTAATTATGATTCAAAGTGGTCATTAAAGATGAAAAACTGTCAGAGGAAGATATGATTTGATTTCTTGATTTTTGAAATGTTCGTTAGAAAAAATTTCTAAATGATAAATAGATGTTGATTACAATGAAACAAAAATGGTTCGAAGATTATATGCATATAATAAGTAAAAGTAATGCGAAACATTACAATGCACACACTCTTCAAAAGAATTAGAGGATGGTGTTCTGTCTCATAGGTATTGTGGGTGTTGATTTCTGACCACACAACCAAACGAGAAACTCAGCTGGAGAGCAGCAGCAGAATAGATTAAGCTCGAACAACCTGTCACAGAAAGATAAGAATCTAGTGGTGGTTCGTCCACCCGGGGACACTCTGATGATCAAGTCAGTAATCAATATCTCTCAAAGATAGAAAATTGTGCTTAAACTCACAAGAAAAAGCTAATTACTCTTAGTATATCATACATACCTCAGACCCACGGAGGTGCCCTGCTTTTATAGCCAGCACTGACCTGATCCCTATAGAGGCTTAACTTTAATGGACTCAGACTCAATGCTCATCTTAGACTCTCAGATAGATAGAGATAAACTCCCTAAGAGTTTTATCTTTATCCAGACTGAGATCCTCCCCTGTTCTAGGACTCTTGTCCCTTATCCACTCATCTCGGATTTTGATATCTCCGCAGATAACCTCGGCCTAGTCGAGATCACCTCGGCGTCAAGACCAGGCCACGTGGCACCTCGGCTGACACTCCGGCGTCACCTTGGCTACGTGCTGTCACTCACAAAATATCTCCCCACAATTGCCCCATAGGTTCTATTACCTAGGCAACCTGAGGTGATGGAACCTACATTGTTTATTTATATTTATGTTTGTTGAAACTTATTCTTCTCTTCGACCAAAATCATGACTCGTTGGTTTCAAATACCCAAGACTCAACTGTCCATTTCTTATCAATGACCAAGAACCAAAAAACCCAGTTCTTTGAGTTCCTTAACCAAGATCGTTTCTTTAGCCGAGGTTGTTGTCTTATTAAATCAAGAACTCTAAGAGTTTTATTTGCACATGAGCTGTCATGCACGGTTTTCTCAACCGTTTCCCCCACGTGTCACGCCCTTACTGGCTCGTACCGTTCACGCGTCACTAAGTCATGTCAATCTACCCACACCGCCTAACAGGCATGTCGTCCTAGGCATTCCATTATGGTTTGTCGCCCTTTTGAATTTTTGACAAAATTGTTACTCTCTCTCTCTCTCTTTCTCTCTCCGTCTTTTCACTTTTGAGAATTTAATTTGCCTTCAAATTTTCTCTTTTTAGGACTCTTGTCCCTTATCCGCTCATCTTGGATTCCAATATCTTTGTAGATAACCTCGGCCTAGCCGAGATCACCACGGCGTCAGGACCAGGCCACGTGGCATCTCGGCTGACACTTCGGCGTCACCTTGGCCACGTGCTGTCACTCACAAAATATGTCCCCACAATTGCCCCCTAGGTTCTATTACCTTAGCAGCCTGAGGTGATAGAACCTACATTGCTTATTTATATTTATGTCAGCTGAAATTCATTGTTTCCTTCGACCGAGATCATGACTCGTTGGTTTCAAATACCCATGAGTCAACTGTCCATCTCTTATCAATGACCAAGAACCAAAAAACCCAGTTCTTTTAGTAACTTAACCAAGATCGTTTCTCTAGTCGAGGTTGTTATCTTATTAAATCAAGAACTCTAAGAGTTTTATTTGCATATAAGCTGTCACGCACGGTTTTCTCAACCGTTTCCTCCACGTGTCACGCCCTTACTAGCTCGTATCGTTCACACATCACTAAGTCACATCAATCTGCCCATGTTGCCTAACAGGCACATCGTCCTAGGCATTCCATTATGGTTTGCTGCCCTTTCAAATTTTTAACAAAACTCTTACTCTCTCTCCGTCTCTTCACTTTTGAGAATTCAATTTGCCTTCAAATTTTCTCTTTCTAACGTTTCCCTCCCAAACCTTCATTTTTGTGCTTTCAAGCTCCTGCAACTGCTCCAATCATCTCCTCCGGCGATCAATTCATTGTTTGGTTCCAATTATTCACGTCGTTTGACTTTGGCGAGACTCATTCTAGCGTCTTTTCTGTCGGTTTTACTTGGTAAGTCCTCAATTTCTTCTTTTTGAGTTTTTCCATATATTCTACTTCGTATCTGTTGCTATGGAAGTTACATCTGTTTTCGTAGTTGTACTTTGTTTAGTATGAGACATTTTATGTTCTCGAATCTGTCTTGTTCCTCGAACTTTCGTCACTGCATTTGCTTGTGATTTGTGCACATTGTTTTCATACACTCACACTGCGTTTGTAATTTTTTATGTTCTTGGACTACCATCCGTATGACTAAGTACGCCATTGGCACATTGTACTAGTCACTTTCAATGTCTGGCACTGCTCTTGCCATATATGTATTTCTTTCTACATTTTTGCTTTGTTCAATTCTTGAATTTTTTTTGCCTTTGATGCTTCTTGACTCTGAATCTTACTCATTTTTCTACTTTTCTTGTTGTATTTCCAGATTTTTCCCTCAATTCTTGTTTCTGTGTAGACTTAAATTTGGGTTTTGCCTAGGAACCAAATACTTTAGGAGAAACTGAAACAAACTCCCCTTAGATCTGAAAAAACCCTAGTCCCAGTGCTAGTTTAGGTTTTAGCCGGAGTATTCAAACCTATATCCATCACTCTGTTAGCCAAACCTTTCTTACCGAGATAATGAGAATGTTCAAGTGGAGGGTAGACACCCTAAAAAAACTCGAGTACTTTAGGAGAGAGTTTTCTATCCTTGCCGACGTCCAGATTAGATTAGCTGAGGAGGAGGACTCTATTATGCCAGATGAAGACTCCATGCCCTTCCCCGTTGTGGCCTTCATAGAATGCAGGCTTCAACTTCCCCTAGACATTCTCTTTAGGGAAGGCCTTCACTACCATAAACTCAATCCTATGCAGCTAGCCATCAATTCCTATAGGGTTATTAATGGTATAATTGCTCTATCACGCCGAGAAGACGCTAGGATAACATTAGCCAACATTCAATATTGGTATACCATGTGGGGCCTAAAGTCTGAAAAAGGCTACATTTACTACCTGAAACCCAGATCCATTACATACAAAATCATAGCCGACCTCCCAAACTTCAACAAGGGTGCTGAAGATGATTACCTCATCGTCTCGGGCAACTGGGACTTTGATCTTGATAATAATCTTCATCTCTTCCATTTGCGCTGATTAGTGTTTAAAGAGGGTAATGGTAAGAATTGAGTGATCCTTTTAATCCTATTTATGTTAGGACTTGTCAACTCATATATCTCTTTCTAAATGTTTTTTTCTTCTTATTCTCTTTTGCAGCTCTTCTCCAGCCGGCAAAGGACTTCCGACAAACTTTTTTCCCCAGCAAGGACTTGAAAAAGCTATTTAGCCTGCCTATTGACCAGCGCAAAGCTCATCTACTACTCAATTACATTCCAACATACAAGTCGGCATTGCCCGACGTCCCTTGGAGAAGTCAAACTCCACCATCTGCCTCAACCCCTCCAATTACTTCTTTACCAAGAGCTGATCAGGCTTCTTCTTTTGATCCAGTTGAGTTGCCATCAATATTTGCCCCCCAACTCATCCCGATATCACAACACCGACGCCGACGCCGGCGCCGACGCCGACGCCGGCGCCGACGCCGAGTTCCACCAAGTATCCCTGCCGGCAGAACTCGAAGTCGCAGACAACGAGATTCTGAAGAATTGGCATTGGACTCAACAAACCCACCAATCACCCTGCCAGCAATTCATTTTGGCTCCAAAATCACCGTTGCTGCAATCGCCGAGGAAATGGGCCACAACAAAGCTGTTGTGGAGGACCTCCTGGTCGACCTGCCAAGAGTGGTGATAGTTCAATCCTCTCCATCAGAGTCCCAGCCCAAGTCAAAACCAAAGAGGGTGAAAAGGGCTAAGGCAAAGGCCCCAGTTACCCAGGTGGACACCAAAGACACCGTGCCGATCACCAAACTGGTCGAGGTCGAGAAAAATGCTTCTGCCACTGAGAAGAGGCCTACCGAGGCTGAGCCATCTGATACCGCTCGGTCAAAGAAACCGAGGTCTAAAACAGCAGCCAGCCCAAGTGCTTTTCAGGCCAATGAACCCTGGGCTCCTACCATTGCTATTGGGGACCAACCAATCAGGGTCGGCGACAGTGCCATTGACAATATCAAAGTCAGCGTCGCTCTTTCCACTACCGTTCTTTTGTCTATTAGTCTAAATCGCATGGCCAAGATCTCTGAATACGAAAATTTTGCTTTGATGATACAACATTCCATCCTGGTAAGTTTCCAATACTTGAAACTTTTGGCTTTTTACTTCAAGTTCTCATACTGCAAAAATTTTACTAACTTGTTCATTCCTTTTCTTCTAGGCGATCTAGCATGCCCATTCCTTTGCGGTGAAAGCCGAGAAGATGAAAAAGGAGTTAACAAAGAAAACCCGAGATGCTGCTGGCTTTCTTGCCTCTTTGAACAACGCTGAGGCTAAAATGCAAATTCTACTGGATCAAGCCAAGGCTGCAAAAAGTGCGCAAGACCAAGCCGATGAGAGGGCCGAAGCGGCGGAGGCTGTGGCCGAGGTTCTCAAAGCCGAAGCCAAAGAGGCTGAAACTAAAACGGTCGAAGCCCAGGTAGAGCTCCAAGAAGCCTTGGCCACTAAGGAGGCCGAAATCAAAGCCGCCGACGAGAAGGCATTCTTAAAGGGGTAGACTACCGTCCGTGATGCATACAAAGCCCAGGTTACCCAAGCCTGTAACCGAGGCTTTCTCCTTGGATGGACTACGGCCCTAGACAAACTGTCTGTCCCTGCGAACTCTCCTCTTCATGATACCAATCAACTTAAATTGCCATTCCCTCCAGCTCTCAAGGATTCCGAAAACGAAGCCAAGGACGAGGACCCCGAAGCTGATGATGTTGATAAAAAAGGAAACTGCTATTGGGGCCAAGTCCCCAACTCTGAACGAGCAAGTCCTGAACTTGACTCATGATGAGGAAAAGGACTTGGTTTCCAAGGGTGCCTCTCCCAAACAAACAACTTTTGAAGCCAAGGTCCTTTCAGTTGAGAAAAGCTTAGACCAGACACTTCTAGAAATTGACGCCGAGATAGCGGCAGAGAAGGAAACCACATTGCCAATCGAGGCCGACACAACGCCAACAGCAGAGGTTGAGCAATCTGAGATCGATGCCCATGTCACCAACACTTAGAAGTTTCTTTTCTTTTACTTTGAACTTTTCTTTTTTCAGTTGTACCTTCATTTTGTTTGAACAATTTTTAAGTTTCAATTTGGCCGATGTGCCTTCTTTTGTACTTGAACAAGTTTTCTTTTTGCTAGGCCGAAGTACCTTTTTGTCTATGAACAAGCTCCATCTTTTGACTACAAGTCTTATATTTCCTTCTAAGTGTTGAATGCTTTTATTCATGTTTGTTTACTATTTTTCTTCTATGCATGCTTAGAATATTTTCTGTATTTCTTCCAAGCACAGCTTAATTATATAATCACCTCGGGATGGGGTACCTCGGTTATAAACCTTGACTGTTTGTTTCGGCCAACACTTGGAATACCTCAGCTAACATTTAAAAACATTTCGAAATATTTTTGCAAGTGCTTGTTTCGGTATACTTGCTTCTTCACTTCCACTTACTGTCTTCTTTCATCCTTCCAAGCTTGACAACCTGGTTAGTCACCTCGGATAAGATGTGCACCGGAAACACTTTTCATAATTACCTCGGCTAACTCCAACTTGTAAATTTCTCTGAAATTTCAACAAGTGTTAAGCCCATTTTAGCTTGTAAATTTTTCTGTAGAATTTCAACAAGTCCCCAACTCTATTTATCATTCCTGCTTCCTGCCCCCTAATGTGAACCTAAGTTCCACTTAAGTTCACATTATGCGTTTATAGTCTTTCGCTGAAGTCAGATTCAAACAAAGACTAGCCGAAGTGTTCAACCTTGGTTTCTCCGTTAATCCGACAAAAGCACTCTGAGCTCCACTCTAAGTTTAATCTTGCCGACATGGCAAACCTAGATTAGTTCAATTTAGTTCAACTCTATTATATGCAAGTATAATTCAACTCTGGTATATAATAAGTCTAAGCTATTCGTCATGTTCCATTTAGAAACATCGCCAACTTAATTCAACTCTATTATATACAAGTATAATTTAACTCTGTCATATAATAAGTCTAAGTTATTCATTATGTTTCATTTGGAAACATCGCCAACTTAGTTCAACTCTATTATATGCAAGTATAATTCAACTTTGCCATATAATAAGTTTAAGTTATTCGTCATGTTTCATTGAGAAACATCGCCATAGAACTAGTCAGTCCTCTCGCACAAATTTAAAAATCATAAAAATCAAACTAGAATTTTATTTCTTTGGCTAATGAAATTATGACATAAACTTCGAAAAACAAAAACTAATGATAAAAAACTTCAAGTTGCAAGTGTTCTAGGGTCTTGGCAACTCTTTACCATCAGTGTCTTCAAGCCGATATACCCCATTACCAGCAACCGAGGTGATTCTATAAGACCCCTCCTAGTTTGGGCCAAGTTTTCCCTCCCTGGGATCTTTCTTGTCACCAACAACCTTTCTTAGGACAAGGTTCCCAACCTTAAACTCTCTTGGGTTGATCTTCTTGTTGTAAGCCCTGGCAAGTTGTTGCTAGTATGCCCCTAGCCGAATTGCTGCTCTTTCTTTTTTCTACTCCAGCAGGTTCAGATCTTGAGCCAAGTATGCCTCATTAGTCACATTCTCTACTCCTTGGGTCCTGATCCCAGGGATATCTACTTCTAGTGGGATAACTACTTCAGTGGCATAAGCCATGGCAAATGGAGACTCCTTAATTGATCTTCTTAGCATAGTCCGATATGCCCAGAGTACATTAGGCAACTCTTCCACCCATTTTCCCTTTACTGCTTCCAGCCTCTTTTTGATCCCATCCAAGATAATCTTATTAGATGCTTCTGCTTAACCATTGCTCTGAGGGAAACTTGGAGTAGAGTAGTAATTCTTGACTTTGTACTTTGCACAGAAGCTTTTGATTAGCTTACTGTCAAACTGTGTATCATTGTCTGCTATTATTGCCTTTAAGATTCCAAACCTAGTGATGATGTTCTTCCATACGAAGTTCTTCACATCAATAGCTCAAATCTTCGCAAGAGGTTCAGCTTTTACCCACTTTGTGAAGTAATCAGTTGCTACCAGCAGAAACTTCCTTTGCCCAGTTGCTTGGAGCAGTTGTCCAACTAGGTTCATGCCTTACTAGGCAAATGGCTAAGGGCTGGCTACGGGGTTCAAATCTGCTACTAGTTGATGTGTCAAAGGCGCAAACCTTTGACACTTCTCGCACTTTCTGACGTAGGCTTCAACATCCTTTTGCATGTAGGGCCACCAGTACCCCTAAGTAATGGCCCTATGGGCAAGTGATCTGCCCCCAGCATGGCTTCCACATACTCCTTCATGTATTTCATACAAGAAGTCTTCAACCTGGGAGGGATACACATACCTCAAAAGGGAACCAGTGAAGGAACTCCTGTAGAGGTGGCTATCTGCTGTTAGGCTAAACCTGGCCGATTTTAACCTAGTCTTATGTGCCTCCTTTCGATCGTCTAGCAGCTTGCCATCCCTAAGGAACATCACTATTGCATCTATCCAACTTGGACCCATCTCCACACACATTGCTTCGTATTCTGTGATTAGTGGTTCTACACTTGGGCCTGACAAATAATCAACCATTATTGTCCTTGCCTCCATTGATTTCATTACACTAGCCAGGTTAGCCAAGGCATCGGCATGGCTGTTATCATCTCGGCTAACCTGTTGTAGCCGATAATCTTAGAACAATGCTAGCAGTCTAACAACTTCCTTGACATAGGCTATCATTCTTTCATCTCAGGTTGCATACTCGCATGTTGCCTGAGTCACAATAAGTTGGGAGTCACAGAAGACTACCACATCATCGGCTTCCATTGTTGTTGCTGCTAATTTCAACCTTGCGATTAGTGCCTCAAACTTTACTTCATTGTTTGAGGCCTTGAACCCCAAACGAATAAACTATTCTAACATTCGCCCATCTAGTGATACTAACACTACCCCTGCCCCCGTTCCTTGACGGTTTGAACTTCCATCAATAAATAGGCGAAAGGAGTCGCCGATGTGGATGTTGCAGCGCTTTGGTTTTTCTTCTTTCTTCTGTTTTGCTTGAGTGGGGTTCTCTAGCCCCAATTGGGTTTCTTCTTGCTTTCTTAGGTACCCCATGCCGCGGCTCGCCGAAGTCCAACGTGGGATGGCACTAGGTGTGAACTCGGCTACAAAGTCGGCCAAAATCTGGCCTTTAATTGCTGTTCTAGGCCTAAATACCAGGTCATATTGGCCCAATACTACTACCTATCTGGCTACCCTGCCTGTCAGATCTCCTTGTTGCAATAGGGACTTCAAAGGATGCTCAGTCAGTATCACCATCTTGTGGCCTTGGAAGTAGTGATTCATTTTCTTCGAAGCCATTACTAGGGCTAGTGTCAATTTTTCCAGGGGTAAGTACCTGGTCTCTGCGCTTGCTAGTGTTTTACTCGCATGGTATACTGCCCTTTGTTCTCCCTTCTCTTCTCTGATTACCACTGCACTCACTGTGTGCTCTAAAACTGCCAAGTATAAAAGTAGTTCTTCTCTAGGTACTGGATTTGAAAGAACTAAAGCTGTTGTCAAGTACTTTTTCAAGTCGGCCAAGGCGACTTTGCACTCGTCTGTCCACAAAAAATCTTTGGCCTTGTTTAACAAACTAAAAAATGATTTGCATTTATCTAAACTTTTGCTTATAAACCTATTCAGGGTCGTGGCCCTTCCAGTCAACATCTGCACTTGTTTTGTCGATGTCGGGCTCTTTAAATCAAGGATGGCCTTGATTTGATTTGGGCTCTCCTTAATGCCCCTTCTAGTAACCAAGTATCCCAGAAACTTACCAAACCTGACTCCAAATGCGCATTTCGAAGCATTGAGTTGGAGCCGATATGTTTTCAAAATATCAAAAACTACCTTTAAGTCGGCTAGGTGATCCTCAGGTTCTTTGGTCTTCACGACCATGTCATCAATGTACACTTCTACTGTCTTGCCAATCAGATATCTAAACATCTTGGTTACTAACCTTTGGTAGGTTGCTCCTACATTTTTTAACCCGAAAGGCATCACTCTATAGCAGTACAGCCCTTTTGGAGTGATAAATGTAGTCTTCTCCTCATCAGGAGGATACACTATAATCTGGTGGTATCCCCTATAAGCATCCAAGAAGCTCATCATTCCATACCCTGAAGTGGCATCTATTTACTGATCAATTTTGGGTAGTGGAAAACTGTCCTTAGGACAAACCTTATTCAAGCTGGTGAAATCAACACAAACCCTCCACTTGCCGTTCTTCTTTTTCACTGCCACAGTGTTAGACAGCCAAGTAGGGTAGTTCACCTCATGAATGGCTTTGACCTCCAACAGTTTGTCCATTTCCTCCTCAACTGCCTCCACATGAACCAACGTCAACTTCCTTACTTGCTGAATGATAGGTTAGCCGACCTGTCCATATTGAGTCTATGGCAGGTGACCTTGAGATCGATGCCAGGCATCTCATATAGCGTCTAAGCAAACACTTCTATGTTTTCTCGCAAGAAAGTTTCCAACTCCTTCTCCTCCTCGTTGACCAAGCCTGAGTCTAAAAAGAAGAAGCACTCTTCTTCATCTTCTTTCACTAGAATCTTTTTTAAGGCTTCCTCACTCTTGTCGGCCGGTTCTTTGTAGACGTCCTCTAGGATCTCCATGTTCCCATCTTCAATTTCTACTATTTCTGTTTTTCTCACGTTGCAGGTGGATTTCATTGCTACCATAGAGCAATTTTTTGCCTGCACCTGATCTAGTATGACCTCCTTAATTCCATGCCCCGTTGGGAACCGTAACAGTTGGTGCAATGTTAAGGGAATAACCCTCATTGTGTGTAACCATGGCCTTCCCAAGATAACATTGTACGGGAAGGGGGTGTCAATTATTGTGAACTCTATGCTAACCTTCTTGGTGCTTGCCTGTACCTCCAAGTTTATTGCTCCCAGAGGCCATGTCGGCGTTTTATTGAACCTGACCATTGGGCTGTTGGACTGCTCCAAATCATCTTGATAAAGGCCAAGCTCCTTGTAACATCGGACATACATGATGTCACAAGAGCTTCCCTAGTCGATCAGAATATGCCTTACCTAGCATTCTCCAACCTTGAGGGTCACCACCAGAGCATCGTTATGTGGATGTTGTACCATGTTTAGGTCCGCCTTAGTAAAGGACACCATCGGTCCCTGGTACTCATTTGTCCTAGGCCTCTTTTGCTGGACCTGACACATATGCTATAAGTGTTTTACCTTCTAGGTCTCTCCTCGTATATCATTCTTATTAACCTTCGAGTGGATCACAGATATCACCCGAGGTTCTACTTGCTGTGGTTATGGCGAAGGTGGTGCTGCCGGTGCCTGGGGCAGTCTCGCCTGCTCTTCCCTCATTCTAGCCTCATCTACTAGGTCCCTCAAGTGACCCTGTCTGACCAGGTCTTCCAAATGTGTCTTTAGGGCTCTGCACCCCTAAGTCAGGTGCCCATTCTCATTGTGGTAAGCACAATGCTTCCCTAGGCTTCTCCCCATAAACTCGCCAGGAATCTTCTCCGACGCCCTATAATATGACTGGTTTCTAATCTTTTCTAGAACTTTATAAATTGGGATCCGGAACACAGTGGTGACTGTTTGTGTAGCCCTCAGCCCTATTTCTTGCCTATTATATCCAGTATTACCTCGGTCTTGCTTTGGCGAGCCGTTTCTTTTTTCTTGCTTTGGTACCTTTGTTCCTAGCATATCCTCTTCTGCTCTGGCATATTTCTCGATCCTTGCCATGAGCTCTTCCATACTCTTTGGCGGAGTCTTCGCCAATGACTTTCGAAGCATGCAGTCATCCTCCAGGCCGTTCTTAAAAGACACAACCGCCAACTCCTGGTTGCATCCTAGTATTCAGTTGAACACCTCATAATACCTTTTGGCATAAGCCTTGAGACTCTCACCTTCGCCGATTTTCCCAAAGGATGAAGGGAACACCTTGCACAGTAACGATTTATTCCCAGTATACAAGGCCATTGAATTTAGATATAAGCCGACGTGAAAGTTCGGATCGAACTTACTGTCATATATCTGGAACCTTGGCATATGGAATCTTTTTGGGGCCTCAAACCTATCTAACTCTACTGAGAACGGCGTTCTCAGTTTGACGGGTGATGTGACCTCGGCATTCTACCACTTCCTCTGGAGGTAGTCCCTCAAATCCTCCTTAGTCCGACCAGGAACTCGGTTGTCAACGGACTTCAGCCTTTTTGGACTTCTCTTCATTCACCGTGTCAAAACGAAGTTTATTTCCTTGAATATACCAAGGTTTCTTAGCATAAGTTCCCTTGGTACGAGGCATCCTCTGAAACTCTCATCTCATTGACTCTGCTCGCCCGACATCCTGTGAAGGCCGATGTAAACGTTCCTTCACTTTGTCATGCTAAGGGACTGCTGGGATTGCTTTCAGCCCTCCCTTTCTGGGCATCGTTCTTGGCTGTTGGAATCAGCGTGTCCTTCAATAGAAACGGCGGTTGCATGACATTGTTCTGCATCATAAAGTTGACAACCGATTACAGGTCTGCCAACTTGTTTGCCATTCTTTCATCTCGTCATCCCTCCTCAGGCATTTATTTTTCCATACCTGGAGGTCGCTTTCGTTGTAATACTCGTCTTGGCCTGCCTTCTTCGGTGCATCTGTCTCTTGGCCAACGTCTTTCTCCCCAGGATTATGTTCCCGTAGCCCTTCATCACGGTTTTTCTCCTCCATGTTAGGATCGGCATGTTTACCACCCTCACTAGGGATGTCGTTCCTAATCTTCTCTTTCTACTCGTCGTTGGCCATTTATTCTCCTTATGTTCCCACAAACGATGCCAAATTGTGGGTGTTCATTTCTGACCACACAACCAAACGGGAAACTCAGCTGGAGAGCACCGGCAGAATAGATTAAGCCCGAACAACCTGTCACAGAAATATAAGAATCCGGCGATGATTCGTCCACCTGGGGGCACTCTGACGATCAAGTCAGTAATCAATATCTCTCAAAAATAACAAATTGTGCTTAAACTCACAAGAAAAAACTTATTACTCTTAGTATATCACACATACCTCAGACCCACGAGGGTGCCCTGCTTTTATAGCCAACACTGACCTGATCCCTGTAAAAGCCTAACTTCAATGGGCTCAGGCTTAATGCCCATCTTAGACTCCCAGCTACATAGGGATAAACTTCCTAAAAGCTTTATCTTTATCCAGACTAAGATTCTCCCCTACTCTTAGACTCTTGTCCCTTATCCGCTCATCTCGAATTCTGATATCTTCGCAGATAACCTCAGCCTAACCGAGATCACCCCGGCGTAAGGACCAGGCCACATGGCACCTTGGCTAACACTCTGGCATCACTTTGGCCACGTGCTGTCGCTCACAAAGTGTCCCCATAGGTATAGTATCATGTTGTGTGCCTGTGAGGATCTGTTTCGAATTTATTTTAATGATTCAAATCGTTTATAATGTATAGTTTGTTAAGTAGATTATTCATAAAAATATTTAAATTAATTAGACATCTATAATTTACAATAAGATCATGTTTATGTTTAAGAAAAATAAACAGTTAGCATGATTTTGATAAATTCTTATAATTATTATTCGACTTGATCATGTGCTTATATTTGTCCAATTAATTTCTTTTTTTTACACGAAACATATACTCAGCGAATCTTATAATACGAACGGTTCAGATCATCAAAATATAATTGGAACAAACCTTACTAAGTGGGATAGCGTCACCCCAAATCCCCTTCAAATGATGTGCACACACCTTATAACTAAAGGGTTTGATTGACAGGATTAGAACATGTGATTGTGATTATTAATCCATGGGTCCAATGATCCTGTGTTTGTTTTGAAATTTTGTTTCATGATTATTAATCCAATGGATAATTAGTCCAATAAATTTGTAAGATTATTAGTAATGGGATAGGAGTGAGATTATATATCCTGAGCTGGAAAATAAAATAAAAAGACTCTTTTACCCTTGACTAAAAATTAAAACACTTATTATTTTTATATAATTTTATATTTTAGAAGACTAAAAATAATTTTCAAAAATTTAAAAATATTTTTTGAAATTAATTTTATCAAATCGGTCTATATTTATAAAAAAAAATTAAAAAACAAACCAAATATGACCTTTGTATTTTTTTTTATTTTGCTTTTATTTATTTATTTATAATTTTTTTCAAAATCACGTTTATGAAGAAATTTTGATAAAGTAAAGATTGTGAAGAAATGTTGATGGAGGGTAAGATTAGAAAAGAAAATAAATATAGTTGTAATCATACATTCATATGTTTTCTTATTTAATACAAATCAAATAATGGACAAAGGAATAATTTATCTTACTAATCCAATTGGATAGTGAATATCACACTAATTTGATAGGATTATTAATACATTCACTATTAGTCATGTGAATCAAACATTGTAAAAAAAAAAAGGGCATAATATTCAATGTATTTGGTTTTAATTTTCTGAATTCAATTTCCTAAAAATTGAGTTTTTTGTTTTTTATTTTTTATTTTTAGTGAATATTTGAAAATTTTAAGCATTTTTTTTTTTTTTTTTTTTTACTGTTTTAGATGTATCTTACTTAGATGTATCTAACAAGTAAAATATTTGTGAAAAAATATTTTAAAAAATTAATAAATACACAAAAATATGAAAAAAAAAAAAGTACTGAATTTTTGTATTTTTGGTAGTTAGCGAATTTTTTAAAGATTTTTTTTTACAAATATTACTTTTTAAATATATTTATGTTAGGTGTGTCTAAAAATTAAAAAAAAAATTAAAATATTAAAAAAATTCAGTGAAAAAAAAATACGAAAAGCAAAAAAGTAAAATTTTTTGAAAATCAAAACCAAACAGAGTGATTAATTTTCTGAGTCATAACTAAAAAAAAATCATAACTAAATACAACATGAGATATAACTAAAAAACTCATGAATCATAATTAAAAATAATGTCATAACTAAAAAAAAAAAATGATCATAATTAGAGAAAAAAATTACATAACCACGAATGCATATAGTACACCCATTTTAAAGGAGTATATATATTAAAATTTCCCAATAATAATCACACTTCACTTTGGAAGCCGTATTCTTTTTTTTTCTTTTCTTTTCTTTTTATAATTGTTTTATTTTATTTTTATCATATTAATTATAAATATGATAATAATTACATTAAATTTTGACAAATTATAGAAACCTAACAATACTGCAATGAAAACCCATAATAAATGAAAACAAATTACTCATTAAAAAAAATATTATAATAGATTTGAATTATTGAATTGAATATTCATTCTATTTGAATATTTTAGAGAGATTTAGTGGAAAATCCCCTTTCATGGACGTATATCCTAATATGTCCATAAGATATTTTTACATTGCAGTAAGTCCTATTTATTTGAACTTATTTTCCACTAGATCATTTTTCCTATATTGGAGGTTATTGTGGACTATTGTACCCTTATAGATATTTTATCAAAGAAACCCACAATATATACGGTATATACATATTCCTTGTGCTACAACTTTCGACCATAACATTAAACTCTCCACACCATCGAAGGAGAAGATGGATACTCAGGTTTAAGGAAAAGATGAAAACACACACACACACACACACACACTCTCTCTCTCTCTCTCTCTCTCTCTCTCTCTCATGATTTTCTCTGAAAGTTTGAGAAATGAGTGTTGGGATTGTGAGGAGTGAGGTCTTTCATAAAGTAATAGGAATTTCCTTGGAGAGAGAGGATGTGAGTTTGGTTTTATTTGGATTAGTGTAATGGTGGAATTGTAGAGGCTATTGATGATAGTGACGAAGATGAAGATGATGAGGAAGGGGAATAGGATGTGGGTGATTTTTTTTTTCTGGAGGGATAGAAATTTTTTTGGGGGTTTTAATTCTATTTCTGCCAATGTATTGAGCTTTTAAAATCAGCGATTTGGTATCATATCTGATAATCTGAACTTATGGTTGCCCATCTCAAATACACACACACTCACTCACTCACTGTAGCGACTTTAATTTTTCCTAAGTCATTATTTATTATTATTGCCTTATTTTATTTTTTTTGGACTTTATTAATTGCGTGATTATATGAGAATTTAATGTGTTGTTTAGTTAATTTAATGTGATATTTAATTAGTTTAATGTGGTATTTAATTATATATAATTAATCAGAATCTTTATATTTATATATTCATTTATACATTAAAAAAAAAGAGGGTGTTACATGTATTGTTTTTATAAATATATATTTATATATGTTGTAGTTATTTAATAACATGAAATATATATCATATTTATTTAAGTTGCATTTATATTGTATTTGTATTATAGAATATAATAGTCATTAAGTCATTGTATATATAATATAAGATAGTAGTCAATTAGGTTTAGAAGTCAAGGGAAAAAAAAAAAAAAAAAGTGCCCTGTGTGTGGCGTGAGAGAGAGAGAGAGAGAGAGAGAAATAAAAGAAAGAAGAGAAGGTTATGTGTGCGGCTGTGTGAGTGCAAGCCGATAGAGAAAGAGAAAAGGAGGAAATGGAAGAAAAATATTAGGGTTTTATTTTGGTGGCTTCATTAATTATTTAAGTGATTTTTTGATCTTTAAAAAAAAGTATTGTGAGTACAAAACCCACTTTCCTTGATTTATGTTTAATTCGTTGTTTTTGTTTATTTATTTTTATTTATTTGATATTAGTTTGATTTTGTATTTATATAAAGATGATAGATTGATTTTAATTATTTTGATTAGTTGTGTATGTAATGTTTAGGGATTTTAAATGATTGATTGATTTTAATTATTTTGTTTAGTTGTGTATGTAAGGTTTAGGGTTTTTAGTTGATTAATTGATTTTAATTATTTTGATTAGTTGTATTTGCCAGTTTTAGGATTTTTATATGGATTTATTTTATGATTGTAATCACACTCATGGTTATATAAAATTAAAATTAGGAACCCATAGATAAATTCCGTATACTCCACCATGACTCCATGGATTATTGTTTTATTTGAGTATTGGTGAGAAAGAGTGTATAAAAAGAAAAGTGAGGATTATGAGATTTATTTGAATGTCTTAGGCTTGGCATTGTTATATTGTTCTCATGAGTGAGATGTTTTGTATATGTATATTGTTGTCTCGTTCTCATGAGTAGACGAGTGCTTTGATTTACGCGCGTACGTATATGCTAACCATCCGGGGAGTGTAAGTCAAACTCGAGACGATATTCTCGTGGAAGTTTGGCTTCAAAGCGGTGCTAGGTATACGGGAGGCACATGGAATATATGTGTAGACCGGAAGTGGAGGGCCGAAGTGGTGGAGTTAAGGTACAAAGAATTTAATTATGAGTTTATTGGTATAGTGTGAATTGTATTGATTTGTACATCGTAAAAAAAAATAGTAAACGATCTCGATAAATTATGAAATTTGAGCAGAGGCATGTATATGTGATTCTAGACAACTTTTGTGTTTTAGCTTTTTATTAAAAAGATCGATTAGAACTTATAATCGGATGATCTTGGTTATTGTCAATTTGATTCGTTTTAGCAAATGTAGATTTTAGAGGCTGTTTTAACTCACGAAACGAGCTCATTTTTATTGGTTTCACGTAAATTGAAGTAAAACATTATTCTACATACTTTTCGTGTTTTGAACTTTTCCGAAAAAAATCATCTTAGAGCATTTTTTGTTCGTTTTCAGCTTCAAATTTTTCGATTGAATTCCGTCTAGGTTTTGCTATCTAGTTTTTCTCTCAACCTGTTCAGTTCCTATTAAATTCGTTCACGATGTCTTTTAGGAAATTTGATTCTGTACAACTTTCGTTGTTTGAGTTTTGATCAATTCGAATTATTTAAGCATGAAATGGTGTATTTTTATACTTCTTCAGCAAGTTACTTATGATTAAATTATACTAACTTTATTTTTTTTGTAGGATGGTAGGTCTTACTAATTTTTTTATGCAGGGCTGACCCACCATATTTTTATTTCTATTTTTTTTATTTTATAATTAATTTATGTTTCGTTGTGTACGGACAAGAAACTAAATGCCACTGTATCTCGGGAAACTACTCATTCGTCTCGGTGCGGTTGGAACTACTTGTCTTGTCCCGTAATAAGTACTAAATGTATTTTTATTTGTGTCTGGTGGACACGTGGGTGTTAAATCTTATACTCATACCAGTATACCTGTATACTGACCCGTTTTATCTCTTGGCAACTCGGGTGCATTCTGTTTGAACGCAGTCGAGCCTCCTTTGCAGGATTAGTTGCGGCTATGGTGGTGATGTGGAATTACTATAGTGTTGGACTTGTCGTTTCGACTACTTTTGTTTTCTTGAGCTTAGGATTGATATTAGTTTGTATATTTATTTATTTTTTTTATGACTTTAGTATTGGGATAATTTGGCATGGTTTGTAACCGTACATTGTTTAAGTTGTTTTGACTAGTTGTTGCTACTTTAATGTTGGAGGTATTTGATAGTTATAAAATTATGATAGATGGTTTGGTTAGCATTTAGTTTTTTTGTTTCACCCCTAGGATTTGGATGATGGAATATTGATTGAGATTTAGTCATAATTTAATATTTAATTGTCCAAATTTTGGGGCGTGACACTCACTCACTCTCTCTCTCTCTCTCTCTCTCTCATGTAGTTCTCTGTTTTGTAATAGAGAACACTCTGTATTGCATTAACGAAATAGACAAATGTGAATATTCATATACATTTATATTTGGCTATAAGAATAATGTGAACATTTATAGTTTTGAAATACACATGAACACATATTAATAACAATGTGAACATTCACAAATGGTAAAAGAAGGCAAAAATGGCATGTCTACAAAATATAAGCATATGCACTAACATATTGTATACCAAATATGTGGTTTATAATGTGAATTAATATAAATTGATTATGATGATAATGTTCACATAAATTTGAATGTTCATATACTTATGAATGGTCATACACATGTAGATATGATATGAATGTTAATGTTAAGGTTCGCATCAAGGTTGTGGGGACATATTTTACGAGTGATAGCATGTGGCTAAGGTAATGTCGAAGTATCACCCGAGGTGCCACGTGGCCTAGTCACGTCGCCGAGATGATCTCGGGTAGGCTGAGGCTATTTGCGGAGATACCAAAATCTGAGATAAGCAGATAGGGGACAGGAGTCCCAAAACAAGGGAAGATCTCAGTCTGGATAGAGATAAGGATCAAGAAGAGTTTATCTCTATCTAGATGAGGGTCCAGGATAAGTATGGAGCCTGAGTCTATTGAAGTAAGGCTTCTAAAGGGATCAAGTCATTGCTGGTTATAAAAGCAAGGCACCCTCGTGGGTTAGAGGTAAGTTTTTTGCTTCTGAATATAAGCACACTTTGTTATATTTGAGAGATATCGATTACTGACTTGATTGTCAGAGTGCTCCCAGGTGGACGAACCACCACCAAATTCTTATCTTTCTGTGACAGGTTGTTCGGGCTTAATCTATTCTGCCGGTGCTCTCCAGTTGAGTTCCCCGTTTGGTTGTGTGGTCAAAAATCAACATCCACAATTTGGCCCTGTCTGTGGGAACTTAAGGAGAATAGATGGCCAACGACGGGCAAAAAAAAAGATTGGAGATGCATCCCCAGTCAGAGTGGTGAACATATAGACCTTGACGCAGGAGTGAAAAACCGTGATGAAGGAGCACAAGATCCGAATCTTGTACAGAAGGACGTCGGTAAGGAGAGTAACGCCCCAAAGAAAACAGGCCGAGATGAGTATTACAACGAGAGCAACCTCCAGGTATGGAAGGATAGATGCCTAAGGAGGGATGGAGAGATGAAGGAAATGGCTAACAAGTTTGTAGATCTACAATCGGTTGTCAACTTCATGATGCAGAACAACGTCATGTAACCACCATTTCTGTTGCAGGACACACCGATGTCAGGGGCCAAGACTGATGCCCAGAAAGGAGGGCCAGAAAACAATCCCAGTAGTCCCGCAACATAGCAAGGAAAATGAGCGCTCACATCGGCCTTCAGGGGATGTTGGGCGAGAAGAGTCGGTCAAAGGTGTCTCGCAGAGGACGCCTCGTACCATGGAAACTTATGTCAAAGAACCCCGACATATCTAAGGAAAGGGCCTGCGTTTTGATATGGTAAATGAAGAGAAGTCTAAAAGGACACATAACGACACCGGGAGCAGCGCACCAAAAAAACTGAAATCTGTTGACAGTCGAGCTCCTAGCCGGACTAAGGAGGATTTGAGAGACCATCTCCAGAGGAAGCAACAGAATGCCAAGGTCACATCCCCCGTAAAGCCAAGAACGCCGTTCTCAATGGAGTTGGATAGGTTTTAGACTCCAAAAAGGTTCCATATGCCGAGGTTCCAGATTTATGACGGTAAGTCCGATCCGAACTTTTACGTCGACTTATATTTGAATTTAATGGCTTTATATACCGGGAATGAACAATTACTGTGCAAGGTGTTACCCTCATCCTTTGGGGAAATCACATTGAATTGGTTTCACAAGTTGTTGAAAGTAACTATGAAGAGTTAGGAAGGCCTGGCTGAGATTTTGTGGCCAGGTTTGTTACAAACAAGTTGCAACCACAAAGGGTAGACTCCCTAATGGCTCTGAAAATTAGCGAGGGTGAAAGCCTCAGGGTTTATGCCAAAAGGTATTATGAGGTGTTCAACTGAATACCGGGATGCAACCAAGAGCTGGCAGTCATATCTTTTAAGAACAGCCTGGAGGATGAATGCCCGCTTTGGAAGTCAATGGCAAAAACTCTACCCAAGAGTATGGAGGATCTCATGGCACGGATCGAGAAATATGCCAGAGCAGAAGAAGATATACCAGGAACGAAGGTGCCGAAGTAGGAGAAGAAAAACAACTCGCTGAAGCGAGGCCAAGGTAATACTGGTTTTAATAGGTAGGAAACAGGGTTGAGGGCTACACAAGCAGTTACCATTGTGTTTCGGATCCCGATTTATAAAGTTCTAGAAAGGATCAAGAACCAGCCTTATTATAGAGCGCCAGAGAAGATTCCGAGTGAGTTCATAGGAAGAAGCCTTGGGAAGCACTACGCTTGCCACAATGAGGATAGGCACCTAACTCAAGGGTGCAGAGCCCTGAAGACGCATTTGGAAGATCTAGTCAGACAAGGTCACTTGAGGGACCTAGTAGATGAGACTAGAACGAGGGAAGAGCATACAAGGCTTCTCCCAGCACCAGCGGCACCACCACTGCCATAACCACAGCAAGCAGAATCTCAGGTGATTAATGTGATTCATTCGAAGGTTAATGAGAATGATATATGAGGAGAGACGCAAAAGGTGAAACACTTATAACATGTGTATCAGGTCCAGCAAAAGAGGCCTAGGACAAACGAGTACCAGGGACCAATGGTGTCATTTACTGAGGCAGACCTAGACATGGTGCAGCATTCGCACAACGATGCTATGGTAGTGACCCTCAAGATTGGAGAATCCTAAGTTAGGCGCATTCTGGTTGACCAAGGAAGCTTTTGTAACATCATGTATGTTAGATGTTACAAGGAGCTTGGCCTTCACCGAGATGATTTGGAGCAATCCGACTGCCCAATGGTCAGGTTCAATGGAACGCCGACATGGCCTCTGGGAGAAATAAATTTGGAGGTGCAGGTAGGCACCAGGACTCTTAGCACAGAATTTACGGTAATTGATACCCCCTCTCCTTATAATGCTATATTAGGAAGACTGTGGTTGCACGCAATAAGGGCTGTTCCGTCAACGCTGCACCAGTTGTTACGATTTCCAATTGAACAGGGGATTGAGGAAGTCAGAAGGGATCAGGTGCAGGCAAAAAATTACTCCATGGCAGCAATGAAATCTACCTACAACGTACGAGAGGTAGAAACAGTAGAAATTGAAAACGAGGACATGGAGGTCCTAGATGACGCCGACAAAGAGCCGGTTGACAAGAGTGAGGAAGCCTTGAAAAAGATTCTGGTAAAAGAAAATGATGCAGAGAGCTTCTTTCTTCTCGGCTCAGGCATAGCCGAGGAGAAGAAAAGGGAGTTGGAGGCTTTCTTGCAAGCAAACACAGAGTGTTTGCCTGGATGCCATACGAGATGCTTGGCGTTAACCCCGAGATCACTTGCCATAGGCTTAATATAGACAAGTCAACTAAACCTGTCATTTAACGGGCAAGGAGGCCGATGTTGATTCATGTAAAGGCAGTAGAGGAGGAAATAGATAAGCTGTTGGATGCCAAGGCTATTCGGGAGGTAAACTACCTAACCTGACTGTCCAACATAGTAGTTGTGAAAAAAAAGAATGAGAAGTGGAAGGTCTGCGTAAACTTCACCAGCCTAAATAAGGCTTGTCCTAAAGACAGCTTCCCCCTGCCTAAAATTGATCAGCTGGTGGATGCTACTTCAAGGCATGGGAAGATGAGTTTCCTGGATGCTTATAGGGGATACCACCAGATAGCAATGTATCCTTTTGATGAGGAGAAGACTGTATTTACCACCCCAAAAGGGTTGTACTACTATAGAGTGATGCCTTTCGGGTTAAAAAATGTAGAAGCAACCTACCAGAGGTTGGTGACCAAGAAGGTTAGATATTTGATTGGAAAAACAGTAGAATTGTACATTGATGACATGGTCGTGAAAACCAAAGAACCTAGAAATCATCTGGTCGACTTGAAGGAAGTTTTTGATATCCTGAGAACATACCGGCTCCAACTCAATGCTTTGAAATGCACATTTAAAGTCGGGTCAGGTAAGTTCCTAGGATACTTGGTTAGTTGAAAGGGCATTGAGGCAAGCCCAGATCAAATCAAGGCCATTCTTGACTTAAAGAGCTCGACGTCAACCAAGCAGGTCCAAATTTTGACCGGCAAGGCAACAGCCCTGAACAGGTTTATCAGCCAAAGTTCTGATAAATGTAAACCAATTTTTAATTTGTTAAAGAAGGCTATAGATTTCTTGTGGACAGAGGAGTGCGAAATCACCTTGGCTGACTTGAAAAAATACTTGACAACTGCTCCAGTTCTATCAAACCCAATACCTAGAGAAGAACTGTTCTTATACTTGGCTATTTAGAGCACGCAGTGGGTGTAGTGGTAATCAAAGAAGATGAGGGAGAACAAAGGGCAATATACTATGTGAGTAAAACCCTAGCAAGTGTAGAGAGAAGGTACTTACCCCTGGAAAAATTGACATTAACTAAACCACTACTTTCAAGCCCACAAGATTGTGGTGTTGAGTGAGCATCCTTTGAAATCCCTGTTGCAACATGGAGATCTGACAAGCAGGGTATCCAGATAGGCAGTAGTGCTGGGCCAATATAACTTGGAATTTAGGCCCAGAACAGTAATTAAGGGCCAGGTTCTGGCCGACTTTGTGGCCGAGTTCACCCCTGATGCCATCCCGCATCGGACGTCGGTGAGCCGCAGCTTGGGATGCCCAGGGGAGTAGGAAAAAACCCAACTGGGGCCCAAGAACCCCACTCTAGCAAAATAGAAGAAAGAAGAGAAACCAAAGCCCTGCGACATCTACATCGGCGACTTCTTCCGCCTGTTTGTTGATAGAAGCTCAAACCGTTAAGGAACGAGGGCATGAGTGTTAGTATCGCCAGATGGGCGAATGTTAGAGTAGTCTATTCGTTTGGGGTTCAAGGCCTCAAATAATGAAACAGAGTATGAGGCACTGATTAGAGGGTTGAAGTTAGCAGCAACAATGGAAGCCGATAAGGTGGTAGTCTTCTATGACTCCCAACTTATTGTGAATCAGGCAACAGACGAGTATGTGTAGACACCCTATTTTGACCGGCCCTAAGACTTGGGCACTTTCTTTTGAACACCCCATGATGAAAGTTGGAATATACTATTTTATGAATTTCTCAGCAGAAAATATCAAAAAGCTTTAATCCCAAACCTCACTCATGTTGGCCAAATTATTAATTTTTAGTATTTCATAATATTTTATAATTTTATGTGTTGTACATAGTTTTTGATGTTTTTATCTAAATTGGTATAAATAATTTTGATATTTGATAAAAAAGAAAATGATAAAATATATATATATATAAAGAGGATGAATGAGTAGGGGGATGGAGATAAGATTTTTGGTGAGGTTGTGTGGGGCGGTGGAGAACAATTATTTTTTTAGAAAGGGAAGGAGCATGTATGGTCAGGGGGAAAAAGAATCAAAAAAGAGAAGAGAGCAGGTGAGAAGTTGGAAAATATTAAAAAAAAGAGAGGGACAGAAAAGAGGGAGTGGGTGATATATTATTTGAGGGGAGATAATCTGAGATTGATAAAAGAGGAGAGTGGTGTTCATGAGTAAAGGGGGAGAGGAGTGATATTTTTTTTTTGAGAGAGAGAATTTTCTAGAGAGAGATTAAGAGGGAGGGAAGCTTTATTTGCACACACTGATGAACATACTCACTCCACACACACACACGACACACAACACCCACACACTCTCTCTACATCTCACTCTCACTCCTCTCCAGCCATGGAAGGCCTGATCAAACCATGCATTTATCAACTCTCTCTCGGTCGCCATGCATGACCATAGAGCAACACACAGCTCTCCCTCTCTCTTCTCGGCGTGACTTTCAACCCAGAAAACCAAAAAAAGTCACCCAGATACATGCATGCAGAGATACGCGGGTTCTCTCTCTTTCTTCGAGGCCATGGAGTCATGAAGGGTGATGCTGGTTCGGTCTCACTAACTCGATTATCACACACACACACACACACACACACACACACACACACACACACACACACACTGCCACCTCACTCTCTCTCTCTCGAGTTAGGGAGAGAGAGGGACATACACACACCCATTTTGAGAGACACCCATACACAACACACCACATACATTAGCTACACAACACACTATACACTCACCATACACACTGATACACTCAAGAAACACACACACAGGCACTGATCTCTCTCTCTAGCCCGAGACCAATATATATATATATATATATCTCTCACCACTCTGCAGATCAAGCGGTGATAAGCTTGAGACCAAATGGCGGTGCTGGTACCCGAGGCAGCAGGTTCGTGCTCGGACTTAGTTTCACTTCTTATGCATCCTTCACTCCCGTACCGTAATCAAGAACCTCATCAATGCCGACGACCTCGACGAAATCTCCCTCGTTGACAACACCACCTGTAGCCTCATCTCCGCTACTGACATCTCTCTCATCCTCTTCCCCAGTGAATCTGTTTTGATTTGGTGGGGCTTCCAGTGAAGATGAGAAGTATATGGACTGAGGCTTGTTGGATTGAAGACACGTGGATCTTTGCTAGTCGATGAATGGCCGGGAGTTAAAACTTTTATTTTTATTTTGAGTGTTTGTGAGGTTTGGATTTTATTCATTTCCCTCAGATTTGTAATATTTAAAGTGTTGTAATAATTCCCCACCGCGCTTCTTTTTATCCCATTCTTTAGTTGCTTTCCCTAACTGTACATATGTATATATCTGACATACTATGCATATCCATGCTTTGCACCCATGATTCATGCCTAGATCCGACTAAATTTGCATCTTTGTGCTTTAATTGATTCTTATATGATTTTGTGTGCTATCGCAAGTATTGCAATGTTTCACATGTTATGTTTTAGAAGCCGCATATTTAGAAGCATTCTTGTGTATGAATTGCATTAGGATTTGTATACAGGATCATGCATATTTTACTAACTTTGTTTTGTAGCTTGTTACAGGATCATGCATATTTTACTAACTTTGTTTTGTAGCTTGTTCGAGGGGCGTCGGTAAATATGTGAGTTTTTATGCTTTAGCATCCCGCTTGTATATAATTTTCTTATTATGTTTAGCATCCTACCATGTGGCTAATTGCTTAAGTAATAAACTATTTGAATGCCTATGGATGAAGGCTTGCTGCTTGGATTGGAATAATTCAACGATTGTAAGTTTTAAGCCCACTTTGTAGTGGCAAATTCACAAACTTTAAGCCCACTTTGTCAAGTGGAAAATTCAAACCCCTTTCGACAAACAAACATGAAATTGAATTGTTCCAATTTGAGCAAACTAGTCTACACTTGTATGCTTCACATTGTAAATTTTAGGATTTATAAAATAATCAAAACATGAACATATAAAGAAAATAAAATTCATATCATGGTTAGTATAGGCCGATCTTTTGATCAGGTGAGCGGGGGTGCTCAATTAATGACCTTCCCCTCTCATACCTAAGGTTCCGAACCAAGACAACTTTGGTTATGATGAACAGTGGCCTTGGCATGAGTTATGGGTTTCCTAATTTCCCAAAAATATTAGGTGGCGACTCTCAGATCTGATGACATAGTCCATTTCTGGCAAAAGGTTTTGCAATAAAATGGATTTTCACTAAAAGTTTCCAAATCTGGACTCTCGTCTACGTTTCACATTGCACTCGTGAGACTAAATCAAAGAGATCTCGGGAGTCCGAACTGTTTAACACGCGCAGGTATCCCCCGGGCTTGTTACAGTATGCAGCCTGAGAAGAAAGAATGATAGCCTATGTCAAAGAAGTTGTCAGACTGCTAGCATTGTTCTAGGATTGCCGGCTATAGCAGGTTAGCCGAGATGATAACAATCATGCCGATGCCTTGGCTAACCTGGTTAGTGCAATGAAATCAGGAGAGACAAGGACAATAATGATTGATTATTTGTAATGCCCAAGTGTAGAACCACTGATCACAGAGTATGAAACAATATGTGTGGAGATAGATCCAAGCTGGATAGATGCAATAGTGATGTTCCTCAGGGATGGCAAGCTGCTAGATGATCGAAATGAGGCGCATAAGACAAGATTGAGGTCGGCTAGGTTCAGCCTGACAGCAGAAGAGCATCTCTATAGAAGGTCCTTTACTAGGCCTCTTTTGAGATGTGTGCATCCTTTCCACATTGAGGACTTCCTGTACGAAATTCATAAAGGTATATACGGAAGCCATGCTAGGGCAGATCACTTGCCCACAGAGCCATATCCCAGGGGTATTAGTGACCCTACATATAGAAGGATACTGAAGCCTATGCAAGGAAGTATAAGAAATGTCAAAGGTTTGCACCCTTGATACATCAGCCAGCAGTAGACTTGAACGTAATAGCTAGTCCCTAGCCATTTGCCTAGTGGGGCATGGATCTTGTTGGGCAACTGCCCTAGGAAACTGGACAAAGAAACTTCTACTAGTGGGTAGAGGCTGAGCCCCTTGCCAAAATTCGAGATATCGATGTGAAGAACTTCATCTAGAAGAACATCATCACCAGGTTTGGGATTCCAAGAGCCATTGTAGCTAACAATGGCACCCAGTTTGACAGTAAGCTAATCAAGAGCTTCTGTGCAAAGTACAAGACAAAAAAACTATTACTCGACTCCTAGTTTCCTCCCAAAGTAATGGATATGCAGAAGTATCCAACAAGACCATCTTGGATGAGATAAAGAAGAGGTTATAAGCAGCAAAGAGAAAATGGGTGGAAGAGTTGCCCAATGTGCTCTTAGCATATCAGACTACGCTGAGGAAATTAACTGGGGAGTCTCCTTTGCCATAGCTTATAGCACTAAAGCAGTTATCCCACTAGAGGTTGGCATCCCTAGAATTAGAACCCGGGGAGTAGAGAATGGGACTCATGAGGCATTCCTAGCCTGAGATTTGAACCTGCTGGAGGAAAAAAGAGAGAGAGCAGCAATTCGACTGGGAATATACCAGCAGCAGCTTGTTAGGGCTTACAACAAACCCAAGAGAGTTCAAAGTTGGGGACCTCGTCCGGAGGAAAGTTTTTGGCAACAAGAAGGATCCTAGGGAGGGCAAGCTTGGCCCAAACTGGGAAGGACCTTATAGAGTCATCTCGGTTGCCAACAACGAGGCATATCAGCTAGAAGACCCTGGAACAGTTGCAATTTGAAGTTTTTTTATCATCAGTTTTTGTTTTTTGAGATTTATATTATGATTAGCCGAAGCTCTAATAAAGTGATAGTTCAATTTTGTTTTTATAAGTAAATTGTCAAAATTTGTGCAATAGGACTGAACAGTCTTATGATGATGTTTCCGATTAAAACATGATGAATAACTTTGACTTATCATATGGTAGAGTTGAATTATACTTGCCAATGATAGAGTTGAACTAAGTTGGCGATGTTTCCGATTGAAACATGACGAATAACTTAGACTTATAATATGATATAGTTGAATTATACTTGCCAATAATATAGTTGAACTAAGTTGGCGATGTTTCCGATTGAAACATAACGAATAACTTAGACTTATTATATGGTAGAGTTGAATTATACTTGCCAATGATAGAATTGAACTAAGTTGGCGATGTTTCTGATTGAAACATTACGAATAACTTAGACTTGCCATATGGTAGAGTTAAATTAACACTTGCCATATGACAGAGTTGAACTAACATTGGTTAGTCTTTGTTTGAATCAGACCTTGACGAGAATTGGAGTTGCTCACTTAATGTGAACATAGTAGTACTTAAGTTCACATTAGGGGGTAGGAAGCAGAAATAGGCTTGACACTTGTTGAAATTTTTTGAAAAAATTTACAAGTTGGAATCAGCTGAGGTAAATAATTGAGGGGTTACCCGAGATATTTGATACCCAGGATAATGCAGTATAGATAAAAGACAGCAAGCACAAGTGAAAGAAGAACACTTGTAAAAATATTTGAATAAAATATTTTTAAGTGTTGGCCAAGAAAAACAGTAAAGGGTTTACACAGTTAAGGTGTACTTTGAAGAACTGCAAAAATATTCTAAGTATGGAAGCATGAAAGGCATGAAAACATATATGAAGAGAAACATCCAAACACTTAGAAAGAAAAGAAGGCATGCATTCATTCAAAGGACACTTGTTTAAATTTCAGACAAAAGGCATTTCGGCCTGGCATAGGATACCACTCATTCAAAATACAAAAGAGGGCATGTCAGCTAAAGTGAAACTTAAAAACTGTTCAAACAATTACAAGTGAAAGGAAAAAGTACAGATAAGAAAAATCCTAAGTGTTAGGGACATCGACATGGGTCTCAGATTTCTCAACTGTCGACATCGATTGGCAGTGTTGTTTTCTTTTCTGCCGCGATCTTGGCGTCTATCTCAAGCAAGGTCTGATCCAAACACTTCTCGGTCACCTGGAACTCGGCCTCAGAGGATGTCTTTTTCGGAGAAGAGTTCTTGAGAACCTCATCTTCCTCTTCATCTTGAGTCAAGTCCAAGACTTGATCATTCAGAGTTGGGGACTTGGCCCCAACAGTAGCCTCCTCTCCCTCATCAGCGTCATCAGCCTCGGCATCATCCTTGTCGGCTTCATTCTCAGAGCTCTTGGGGATTAGAGGGAAAGGCACTTGAAGCTATGTGATGTCTCTAAGGGGGGAATCCATTGGAACGGAGAGCTTGTTCAAGGCAGCCATCCAACAGAGATAAAAGCCTCTGTTGCAGGCTTGATTGACTTGGGCTTTGTAGGTGTCACGAACGGCGGCCTGTCCTTCTGAGAAGGCCTTTTCATCGACGGCCTTTAACTCGGCCTTTTTTATGGCCAGGACCTCTTAGAGCTCAGCCTTGGCATTGGAGATTTTTGTTTCGGCATCTTTGGCCTCCGCTTTAAGAACCTCGGCCATAGCCTTAGCAACATCAGCTCTTTCCTCGACTTGGTCTTGAGCGCATCTCGCAACCTTGGCCTGGTCTAGAAAGACCTTTATCTTGGTCTCGGCGTTGTTTAATGAGGCAAGAAAGCCAGCAGTATCATGGATTTTCTTGATCAGCTCATTCTTCATCTCCTCGCCTTTCGTAGCAAAAGAGTGAACATGCTGAATGGCCTAAGAGGGAAGAAATAAACAAGTGTGAAATTACTGAATATGAAAAACTTAAAATAAAAGATCCAAAAAGTGCAAGTGTTTGAAGACTTACCAGGACAGAGTGTTGCATCATCAAAGAAAAGTTTTCATATTCAGTGATGTCGGTGATACAATTCAGATCCGTTGGTAGGAGCACGACGGTAGAGAGGGCAGCGCCGACCTCAAGGCTGTCAATGGCACTGTCATCAGCCTTCATTGGTCAGTCCCCAACCATGATTGTAAGGGCCTAAGGCTCATTGGCTTTAAAAAAGCCTGTGCCCGCTGCACTTTCAGATCTCGACTTCTTCGACCGTGCAGTGTCGGCCGGCTCGTCCTCGGCAGGCCTCTTCTCAGCAATAAAGTCCCTTTTCTTAGCCATAGAGGCGTTTTTCTCAGCCTTGGCCAATTTTGAGATTAGCAGGGTGTCATTAGTATCAACTTGGGTGACAGAGGCTTTTGCCTTAGCCTTCTTCACCCTTTTTGGTTTCAACTTGGATTGGGTTTGAGATGGGGAAGAAGACTGAACAGTTACCATCCCTAGCAAGTCAGCTAGAAGGTCTTCCACAACGGCTTTGTTACGTCAGCAGTGGAAGCAACAGTAACTTGGGTGCCGAAGTGAATAGCAAGCTAAGCAATTGGAGGATTTGCTGGATCATATGCCAATGGCTTAGAATCTCAGCGTTTTCGACTACGAGTTCTGTCTGCAAGCACGTTTGGTGGGGCTTGACGTCGCCGTCGGCGTTGAGATGTCAAGATAAGCTGGGGGGCAAATATGAATGGTTATTCTACTGGGTTTGAAGAAGAGGCCTGGTCTGGCCTTGGTGAGGAAGCAACTAGTGAAGTTGTTGTAGATGGGGGAGTCTTGCTTCGACGGGAAACGTTGGGCAAAGCAGACTTATAGATAGGGATATAATTAAGTAACAAAAGGGCCTTGCGCATATTTGCGCATATTGATATCCAAACCTAGAAGCCTTTTTAGATCGGGACTGGGGAATAAGGTTTGGCGAAAATCCTTCGCTGGCTGAGGCAGAGCTGTAAAGAACAAAAAGCACAAAACATTTAGTACAGATAAAAGAGTTAGTAGGTCTTAGCATAAATAGGGTTACGGGATGACTCAGTTCTTACCATCACCATCTTTAAACACTGCTCAGCGCAGAGGAAAGTGATGAAGATCATCATCGGGCGCAAACTCCCAGTTACCCGAGACAATCGAGTAATCATCCCCAACACTTTTATTAGAGTTTGGGAGGTCAGCTATGAGTTTGTAGGCAGTGGATCTGGGCTTGAGGTAATATATGTAGCCTTTTTCCAACTTAAGGCCACACAATGTGTAACAGAATTAGATGTTGGCTAGTGTAATCCTAGCCTTATCTCGGTGTGCTAGGGCGATTATACCATTGATAACCCTATATGAATTGATGGCTAACTGCATATGGTTGAGCTTGTAGTAATGACGGATTTCCCTAAAATGGGTGTCTAGGGGAAAACGAAGTCCACACTCAATGAATGCAACAATGGGGGCATGGAGTCTCCATCAGGCATGATAGAGTCCTCCTCCCCAACCAACTTGATTTGAATGTCGACTGGAATGGAGAACTCTTGTCGGAAATACCCTAATTTGGTCGGGGCATCTACCCTCCACCTGAACATACCCATGATATCGGCTTAAGGTGTTTTGAACTAGGTTTCAGAGGAAAGACACTAGTAAGGGTTTTGAGAACCTTGGCTAGACGCAAAACAGGCACTAGGGCAAGGTTTTTTGAAAATCCTAGGGGAAATTTGTTGCAGTTTTTCTTAAGAGTGTGCTTTCTAGCAAATCCCAAAACTAAGTCTATGCAAATATACAATATTCAGAGGTAGAAATCTGCAGAAACAAGAATCAAAATCAAGAATCTGGAAACAAAGCAAGAAAAGCAAGAAAAACAAGAAAAAAAAGCGTGATTCAAAATTAATAACGCAACAGAGATTCGGGAATAAGGAAAAATTACAAATCCGCAGAACACTGAGTGGGTGTGTGCAAGGTAGTGTGCAAAAACCATAGGCAATACGAATACTCAAGGACTCAGGAACAAATTATGATGCAAAGACAAGAGATAATGACCGAAGCGTGAAGACAGAAACAGAGTACAACTATCAAGACAAATTCAATAATAATAGATACTTTATTGGTGTATATTCAGAACAGTGGAAGATTGAAACTGAAACAGAAGGAATTGAGGACTAACCGAATAAAGCCGAGGAAGCGAGGCCGGAACAATATTCGCCGGAGTCAGATGGTAACAAACGCTAGAGCAGAACAATGAGTGCCTCACCAAAAGTGGTAGATGGAGTAGTTACAGAAGCTTGAAAACACAAAAATAGAGGTTTAGAGGAGAAATGTTAGAGAGAGAAGATTTGAGAGGAAGCAAATTGAATTCGTAAAAGTGAAGAAACGGGGAGAGAGAGGGAGGAGTTTTTGTCAAAAATAGGAAAAGGTGGCAAAACGTAATGAGTTGCCTTGGAGGACGTGCTTGTCAGGCGGTGTGGGTAGAAATGACGCGCCCTGACAGCGCGTGACAGATACGAACCAACGAGGAAGGGACACATGGAAGAAACGGTTGAAAAAATTGTACGTGACAGCTCATGCGCAGTTGGAACTCTTGTAATTCTTGAAGTAATGAGGCCATGATCTCAACCACAAAATTGATCTTGGTTAAGACACTAGAAGAACTTGATTATTGGTTCTTGGTCCTTAATAGAATAGGCAACTGAATCCAAGCTACGTAAAGCTGACGAGTCGTGAGCTCGGTCGAAGAGAAGAATGAATTAGGTTCTATCACCTCAGATTGCCGAGGTAATAGAATCTAGGGGACAGTTGTGGGGACATATTTTAAGAGTGACAGCACATGACTAAGGTAATGCCGAAGTATCAACTGAGGTGCCACGTGGCCTAGCCGGAATGCGAGATACGGAGATACAGGAATGCGAGATAAGCAAATAAGGGACAAAAGTCCCAAAATAGGGAAAGATCTCAGTCTGGATAGAGAAAAGGCTCAAGAAGAGTTTATTTCTATCCAGATGAGGGTCCAGGTTAAGCATGGAGACTAAGTCCATTGAAGTAAGGCTTCTAAAGGGATCAGGTCACTGCTGATTATAAAAGTAAGACACCCTCATGGGTTAGAGGTAAGTTTTTTGCTTGTGAGTTTAAGCACACTTTGTTATCTGTGAGAGATATCGATTACTGACTTGATTGTCAGAGTGCCCTCAGGTGGACGAACCATCGCCGGATTTTTATTTTTCTGTGACAAGTTGTTCGGGTTTAAACTATTCTGCCAGTGCTCTCCAACTGAGTTTCTCATTTGGTTGTGTGGTCAAAAATCAACACCCACAAGGGTTATTGCGTTTCAATATTAAACGAGATAATTATTCACTTAGTGTAAATTTTCACATTGCTATTAAATAAGGTTAATGTTCACATTACTATTAAGCAATGCTAATGTTAAAGTTCACATCGAACTAATTTATAAGCCCATGTAACCATAATCCAAAGTATTCATGTGAACACGAGAATAATGTGAATGTTCACAATGCAAAATATATCACAACATTCACATCCATATATATAAAGTACACGTTTATGCACAATCAAAATGCTGAAGCGAATATTAACATCAAGAATAAACCAACAACTAAGTAGATATAACTACATTCTACAATAGTTATGTGTACATAATTATAAAGCAATTGACAACAATGTAAATATTCACATTGGCTTTGTAATACCAAAAAATTTGACTACATACCAGTGGAGAGGAGAGGACTGGATTGGTATGTGTGGGTTGGGTTGTGTCTTTTGTTGATTCTTACTATTTTTTATTTTTATTTTTATTTTTTTTATTTTTAAGTTTTGAACAAAAAGAAACACTTGTGAACTAAAAAAACAAAGGACTCGGACACATAAAGAAGATCAAATACTTTGATGGAAATGAGAGAGAGAGGGTTGGGTGATGGTGCGAAAGATAAGGGAAAGGGAGAAGAAGAGCACAAAAACGATAAGAGAGAGGAGAGAAGGAGTCACTGTCATGGGTAAGCCACACAATTTGTTTCTCATTTCTATTATGATCCGATTGTTGCATATATATGTGTATGTATATGTATATGTTGTTTTTGTTGTGTGAATTTGAGTAACAATGGTGTATATTGTATATTACTGCGAGAATCAAGGTTCATGAGCACAAGAACAACAGTGGTAGACGGAGATGAGAGAGATGATAAACCCAAGAGATGCCTAAAAATGTTGGAAAGGGTATTATGGTCATATTACCAACTATGAGACTTATTGAAATATTAAGAAATAAAATGGAATAAATGGAATATAAGTCTTAGAAGTAAGATTATTAACAAACGTCTCCATATTTTAAGGTTAATTCATTTGACTTCGCTGCTGCAAAGTTACAAGCCAATGAACTTGATGGAATAAATTTATTTATATTTACTGTCCAAAAAGATCAAATTTGTCTGCATCTTATAATAATTTATCCACTTGTCTGTGACACTTTCATGGGAGTAATAATTTTTCCTCTCATGGGCATCACACCATGCGGTATTGCCTCTGTAGAAGTGTTTGAGACCCCTCAATCACCAATCCCCCACCCCATATAGATGTGAAAATTGGTTATTGGAGAAGAAAAAAAAAATATCTATCAATTACAAGTCAAAAAGGGTAGTGGGGTCACCTCTGGAGGGGTCCGGATCATTTTTCATTGCCTCTGCCTACTACTATTTAAAATGACAGTTTTAAAAGGCCCACCCTTGCGCCTTTGTAATGAAAATAAAATGTTATATTTTTTAGAAAAATTATACAAAATGTGTATACAAATGAGGAAATTTTATTATACATACTTCTTGAAAGAGATGTACCATATATATTCTTAATTATGTCATTTTTTCTTTTTAATTATGATCAATTTTTTTTAATTATAATATTATTTTAGTTATGACTTATGAGATTTTTTGTTATATCTCATGTAGTGTTTGATTATGACTTTTTTTTTAGTTAAGACTCAAAAAATATATAATTATGTCATTTTAATTATAAGGTGTCTATAATATACACTCCTCAAATGGTGCGTACCATAATTTTTTTTATACAAATAATCATATATTAATGATAGAAAGAAACATAATATATTATATTATTATATATAATAATTATGTATATTTTCAGTTTGAAGGATTGTGTTTTCGCCTTTAATCATATCTCGGATGCTAGTGAGATCGAGAAGGGATTGAAGATTAATTTTATAACGTTAATAATGAAGGTATTAATAAAAATAAAAATTGATATGATATATAATAACTAATAATTTAGGGTAAATTACACTCACTCCTGAGGTTTAATTCAATTACATTTCATTTCTTGATCTTTTAAAAATTATATTTTCACTGCTATGATTAATAGTCTTATTTCACAAACTCCTTTAATTTTATAAAAGGTATTAACTCCTAATAGAAAAACATAAGAAATTACATTGGAAAAAAAAAAAAAAAGTAAAGGAAATGAAAAAAAAAAAAAAAAAAATTGAGGAAGTAAAGCAAAGTAAGAAAAGAGAGAGTGCATGGGTTCAATATTTTTATTCCATCTAATGACAGGGGAGCTAATGTAATTTTTTAAATGTCGGGGGTGATATATATTAAACTCAAATCTCAAAGGGTACAAGTGTAATTTATCCAATAATTTATAAGTGATGAGATTTTAAAATGTAAAATAATATTTAAATAAATAAAAACAAGTACTTAAATATAATATTTTAGGGTGTGTTTGGTAACGTTTACGTTTTCAGTTTATATTTACAAAAATTTTATAAATTGATTTTTGTTTATTTTTTGTTTATTTTTAGAAAAACATAAACTACAAACGCGTTTGGTAATTGACAAAAAATGTTTAAAAAATATAAAAAATATAAAAAAGAGTGAGAAATGGCAAGTGGTGGCAAGTGGCGGCGGAAGACGGTGGGGTGGAAAGTGGTGACGATGGGTGGTGGGTAGCTAGTGGTGGTGGGTGGTGGCGGGTGGGTGGTGGAAAGTGGTGACGGTGGGTGGTGGGTAGCTGGTGGTGGTGGTGGTGGTGGGTGGGTGGGTGACGGTGGCGAGTGGTGGGTGTTAGCAAGTGGGTGGTGGTGGTGGTGCTGGTGGTGGTGGTGGCGGGTGGTGGGTGGTGGTGGTAGGTGGGTGGCGGATGGCGGGTGGTGGTGGGTGGTGGCAGGTGGGTGGGTGACGGTGGCGGGTGGTAGCGAGTGGGTGGTGGTGGTGGTGGTGGTGATGGCGGGTGGTGGGTGGTAGTGACAGGTGAGTGGCGGGTGGTGGGTGGTGGCGGCAGGTGGGTGGCGGATGGCGGGTGGTGATGGTGGGTGGGTGGGTGACAGTGGCAGGCGGTAGGTGGTAGTGAGTGGGTGGTGGTGGTGGTGACGGGTGGTGGGTGGTGGGTGGTGGTGGCAAGTGGGTGGCGGATGGCGGGTGGTGGTAGGTAGTGGCGGATAGGTGGCAGGTGGTGGTGGTGGTGGGTGGGTAGGTGGGTGACGGTGGCGGGTTGTATAGCGAGTGGGTGGTGGTGGTGGTGGTGGTGGTGGTGGGTGGTGGGTGGTGGTGGGTGGTGGGTGGTGGTGGCAGGTGGGTGGGTGGTGGGTGATGGTGGTGGCGGTGGGTTGGTGGTGGTGGCGGCATGGGTGGCAGGTGGCTGGTGATGGTGGGTGGCTGGTGGTGAATGGTGGTGGCAGGTAGGTGGTGAGTGGTGGTAACAAGTAGGTGGCGGGTGGTGGTGGCGGGCGGTGGATGGTAGTGGCGCGTGGGTGGTGGTGGTGGTGGTGGTGGTGGGTGGGTGGGTGACCGTGGCGGGTGGTGGGTGGTAGTGAATAGGTGGTGGTGGTGGTGGTGGTGGTGGTGGTGGTGGCGGGTGGTGGTAGTGGGTGGATGGGTGACGGTGGCTGGTGGTGGGTGGTAGCGAGTGGATGGTGGTGGTGGTGGCAGATGGCAGGTGATGGTGGTGGTGGCGGATGGCGGGTGGTGATGGTGGGTGGCAGATGGCGGATGGCGGATGGTGATGGTGGGTAGGTGACGGTGGCGGGTGGTAGGTTGTAGCGAGTGGGTGGTGGTGGTGGTGGCGGTGGCAGGTGGGTGGTGAGTGATGGTGGTGGTGGTGGTGGTGGTGGTGGTGGTGGTGGTGGTGGTGGTGGGTGGCAGGTGGTTGGTGATGGTGGGTGGATGGTGGTTGCAGGTGGATGGTGAGTGGTGGTGGCAAGTAGGTGGCGGGTGGTGGTGGCTGGCGGTAGATAGTAGTGGCAGGTGGTGAGTGGTGGCGGGTGGATGGCAGGTAGGTGGTGGTAGTGGTGGTGGCGAGGGGTGGGTGGCGGGTGGTGGTGGTGGTGGCGGGGTGGCGGGGGGGGCGGTGGCGGGTGGTGGCCGGTGGTGGGTGGTGGAGACGGGTGGTGGCAGGTGGTGGTGGGAGATAGGTGGTGGGTGGTGGTGGCGGAAGACGGTTGCGGGTGGTGGCTAGTGTTGGGTGATAAAAAAAAAAAAAAAACTAAAAACTCAAAATGGAAACACATTTTTTGTGTTTTCATTTTTTGGCTAAATTTATAAACTGAGACCACTGATTTATAAATCAAAAATTTTACCAAACAAGTTTTTATTTGAGCTTTTTAAATTTTTGTAAATATAAACAGAAAACTGAAAACGTAAGTGTTACCAAACGGCACCTTAGTGTCTTAGATTTTGATTTTTTTTTTTTTTCGTGTTGTTGTCATATATTGAATGGAATTTTTTTTTCTTAACACATTTTTTGATTAAGGATTTATTATATTGTTCACACAAATAATTACTTGATATTTTGAGAGCACTATATGATATTATTTATGTAATAGTTTAAACCAATAGTATAGCAAAAAATTTTGTAAATTAGATATAATAAACTCATTATTTTTAGATAGTTGACAGACTACGTGATTTGTAATTTCACATGCTTTGAGCATCACGTAGGCAATGCTATATGGTATTCTAAGATTGTTTAATAATTTTCAATCAAAACATATCATTTATAAGTAATGTCATCTCTTTAATATTTTTCTGTCAAATAAAAATTAGGATTAATTACCTAAAAGTCCTATCTACACATTTGGTGGTAGTTTAGGTCCTATCAAAAAAAATTTGAACCAATAAGTCCTATGTACAGGTAAAAATACATTTTGTCCTTTAATTCCAAAACTGAAAATGTTCTCAATTTATAATTATCAAAACTAAGAAATTTCTCAATTTTTTTTCTAGTATGAATTGAGAATATTATCAAAACTATCAAAACTAAAAAATTTATAATTATCAATTTTGAGAATTTTCTCAATTTTTTCATCATTAAAATTGAGAATATTATAAATTGAGAAGGTTCTCAATTTCAAAAAACCCTAGATCTCTCTCTATCTCTAATGGCAGTGGCCGATCTATCTCTGCAAATTTCCTGAGTGAGGTGACGGTAATTTCCTCAATTTACACACCAATTCCGATTCGACGACCATTATAGTACTAGTTCTCTTTGCTTTGGTCTTCGGATTTCTCAGCCGAAAGAAGAACTATGATGAAGATCATCATCAGGATCATCAAATTGTTTCTAGTAATGTTAGAAATGAGGTCCAGAAATCGGATTCGTCTACAGTTCATTGGTGGTATGAGTATTCGGATCATCGGACGGTGCATGATTCATCTGGTGTTGGTGGATTGAGGAGGACTAGTAGGACCAGTAGCTCATATCCAGATCTGCATGAAGCGTCACCTTGGGACGCTGCCGCTGATGATCGGTGGCGATTTTCCGATGATACTCAAGTGGATGCGTATCGGCATTCGGAGTCCAATCGATTTCGCAGACGACGGAGTTGGAAGTAGATTGAAGAAGATGAAGAAGATGAAGATGAAGATAAAGGATCTGATTGTAGCAAGACTATTCATGTTGACCAAAGACCGGAGACTGGGTTTGTGGGGAGGAGAGAGTGTAACAACCCAGATTTTTAATTATTCTGTAGAATTTATACTAATATTATTTAATCACAGTTGGAAAAATATATAATTTATTATATATTATTATGTGTAATTTTGTAAAATAATATAATTATTATGAATTTAGCGGTCCAAGTATAAATAAATAATAATAATAATAGGTGTGGTAGTAAAATAAATAATTAATTTGCTATTGGTATATGATAGAATGTAATTTAATTAGAAATTAATTATTTATATAATTATATTAACATACTGGGCTAAAATGTAATTATCTTAAATATCTATTACGATAAGTATAAATCTTAAGAAAATCTTTGAGTTGCCACGTGTTGACCGGCTGTGGCTTCCTCCTTCCTATTTAAGGGAGGCGCTCACCTGGAGAAGAAAAAGAAAGAAGAAAGAAAAGAAAGAAAGAAAGGAAAGAAAGAAAAGAGAGGAAGAAGGAAAAAATAGTGGAAGTTGAGAGGGTCTTTGATAGTAGAAAGAAAGGATGAGGTTTTAAAGTTAAGGTGAATTATATTATACCCTGAGTCACCATAATATATTTTACGTATATTTTGACTTACCAAAATCTGTTTTATACAAGTTATATTTTATTAGTATATTAATAAAAGTTATGTTTTATAAAAATTTCAATTACGTGGATTATTTTCTGAACCCTATTTGTTAAAAAGAAACCCATGGATATGTTTGTTTTATTTTTAAAAAATATTTGACTATGACTTTATAAACAATTATGTTTGGTAAATACCACCACGGGAGTCCCACGTTTTGGGGGACTTAAATAACCATTGGCCTCTGTTTAACCACTTTGTGGTCCTCTGTTTGTCATGGATCCATTGACCTCTGTTCTGTGCGGAGCAAAGTGTTGTGCGGAGCTAAGTGCTACACTATTGTGGGAGCCACCTCTAGAATTCGTATGAGCCACCTCTTGAATCCGTACCTCTGTTCTGTGCGGAGCAAAGTGTTGTGCGGAACTAAGTGCTACACTATTGTGAGAGCCACCTCTAGAATCTGTACGACCACGTCTTGAGTCCGTACCTCTGTTCGGACTGTCACTTCTGTGAGGTATGTTCTATTCTGTTTAGTACCGTGGTTATGGCTATATATTTACATAATTTATGTATTTCAATTTCTGCCACTTAAATGATTTGTTTACTAATGATTTATTTACCAAACTGAATTATGTAAATATTTTGGCCTAATTAACCATTCATGGTTATTTTGTGTCTCTTATACTCTTGGTATAATATTTCTCACTCTGCCATGTGCTTATAGTTGTTTACCAATTTTCAGGAAACAATGCAATTCAGAAATAGTTTTTGGAAAGTCTTAGACACGGGACTGCGGAATAGACACACACAACACTTTTATGATATTTTTCTATGTAAATATCGGCCTTTTTGGTCAATACATTTTGTAATAAAAATAGAAACTCCAATGATTATTTTGGTACCCTTACTTAAATATTTCTTCCGCTTGCGTTTATTAATTTGTTCAAGAATTGGCCGTAGGTAACTTCAGTTACTGGTCATCACGATACTTAACCTTTAGATACGGGGAGCGAGTCGTGACAGAGAGAGAGAGAGAGTGTGTGTGTCTGGTTGGCGAGGAGGTTTTGAAAGGGTAAATTAGCCTATTAAAAATTAATGGGACTTGAAGGAGCAAATAATTTTATATAGAACTTAATTGATTATAAGTTTATAAAATGAGACTTGTATGTAAATGCCTCTAAAAATTAAATAGATTTTATAATAATTTGTGCTACAAAGGATTTGTTCTTATTTTTTAAAATTAGAAATTTTGATCTATAATTTTTTGTGTTAAAATTATAAATTTACATCACCATCCTGCACCGAACTATTCTACACTATTATAGAATTTTAATTTGTTCCTATTTATAATGAATATGTAATTTTTTATACTTAAATTTAGCTAAATAAAAAATTATAATTAATAATGTCCCCTCTAACTTAATGTTCTAACTCAGACACTAGTCTAGGGGTTGTTTGACAATAATTTAGTTAAAAAATCAAAAAATAATACAAAAAAATTAAAAATTTATTTTATTCTATTTATATTTTACACATGTTTTATAAAAATCAAAAATTCATTTCAAACATTTAAAAAAAAAAAATTCACTTGACATTTTAATTAAAAAAATTACTAAAAGAAACTCTTTTCCCAAATTGTCAACAAAATTAGACTTAGGACTATTTTGAAAAAGTGATTAAATTTTAACTTTTAACTCATTTTTTTGAATCACATCACCCCTGACATTTTTTATACATTTTTATAAAAGACAAAAAATTAAAAAATCAACTTTTAAACATCTTTTCAACCTAACCCTTAATTGTAATTCTCAAATATGACGTAAGCAGTGACACAAAACGAAAGAAAGTCCTAGAAGCCCCAACGATATTCGCATGGAAGGATGCTTTAGTTGCCCTCCACCACTCAAGCGAATCATTTGCAAACAAACAAACAAAAATCCACAGACCCACCTACCGTTCTATATATACACAATCAATCACACACACCCTCATCGAATCGAATCACTACCAATACAAATCTCTTGATTTCTCAACATTTTCTAACAATGGCGGACGAAGTTATCCTTCTGAGCACATGGCCAAGCATGTTCGGAATGAGGGTCCAGATCGCACTGGCAGAGAAGGTGTGGAGTTCGAGTTCAGAGAAGAGGACTTGACCAATAAGAGCCAACTCCTCTTGAAGATGAACCCGATTCACAAGAAAATCCCTGTTCTCATCCACAATGGAAAACCGGTCTGTGAGTCTCTCGTAGCGGTCCAGTATGTTGATGAGTTCTGGAAAGACAAGAGTCCTCTCTTGCCCTCTGATCCTTACCAGAGAGCGCAGGCTAGGTTCTGGGCTGACTATGTTGATAAGAAGGTATTATTATTATTATTATTATATGCATTAATGTGTGTTTGTTTTAATTTTTGTTTATAATTTTAGAGACACAAATAATTTAAATGAATTTGATTATTGGGGAGGTGGGAGAGTGAGGTGATTTTAATTTTTGATATATGATTATTAGCTCTTAATATATTAGAAATTGCACCAAATAGGCTCATAGTTAGCTATCTTAATGCTTATATTAGAGTGTGATTATAAATATGTTAGTAAATTGACCCCATCCATTGCAAAAGGACAAAATATAATCATTAAATATATGGATAATGTGTTTTAAGTTTTGGGTTGAATTTTTTTATGGAAAATGATTTTTCCTCACAAATTTGTCCCCCCCCCCCCTCCGAACAGCTCGAAATTTAGAAGAGAAAGAGAGAGAAAGAGAAGAGAGGGGAAGAGGAGATGGCAGCTCATCGCAGCCCTCTGCCTCTGCCTCACAACCCCCGCCTATGCCTCTGCCTCTGCATCCGCCCCCGCCCCGCCTCCGCCTCCGCCTCCGCCTCTTCTTTCTTCTTCTCTTCTTCTTTCTTTCTTCTTCTTCTTCTTTTCTGATTGGAAAAAAAAAAAAAAAAAAAATCAAAACGACGAAATGACATCGTTTTGAATTCGGGGATTCGGACGCCCTCTCTTTCGAGTTACGTAGCACGATTGTTTTTTTATGAAACAAAAAATTTGGTGTCAATCAAGTCTTTTAATTTAATATATTTTTTTGGTTTATGTTTAGTCGATTGAGGGAGATTGAATTGAGTTAAAATAAAACATTTTTTTGTCTGAATAATTTCATTTAAGTATAGCTTAGGCTGGTGCAATTCAATTTTTGGGAAAAACTGAATGTTCCAATCGGACAAAATTCCTAGAATCGTCACTATTTGTCCCTGGGAGGGGCATTGGGATAAGAAACAATATGAATTTTTGTTTCCATCACAAAATACATTTTTAACTGTGATCACCATTCGAGCAGGGCATTGGGTTAGGGAATGTAGAATTCTGTGCCGATCACAAACACATATCTAACCAGATTTATGAACCTTTTGGTGTTGTGGATTTGCAGATCTATGATGCTGGGAGGAGAATATGGGCCACAAAAGGAGAGGACCAAGAAGTAGCCAAGAAGGACTTCACAGATTGCCTCAAGGTCTTGGAAGGAGCACTTGGAGACAAACCATACTTTGGGGGTGAGGATTTCGGGTATGTCGACGTGGCGCTCGTCCCCTTCTACAGCTGGTTCTATGCCTATGAGACTTGTGGCAACTTTAGCATAGAGGCAGAGTGCCCCAAGTTCATTGCTTGGGCCAAGAGGTGTATGGAGAGGGAAAGTGTGGCCAAGTCTCTCCCTGACCCCCACAAGGTTTATGGCTTTGTTTTGGAGCTGAAAAAGAGAGTTGGGATATAATGTGCAAGTGTTGCCAAGTTGGATAATATTTTTTTGTGGTTGAGGTTGTGTTTGTGTGTGAATTTTTGTAGTTTTCAGATCTTGAGAGTTTGTGAATGGGTCTTATTATTATGTAATAAGAGGACACTTGCATGTGTCCATCCATGTCTCCTCGAAACCCTGATGTGCTTTCCATCCCTGTCTTACCAAAAAAAAAAAAGAGGACACTTGGATGTGTCCTCTGGAATTTGGCTGCATGCCATTGTAATAGAAATGTTCATTAGTTGTAGAGAAAATCTTGGCAGCAACCTCCTATTATTGTGATTTCAGTTTTCAGTTGTTCTCCCTGTTTGCATTGGTTTCAATTTCTAGTTCTTTTGTAATTGTTCTGTCTTGTAAAACATAAAATGCTCTTCTCGTACCTCTCCTCTTCTCCATCCCTTTCACTGTCACCACTGCCAACCCTCCTACATAACCCACTCCCTCCACAAATTTACAGTAGAAGAATAGACCTCTAATGTTAATTAGTCAGACAATAAATAGATCAGATTGCACATTTAAGTCTATAAGAAAAAAATAAAACAATAGTGCTTCTACGCTTAATTGTGTAGCTCATGATAAAAATTTTAGAACCATCTAATGCTGTAAATTTTAGTATTTTCATTGAAAATGAGAAAATAACTATTTTCACCAATTGAGGTGACATCATCTTTATTATTTTTAAAACTCCAAAAAGAAGCAATTCTCAAACACTTAAAGAACAAATTAAAAAATTTACTAAATAAACAAACTTCAAGCCACTTAGGCGCTGTTTGGGAATCGGCTAAAGAGGCTATAATAGCCTATTTGGAGAAAAAAGCAAAAAAGCAGCACTGTTGGAGGATTTTTCAAAAAAAAAAAAAAAAAAGGAGGTGACAGCGTTGGACAGTGTAGGCTGTGCCTACACTGTCACAGCTGGCAATGGGTACCTAAGCAGCAAAATTACCATTTTGCCCCTTTAATCAATTTAAAAAATTATAATTTTAAGGACAAATTTGTCATTTCAAATTCAAACATCATTTCAACACACTTTTCAATACAATAACTCAACTAAAAAATCATCTCATCTTCCGAAACACAAAAACTAAAATAGCCACTAAAATAACTAAAAAGCCAAATAACCTACTAAAATAGCCACTTCCCAAACGAGGCCTTAATAAATGGACACCTAAATAATGAGACACAGAATGAGGACACAAAACCGGCACAGAAGATCCCAAAACCATTGGGGGCTCCGAAATCCCAAAGTCGGTGGTGGGACCAAATTGTGAATAAAATAAGTTTTTAATTTGTAATTCCCAAATTTGAGGTAAGCACTGACAACAAAAGAGAATCATCATCAACCCACAACTCTCAAAAATCTACAAACCCACCCATCCTTTGATCTGTATATATATACACAAAATCAATCACACATTATATAATATAGCCTCATCAAATCACCACCAATACAAATCGTTCACCTCAAAATCTCTTGATTTCTTGACATTTTTGTGACAATGGCAGACAAAATTATTCTGGTGAGCACATGGGTAAGCATGTTGGGGATGAGGGTCCAGATCGCACTGGCAGAGAAGGATGTGGAGTACTAGTTTAGGGGAGAGGACTTGACCAACAAGAGTCAACTCCTCTTGGGTTCACGAGAAATTTCCAGTTCTGATCCACAGTGAAAACCGGTCTGTGAGTCACCCATGGTGGTCTAGTATGTTGATGAGGTCCGGAAAGACACTGTCCACTCTTACCCTATGACCCTTACCAGAGAACTCAGGCCAGGTTCTGGGCTGACTATGTTGACAAGAAGGTAAAATTATGCTAGTACACTCAATTATCTTTTACATCCCTAATCATTTGGAATCTTCAGCCACAATCATTGCGCTAGGACAGCATTGGGTTGGGGTATGGAACTCTAAATTTTGTGCCAATCACAAAATACATTTAACTGCACGACATGGTGGAAATCTTGAACCAAAATTTAGAATTGGCGTAGGAACATAGAATTCCGTGCCAATCACAAACACATATCTAACCGTATTTATGAAACTTTTGGTGCTGTGGATTTGCAGATCCCTGATGCTGGGAGAAAAGTACGGACCGCAAAAGGAGAGGACCAAAAAGCAGCCAACGAGGAGTTCATAGATTGCCTCAAGGTGTCGGAAGGAGCACTTGGAGACAAGCCATACTTCGAGTACGTCGACGTGGCACTCATCCCTTTCTACAGCTGGTTCTATGCCTATGAGACATGTGGCAACTTCAGCATAGAGGCAGAGTGCCTCAAGCTCATTGCATGGGCCAAGAGGTGTTTGGAGAGCGAAAGTGTAGCTAAGTCTCTCCCTGACCCTCACAAGGTTTATGGCTTTGTTTTGGAGCTGAACAAGAAAATGGGTTAAGAGTAAGAAGATGGGATGTGATATGTTAACATTTTTATTTTTATTTTTTTGGTTGAGGTTGTGTTTGTGTGGTTAACTCTCTCTACTCGAGATTTAAATGGAAAAGAGCGAGTTCTCCAAAAATTTACAGTAGAATAGACCCCTAATGTTTAATTGGTCAGCCAACAAATTGATCAGAATCCACATTTTAAGTCCAGAAGAACAATAAAACAATAATTTGCTTCTGCGCTTAATTGTGTATCGCTCATGAATATAATCTCTAGGACCATTTAATGTGGTGAGATAATCAGTAAACAAAGCACAAAATCTAGCAAAATTTACTTGATCACATTGTCTTTTATAGAACTGACAGTAATATCTTTCTCAATAATCGACAACTAATTACAGCTACAAAATTTGTGGAATTGTAGTCCCCTCACAATTAGGAATGTAAAAATGGCCCGCGGCCTAAATCCCGCCCGCAGTCCGGTTAGGCCCAGACCCGAGCCCAGCCCGAGACTCTAGGCCTGAGCCATCATTTTGAAGTCCGGCCCATCAGTCCACTCAAGGCCCACTCAAAGCCTGGCCCGAGACCCAGTGTCATTTTTGATGAAAAAAAATAAAATTTTGGTGAAAAAAATAGAAAAAAATGTTCAAGCTCTGCCTAAGACCGAGCCCAGACTTATCGGCTCAGTCCAACGACCCGCCCAAGGCTCAAATATCTCTTGGGCCTAATCTTCCGGCCCGTGGACGTGCCTGATTTGGCAAGAACCCACAAAACTGACATAGACCAGGCCGAGTCAGGCCAAATTTACACCTCACTCTCACAACCATTGTTGTCTTGGTCTCCTATGTTCTTCGTAATCCACCTCACTTTCATTATCCTTCAGAAAGCTTAGGAAAGCAAGAAAGCCAAAAAGAAGAATCCACCCCATCAGTTTCCTCCACCACGACCTTCACCGTCACCTCCATCATCACGAGGTGGAAATCCAGCCCCACCATTGTCTAGATGGGGTGTGCTTATCCCTTCTGCATTTTAGCAAAGCATTGCAAGTCATTCCAATAATGTAAAGTCCAACATCAAAGTGCTTTTCAATAAATGAAGTAGACCTTCGGAAAAAAAAAAACATGATAACAAGGGCAAGCACAAACAAATCTTATTCTGACATAACACAATTGGAAAAAGGCAGTGCACTTTTATGTACACATGAAACTAATCATTAATTCTAATAAGTGCGAAACCCAAAGATATACCAAGAAAAGTTCACGATATCCAAAGACAGAAATAAAATATTTAGACAACTATCCATAAAAAGGTAAATAAATTAATAAAAGAGGTGGTCAACTAGTAATGGTTGCAATACACAACCCCCCAAAAAAAAAAAAAAAAAATTTCGATGAATAATTAATTCTTTTTGTTCCAACTAATCCTTTATCCAACATTGTAACTTCTTTCTCTTATCAAGCAATTATAATTTCCCAATTAAATTGCAATTTTCTTAGCAGTATTCTTTTTTAGTTGTGCTATGAATACTAAAAATATTTTACAAAATAGGACACAGATATGAGACAAATAATAGGTCTTACATGTGGGATTCACCATATGTGGCAACCACCCAGTGTCTCACATTTGTGTCCTATTTTATAAAAATCATATATGCACTTTGGATTTACTCATTCTTTTTTTAAAATCACACCAAGAAGGCAAGTCATTCAGGTTTAAACCAATCTATTCCACAAAATGTTTTACTTTGAATTCCTTCCAATCACATAACATGCAATTAAAATAAAAATAAAAATAAAAATAAAAAACTGAAAATAAAAATGAAAATAAGAAAAACATGAAACTTTGATGATTGGTCATAAAAGAATTAGCTATTCCCATCAGTCGGAACTTTGGCTATAGTTTGGGGCCTTTTTGTTTCGGGACAGGTTTGCACAGCTACACATGTTGAATTCTGTCAACAAAACTATTTTTACCTTCTCCAGACAAGATAAAAAGAAGTACAAATAGAAAATACAACATTATGTGACTGTCACAAAGAAAAATACATCATATCATGGCTTCTCCAACCCTGCATTGTCTATTGACTAGTGGAAATTCATTTTAAGGTTTCTAGCAAGATTTACAGTACTATAAATTTTAAATTTAGAAATTACTGTACAACTAGAAAGACACAACAGTGTTGGTAGAACCTCATTATGGAGAATGCCCATTGAGGTGTACATATATAGGTCACCATCCTATATTAGAGGAAATGTCATTTTGCCAGTCAAATTATTATGCAAAAATTATTTTGGCATCCAGACTTAGTGTTATTTTAATTTGACACTTAAATTTTTTGAAATTTGATTAATTTACTCCCCCTGTCTGATTCAGTAAACGGAATATGTTGTCATGACACCAAATTTCACTTAGAACTTTATTTTACCCCCCCCCCCCCCCAAAAAACTATATTTTAGAAATCAATTGCCCCTCAAATATTTAAAAATAAATAAGTAAATAATATACTTTGCAAAAAAATAATTAAAATAATATAAAAATCCTCATTTAGAATTGTCTTTTTTAAGTCTCAAATTATCTCGAGTCGATCCTGGAGAAACTAAGGCCTCGTTTGGGAACAGGCTAATTTAGTAACTTTTTGGCTATTTGGCTAAAATATGAACTAAAAAAAACTAGTATGTTTGGGATGACTTTTTGGCTTTTTACGAAAAGATGTGCAAAAAGTAGAGAGAAAAAAAAATCTTTGACTTTTTGGTATGGGTTGTTGGTAGTAACTTTTTGACTTTTTGGCTAAAAAAGATGGTTCCCAAACGAGGCGTAATTGAGCGGAAAATTTCTTGGCTACTTTATGTGTGTGCGCACGCATAATTTTAACTAATTCATTCCCCAAACTAATTTCAATAGAATTGATCGACTACTAATAATTTCAAAATTGAGTAAGTAAAAATTTAGACCACACTTATTATGAGAGCAACATCTTCTTTTAAAATTTGAAAATTTATATTGAATAATAAAAATGAATATGTCAAGATTTGCCTACAAAAGTGAGATTACTTACTCGGTCATATCATCGATTGAATAACAATTTAGTGTAAAAGTTAGCAATTACTGTCTAAAGAATACTCAATAGGACTAATACTAATTCTTTTATTTAATTTTTTTTTCATTTTTGAGATAAAAAATTGTTAATTTAATATTTATTATTTTTTTTAATATTGGGAAGGCTAATTGATTTTTAAGGTATAATTTGGGAGGTAAAATGAAGTTTGGTGCTATGTCAGCACATTCCGTTTAATTGTAGACGGAATCAGACAGCGAGAATAAAATTGATTAAATTTCAAAAAGTTTAGATGTCAAATTAAAATAAGATGAAGTCTATCTAAGTGCCAAATTGATTTTCACATAATAATTTGGGGGGGCAAAATGATATTTCCTCCATATATATTATGTGGCATGCCAAACCAAAATGGAGCAAAAGCAAGAAGTTAAAGAGAGAAATTAGAGAACAACGATCATCAAACACAGTGATTAAGAAACAACCTTGAGGGAATTGCAAGTATACAGATGAAAAAAAAAAAAAAAAAAAAAAATTGATTACTTTTTGAAAGAAAAGTATTTATTTTTAGAATTCAAGAACATAAGATTCTTCGGCCCATGTAGGGGAAATGGTGTAGGTTTTTTTTGTTCTGTCGGTGGTTGCAGATGTTAGGTTTGGGGTCTTATTATCTTTCCTTGCGTCTTTGGAACTTCACTTATATCTCTCTCTGTAGGGTTCAAGTCTATATGTCTAGTTTTTACCTTAGGTTTTAGGCATTCTAGTTTCTAAATGACAAGTCCTTCTTAGCTTCTCTTCAGGTATTTTTTCCTTTATTTATTTTGTTCTGCTTTTCACTTATAATTCTTTTCTTTGATGGAGTGAAATTCTTTTCTTTGCCAAAAAGAATGTTATTGACAGGGATAGGCCCACAAGGACCACGGCCCACGGCCCACCATGCGTAAACTCAAGCCCACCATCCAACCCCCGTGGCACAACCCGGTCAGTGAAACCCAGCACAGCTGGAGGCCAACTAAGCAGGGAAGGCCAATGATGCTCGGACACGTGGCGGGTGCAGAACAGGCCATGTCAGCAGACAAAGATCTGCAAAGTTATTGCCACAGCACATCACCATTAATGCAACCCATCACAGCATTTATTGCGACAACACCCCTCAGCCGGAATGGCGCCCCCTCACCCTGAACAAGACGAACCACGGCGCAAGCTTTCGGCGGAAAAGGTCAGAACGGCTGAGACAACGAAATGATTACAAAATGATATAAGCAAAGCTCGAAGACAGGAAGAAGGTTAAGTTTTCTATCTCCCTGACTCCTCCTACGTATTGTCTATCACCCTTACTAATTCACACGCCGGAGGGTTCGCCGGGGGACTACCCCGTTCCCCGATTGAACTTGCTTGCAGGTTACCCAGTGGGCTTGAGGAGCTCGGATCGGTCCAACCCATCCACTAGGACGCACTGTATCATCAGGAGCTTGGATCGGTCCAACCCATCCACCAGGTTACCCAGTGGGCTTGAGGAGCTCGGATCGGTCCAACCCATCCACCAGAACGCACTGTATCATCAGTTGGCGCCGTCTGTGGGAATCGCGGTTTGTCCGTGCGACAGTTGTGTTCATTGCCGCCGGAGCCCCACTTTTCCAGCAACCTTTGTCACCTCATCCGTCACGTGCATGGTAACGACCAGATCCATGGCTTCCCACCACAATGCTGCCGATCACCAGACCGACCCTCCCAATCCAAACAACCCACCACAGTACTTCATCGAGCTCACCAACAGCATCAACCGTATGGCCGAACAAAACCAGGCCTTAATTAACGCTCTGCTCCAACGGAACCTCCCTATCCCTCCTCCACCCCCAGATATTCCACCCCATCCAGAACAAGTTCCAGGCCATACTGTCCCACAACCCAATCCTCCCAACTCGGGAGGTCTGCAACCCCCTCACCCACATATACATCCGCCTCCTCCACCCCCACGCCCGTCGATCATAGCTCCAGCTCCCGAGGGTGAAGCTAGCAGCGTCCAACATCTGTCTCCCTCTGGCGGCGACAACATTCCCCTTTGGGACGCTGAACTCCGAGCCATGAAACTCCAACTCCAAGGGGTCATGCAGAACATCCAACATAAGCCCTCCACCACAGCAAACTCCCCGTTTGTCGCCTCCATCCGAGACAAACCCCTACCCCCCAAGTTCAAAATGCCTACCATCGACCCCTTTGACGGAACAACCGACCCCCTCGACCACCTGGAGACCTACCGTACCCTCATGATCCTCCATGCTTTCCCTGACGAAATCATGTGCCGAGCCTTTCCCGTGACACTGAAGGGGTCGGCTCGGCTATGGTTCAGCCAGTTGCCACCGGATTCGGTCTCCACATTCCAACACCTCAGTGACTCCTTCTTGAGCCACTTCATTGGGGCCCAACGCCAGCGACGTCCGGCGACCCAACTCCTCAACATCCGTCAGACCGAGGGGGAGTCACTGCGCAGCTTTGTCACTCGCTTCAACACCGAAGCCTTACAAGTTGCTGAAAATGACGATAAAGTCATCCTCACAGCCTTCATGGCTGGCCTGCGGTCATCCGATTTCCTCTTCTCCCTCTCCAAGAATCCCCCGACGTCCATGGCAGCCTTGCTCTCCAAAGCCCAAAAGTACATGAACGCCGAGGATTCTCTAGCCGCTCGGCAAGACTCCACGACTAAAATTCTGGCCCCCAGAGAAAAGAGGAAAGACCAAGAACCCAGTAACGCCCGGCATCATAACCAAACATCCCGCTATGCCGACCGACCCCCTCACGCCGACCGGTCAGCCCCAACCAGACCCCCCGGTCGGTTCGAGCAATATACCCCCCTCAATACTCCCATGGAACAAGTTCTTAACCAGATCCAACGGGACTACCCCCTCAAGTGGCCTCTTCCTCCACGGAACCCTTCCAACTGTAAAGACCAGTCCAAATATTGCCGTTTCCACCAGGATCATGGCCATAACACCGACGACTGCATCAGCCTCAAAGACCAAGTGGAGACCCTCATTCGCCAGGGGCGCCTGAGCCGATTCATAGACACCCGCCCTCAGCAGAGGCAAAGGACCGAGCCCCGCAGAGACAATCACAGGCATACCCCTCCACGGCGACCAGCTCAACCAGACCAGGGGCATGATCGACCCCACCAACAACCTCGGCCTCACGGTAATCCGCCTCCGCCAGTTGGTGAAATCAGAGTTATTTCAGGTGGTCTTGCTTGTGGTGGACCATCTCGCTCAGCTCAGAGGGCGGAGCTTAGAAAGATACGACAGGGCTCAGACAAGACAGTTGCCACGGTCGACCGACCCCCCAAGCAACCCAAACAGTGGACAGAGCCCATTACCTTCACGGACGCTGACTGTGCAGACATCCGTTATCCTCACGATGATCCCCTCGTCATCTCCACCGTCCTCTCCAATTATAAGGTCAGACGAGTCCTCATTGACAATGGCAGCTCGTCGGACATCATTTTTCTCAACTGCTTCCGCCAACTGAAGATCGGGGAAGAAAGCCTGTCCCCACTCCAAACTCCTCTGGTCGGTTTCACCGGCGACCGGGTGACCTCTGTCGGCTCCATTGACCTCCCCATCACCATTGGAGAGTACCCACGGCAGACCACGAAGTTGCTTACTTTCCTTGTTGTTGACTGCCCCTCTGCTTACAACATCATCCTCGGCCGCACCGCCCTCAATGCCTTCCAAGCCATCACATCCACCTACCACCTTGCCCTCAAGTTCCCTACCGATTTCGGGGTCGGAACGGTGAGAGGGGAACAGACCGTCGCTAGAGAATGTTATGTGGCCTCACTTAAAGAGGTCAAACTGAAGGAGGCAATGATCATTGAAGGACTCGACGTCCGAGATGAGGACGAACTGATCAGAGGTGAACCTGTGGAGGAACTCGTCGAAGTTAACATCGATCCCACCAACCCACTCAAAACCGCTAAAATCGGCAGCCAACTGCCCTCCCAAGCAAAGGCCGACCTCACCGCTCTCCTGACCGAACACAGAGACGTCTTCGCTTGGACTCATGCAGACATGCCAGGCATCGACCCCTCTTTCATCACCCACCGTCTCAGTATCGAGCCTCATTTCCGACCTTACCGCCAAAGGCAGCGTATTTTCCATCCAGAGCGCAACAATCTCATAGCTGCAGAGGTTGACAAACTTCTCGAGGCCCAGTTTATCCGCAATGTGGATTATCCTAAGTGGCTGTCCAACGTGGTCCTGGTCCGCAAAAACAATGGCAAGTGGCGTCTCTGCGTCGATTACTCCGACTTGAACCGAGCTTGTCCCAAAGATAGCTATCCCCTCCCCCGAATTGATCTACTGGTCGACGCCACGGCCGGTCATCAAATGCTCAGCTTCATGGATGCTTTTTCAGGGTACAACCAAATCGTGATGCACTCATCCGACCAGGAACACACATCTTTCATCACTGACCGGGGCACCTACCACTACCGTGTCATGCCATTCGGACTAAAAAATGCTGGGGCCACCTACCAACGTTTAGTCAATACAGTCTTCCACCATCAGATCGGACGGAACATGGAAGTGTATGTGGATGACATGCTGGTCAAGAGCAAACTCTCCGCTGACCACCTCACCGACCTACGAGAGACTTTTGCCACCCTTCGCAAATATCAGATGAAGCTCAACCCAGAAAAGTGCGCCTTTGGCGTAGGATCTGGCAAATTTCTGGGTTTCATGGTCAATCAGCGCGGCATCGAGGCCAACCCAGAGAAGATCAAGGCCTTGGTTGAGATGCAGTCACCCAAAACCGTTAAAGAGGTCCAAAGGCTCACCGGCAGAGTGGCAGCCCTCAACCGCTTCATCTCCCGCGCAACGGATAAGTGCCTGCCATTTTTCAAAGTCCTACGGCAAACTTTTGAATGGACAACTGAATCAGAAGAAGCTTTTCAACAGTTAAAACAGTGCATGGCCAATCCTCCCCTCCTCTCACAGGCAATCACCGGCGAGCCCCTCTTCCTCTACCTAGCAGTATCAAGCACTGCAATCAGTGCAGCGCTCATCAGAGAGGACGGCTCAGTCCAACGGCCGGTCTACTACATCAGTCGGGCTCTCAGGGGAGCGGAGCAGAACTACGCCCTATTAGAAAAACTGTCCCTGGCCTTGGTCACCGCCTCCAGGCGACTCCGCCCCTACTTCCAAGCCCATTCCATAGTAGTTCTCACCGACCAGCCTCTGAAGAAGGTCATGCAGCAACCAGAGCTCTCCGGAAGACTCATGTAGTGGTCTGTAGAACTAAGCCAGTTCGACATCTCTTATCACCCCCGGACAGCAATCAAGGGGCAAGCCGTAGCCGACTTCATCTTGGAATTCACCAATCCAGCCCCAACCACTAACCCTCCAACCCCGCCAGCTCCGCCAGAACCTGAAGACCCCCATTGTTGGACACTCAATGTTGACGGCTCGTCTCGCAGGGAAGGAAGCGGGGCTGGCCTCATCCTAACATCCCCCGAAGGAGGTTACTTCAAATGTGCCTTCCGCCTCTTGTTTTCGGCCAGCAACAATGAGGCCGAATACGAAGCATTGATAGCAGGACTTCGTCTAGCCAAAGACATTGGTGTTAGCCACATTCGCGTGTTCAGTGACTCCCAACTTATCGTCGGCCAGATCACGGGTGAATTCGATGCCAGGGACACCACAATGCGGACTTACAGGGACATGGCGCTCGCACTTGTCCGTCTCTTCAACACTTTCCAGATCAGACACATACCTCGGGCGGAAAACTCCAAAGCAGATGAGATGGCCCAGCTGGCCTCCGCCGACCAATCCGACCTCAGCCATGGAGTTCGCCTCGAATACCTGACTCACCTGGCCATCTCACCTGACCTGCAAGAAGTGCAATTCCTCCAGACGGAACCCATCCCTTGGGCATCCGACATCTTCCTCTTCTTGACCACTGGTGAACTCCCAGATGACCAACAGCAGGCTGCCAAGGTCAGAGCTCGGTCAGCTAACTACATTCTGGTCGACGGCCTCCTTTACAAGCGCGGTTTCTCACGACCGTACCTGCGGTGTCTCAGCCCCGCCCAAGCAACCTATGTAATGCAAGAGATCCATGAAGGAATCTGTGGCAATCATTCGGGTGGCAGGTCTCTCGCACACAAAGTACTCCGTACAGGCTACTTCTGGCCGACCCTCAACAAAGATGCCTCTGATTTCGTGCTGAAATGCGACAAGTGTCAGCGTTTCGCCAACATCCCCCATGCTCCTCCCACTGAGCTGATCAATCTTTGCAGCCCTTACCCGTTCGCCAAATGGGGTATCGACCTGGTTGGTCCACTTCCCACTGGTCGAGGCCAGACCAAGTTCGCAATTGTCGCCATTGATTACTTCACCAAGTGGGTCGAGGCAGAACCCCTCGCCACAATCACCGAGCGGAACACCACCAAGTTTATCTGGCAATCGATTGTCTGCAGATTTGGCATCCCTCAGGCCATCGTCTCCGACAACGGCAAACAGTTCGACAATGCTAAATACAGGAAATTTTGTGCAGATCTCCAAATTCAACCATGCTTCTCTTCCCCCGGTCATCCCCAAGCAAATGGCCAGGTTGAGGTCACCAACCGCTCTCTCCTGAAGATCATCAAAACTAAGCTCGAAGCTGCTAAAGGCCTTTGGGCTGAGGAACTACCACATGTACTCTGGGCTTACCGAACCACTGCCCGGACTCCCACCGGGGAGACCCCTTTTCGCTTAACATATGGCGCCGAAGCGGTCATTCCTGTGGAAGTCGGTCTGCCCACCCCCAGGATCTTACATCCAGATCTCGCCTCAGCCGAAGAACTCCGTCGAGCAGACCTGGATCTCATCGAGGAGCTCAGAGAGACTGCCGCTGTCAGATTGGCTTCGTACCAGCAGAAAATGAGAACACACTACAACCGCAGAGTCCGACCACGGGAGTTTTCAGTAGGGGACCTTGTCTTGAGAGAAGCAACTCTTGCCACCAAGAATCCGACCGAAGGCAAATTAGCAGCCAAGTGGGAGGGGCCCTACGTGGTGAAAGCCCGACCACGACCAGGCACCTATCGACTTCAAGACATGGACGGCCGCGACCTCCCTCATCCCTGGAATGCTGAACATCTGAAGCGTTACTATCAATGAATTCTTACTTTTGTATTGTCAAACCTGCTGTATTTGTCTTTTTCAATACATAATGCGAATATTGACTGGCTTCCCAACCTGCTATAATTCAACTGTCTGAATGTCGATTCCATGAAACTTTCATGACCTGAGCACCTACAAAAGCCTCGGCCAGACTGCGCACCTTCAAAAGCCTCAGTCCGACCTGAGCACCTACAAAAGCCTCGGCCAGACCGAGCACTTTCAAAAGCCTCAGTCCGACCTGAGCACCTACAAAAGCCTCGGCCAGACCGAGCACCTTCAAAAGCCTCAGTCCGACCTGAGCACCTACAAAAGCCTCGGCCAGACCGAGTACCTTCAAAAGCCTCAGTCCGACCTGAGCACCTACAAAAGCCTCGGCCAGACCGAGCACCTTCAAAAGCCTCAGTCCGACCTGAGCACCTACAAAAGCCTCGGCCAGACCGAGCACCTTCAAAAGCCTCAGTCCGACCTAAGCACCTACAAAAGCCTCAGCCAGACCGAGCACCTTCAAAAGCCTCAGTCCGACCTGAGCACCTACAAAAGCCTCAGCCAGACCGAGCACCTTCAAAAGCCTCATTCCGACCTGAGCACCTACAAAAGCCTCGGCCAGACCGAGCACCTTCAAAAGCCTCAGTCCGACCTGAGCACCTACAAAAGCCTCGGCCAGACCGAGCACCTTCAAAAGCCTCAGTCCGACCTGAGCACCTACAAAAGCCTCGGCCAGACCGAGCACCTTCAAAAGCCTCAGTCCGACCTGAGCACTTTCAAAAGCCTCAGCCAGACTTGAGCACTTTCAAAAGCCTCGGCCAGACCGAGCACTCAAAGCCTCAGTCCGACCTGAGCGCTTTCAAAAGCCTCAGTCCGACCTGAGCACTTTCAAAAGCCTCAGCCAGACCTGAGCACTTTCAAAAGCCTCATGCAGACCTGAGCACTTTCAAAAGCCTCAGCCAGACCTGAGCATTTCCACAACCCCCAGTCAGACCTATGAATGAAAGCTCATAAAACAACACGCTCAGTCATAATCGGACGCTTAAACACAATTGCAAAATAATCCGACACTTAGTCATATTTTACAGATGTTCTCCCATTTTCCATTTGACAATCACATCTTCAACATTACATTTCAGTCTACTTCCATGCTCGTTCAATTTGAAACATTACGTTCCAGCTTCCCCCCACACTTAAACAATTTTGCCATTTCACTCTGTAGTAAGAAAATTCCTTATCCTATTCTGACTTGGATTTTGGCATGACTTTAGTTTCACCTTGCTCTACTACCTCACACAAACATTTGCTCAAAACATCAGTGTACAAAATCATCACAAGAAAAACACACCAAGACCAAACCAATACAAGGGGAAATATACTGAAAATCATCAATTAGAACCATAAGTGCCATTTTATTCATTCAAAAATGTGTGTACAAGTTACTTACATCTCTTCAAAAAAAAAAAAAAAAAACACAAAACAAAACCATAAACCAAAACTCCTAAGTCTACTCATCATACACATCACTCCTCCTCCTCGCTCGAAATGAGATCAGCTTCTTCAATCCCTTCGTCCAGTGGGGTCTGGGCTACATCATCTTCTCCAATCACCACACTACTCAGGTCCAAGTCTGGAAACAGCTCCTCAGCCCTGCGTTTGAACATCTTCCAACCGCTGTCCCAGTACTCAGCCATTTCGTGCTTGTAGTAGTCAGATTGCTGGAAACTGTTGATGATTTCAGACTCTGTCCTCCCCCCAGCACCTGTCCCTGATGACCCAGCACCCCCAGACCCCATCCCAGCCAAGCTGGCAGCCACTGCGGCGTCTACCGCCATCTGAAATTCAGGAGACCCTTTGAATTGTGCAACCGCTGCGACACACAGATTAGGGTAGGCTGCCCTTTCCGAGGCCGCCCTCGCCTTCACTTCGTCTAGCTCTTTTTGAAGGGTCTCCCTCTCAGAGGCTGCCCTTGCCCTTTCTGCATCCAACTCCTTTTGCAGAGCCTCACCCGCAGTGGCTGCCCTCCTCTTCTCCTCATCAAGCTCCTTCTGCAAGCCCTCCCTCTCCGCCTGCGCCTTCCCCATTTCTACTTCTAACTCCCTCTTCAATCTCACATTTTCCTCCTCTGCCTTAGCAAGTCCTTCCTTCACCTCCTTCTGCAGAGCTTCCACCTTAGCGTCTGCCTCGTCTTTCTGTCTCACCAGTTCCTCGTTGTTGCTCATGGCCTCTTCATGCCTGTCGTTGGCAATGACACAGGCCCTTTGGGACTCGTCTAGCTTTTTCTGCTCAGTAGCCAGCTGGAATTCAAGTGACACAACCTTGCGGCGTGCATCCTCCAACTCCAGCCTGGCTGCTTGCAGCTCCGCTTGGGCCTCCTCCCAACTTGCCTTTCCCTCCTTCAGTTCGGCAAGTTGTGCCTTGGCCTCCTCCACCTTGACTTTGGCAGCACCTGCCTTTCTGAAGAGGGCCCCTGCCAGAGTTGTCACCTCCATTTGTGCAGAGCACAGACCCCTGAACAGGTCCGCCTCATTGAATCTGGACGCAGCTCGGAGGGCTGACTCCTCCACGATCCTCACCAGACGGTCAGCCCCCGCCCTGGCGGAGCCTTCTCCTCCCTCCAGCGCTTCAGCCACCGCCCGTGCATGATAAATCGCCGTGCTCAGGCCAACTCCTCCTTCCTGAGGCCCAACGCTCCTTCGCACCTCCTGCCCCTCCCTTGGCTCAGTCCTACCCTCCTCCACCACCACCTGAGGCACTGGGACAGCTTCAGCAGCCTCCCGCGCTAGGGTCACCGTTGCCACAGGGGTCTCCACCCCAGCTGGAGCCCTCTTCACCTTCTTAGCCCCAGGCTCCCCTGCAACCTCTTCTGGAACACTTCTCTTCTTCTTCTTCTTCTTCTTCGGACCCTCCCCTTCCTCCCTCGCCTTCTCCTTCACAGGATCCACAGGGAGCTTCCGCGGCTGGAAAGTGCTTAGGTCCTTCCCTCCCAAAGGCTTGGGACGAGGTCGAATCCTCTCCTTTGCAAGCAGCTGCGGCGGTCGGTCATCCTGGGCTTCCTTGAACTTCTGAGCCTTCATCATCATGGCCTGATCCTCCGCCTCCTGCGCCCTTCTTCTGGCCTCCAACTCCGATTGGTCGAGGTCCCCCCCGATCGGTTGCGGACCCAATCCCGCTTGAAACAGTGCGGACGGCTGAACAAGCTCGTCCCACTTCATTTTTTCCCTCTCCCTCCACTCCTTCACCTTCTTTACTCTCTCCTCCACCGCCGCACCCACCTTCGACTCCACAAACTTGGTCGGCACTTTCCACTTCGTGCGCACTCCAGCCCCGCCGCAATTGGACACGTAAAACCACCTGGGTCTCCAACCTTTAATCGACGTTGGTAACCCTGTCACCAAGCCCTTCCCCGTCACCGCTTGTAGGGTTACCCAAGTTTCCTGCTGCCCTGAAGCTTTGTAGCAGCAGAAGAACTCATACACTGTCATGGCTTGCCCTTCCATCGCCTTTGGCCAGGCGCTTGCGCACGATAGCAGAATCTTCCACGCATTGGGCATTAACTGCCCTGGTGCCACTTCCAAGTGGTTGAGCACATCTACCACGATCTGTGGCAGCGGCAACCTCAACCCACCCTTCAGCGCTTCTTCGTAGAGGGAGAACTCCCCTGGCCTGACGTCGGACGGCCTATCTGTTGATATTGGCAACACCAACTGCACCTCCGACGGAATTTGGTACTTCTCACGGATAACCTCCAACTCCGCCGCCGTAATTAGGGATCTGTCGGCCCTCGAATGCCAGTGGTCTGGTTCCACCTGGCTGATGGGCTGGGCCGCGACTACCACGGTGGAACCACGGACACGCCTCGCGGGTTCCCCCACCTTCTCCGTCCTGTATTGTGCGGCTAATTCCTCCGCATCGTCGTCTCCCAGAGGATCCACCCTCACGTTCACGTCTCCTTCACGCGCCATCTCTAGAGTATGTCTGCGGATCGCTTCTGCAGCAGGCACTAGGAAGTCGAAGAAATGCTCTAATGGTGTATCGCGCGCAACAAATGGTGTGATACTTGGAATGTTTTGGATTCTTGAAAACAGGTAAGTAAATCAAATGATACCAAATGCCCACGGTTTACCCGTATTCCAAGGGTCCCAGTTAATTTTCGCCAGTTTGAAAACCTTTCAAATCATCCGCCAAAACTGTCTCATCAATGCCCATAATAATGCCCTGACGCTTCACTCCTGATCCAACGCTTGACGTTTCCCCTCCCCCGAAATCCTGACACGTGTATGGTCCAGATGCACTGACTTCTGCCCTCACCTTGTCCTTTCCACTTCACATCACCACGTGACACGCCGCCTCTTGAGCCCCGTGCCCTTCCACTCGGCCATTCCCCCCTGGTCGGCCCCTCCCACTCCTCTTCCCTCCCGCTCGGTCACCCTTGCGGTCGGCCCTCGTCCACTCGGTCACCCTTGCGGTCGGCCTCGTCCCCTCGGCCCCCCCTCGCGGTCGGCCTCATCCGCTCGGACACCCTTGCGGTCGGCCTCACCCGCTCGGTCACCCTTGCGGTCGACCTCGCCCGCTCGGTCACCTTCCTGCTCGGCCTCGTCCACCATCCTCCTTATCATTATTCCCTTCGTTGGACTAAAGCTGCACTCGGGAATGGGGGACTACTGACAGGGATAGGCCCACAAGGACCACGGCCCACGGCCCACCATGCGTAAACCCAAGCCCACCATCCAACCCCCGTGGCACAACCCGGTCAGTGAAACCCAGCACAGCTGGAGGCCAACTGAGCAGGGAAGGCCAATGATGCTCGGACACGTGGCGGGTGCAGAACAGGCCATGTCAGCAGACAAAGATCTGCAAAGTTATTGCCACAGCACATCACCATTAATGCAACCCATCACAGCATTTATTGCGACAACACCCCTCAGCCGGAATGGCGCCCCCTCACCCTGAACAAGACGAACCACGGCGCAAGCTTTCGGCGGAAAAGGTCAGAACGGCTGAGACAACGAAATGATTACAAAAGGATATAAGCAAAGCTCGAAGACAGGAAGAAGGTTAAGTTTTCTATCTCCCTGACTCCTCCTACGTATTGTCTATCACCCTTACTAATTCACACGCCGGAGGGTTCGCCGGGGGACTACCCCGTTCCCCGATTGAACTTGCTTGCAGGTTACCCAGTGGGCTTGAGGAGCTCGGATCGGTCCAACCCATCCACCAGGACGCACTGTATCATCAGGAGCTCGGATCGGTCCAACCCATCCACCAGGTTACCCAGTGGGCTTGAGGAGCTCGGATCGGTCCAACCCATCCACCAGGACGCACTGTATCATCAGTTATGATTATATTTTAGCCAAAGGAATCAATTCAAATTCGGGCTCATTGTCGAATGAGGGATGACTCTTCATTCATAATATATATCAAGCAATCAAGCTATGATGATGTTCAAACGTCCAAATTCTAGAAAGTTGTCATACAACGTTTCCACTCAAATATAAAGGAAAATTAACAATAAATAAATTTAGCACAAACTAGTAAGGAAAAATAAAATAACAATAAATCAAGTGTGGGTGATAGGCATTTGCAAAGATCAACTTACAAAGGCAGCCACACATTGAAGAAGCTGAATGCATCCGAGTTGTTTGTTTTATGATAGGCTACATTCCATCAGGAGAAAATTGCGCGCAAAGCTTCAACCAACTATAGTCAATAATAGGTCAAAATTGCACATTCCTATGTACGTGAGAAGATTCGGTGAGCTCATTCCACCCCTAGACCAGTCATCAGCTGTTACTGCAGCAAAATATATCAAATTTGTATCCCTTGGCATCAAATGGGATAATTTCATACAAACAAGAACATACAAATTCAAAAAATTGCACACATAAGAATCTTTTATATTCAATTCCTATTTCGCATTGATAATCTGGGAAGTATTGTGTCATCTTAATCGTTTCATTTAAAATCACACTGCTATCTCAAATTGACGCAACAATAAATTTTATCCCCTAGGTAATGATCGAAGAAAAAAAATCATGATTTGATCAAACCAAAACAGTTTCTCATCCCCATCATATGCAGAGCAGGCAAACTATATTAGAAAGACCAAAATCACAAAAATAGATCAAGGAACCGCAATACATCTAAAATTGTAGTATCATTTATAGTCAATATACAAGAAGAGCAATAGTCTTTTTTTAATTGATATACTTTTGCCTTGTTCAATACAAGTATTGCCTATTAGTCAGAGACTATCTCATTCTTGTCAAACACGATAATCTTTTGATTCAGGTGGCAAACATGCTTCACGTTTTTAGCATTACGATTACACACACCAGAAGATTAAAATAAATAAATTGAATGAAAATTTTCAAGAAGCTGGATGAAGATATCAACATACCTAATGGTAGCCGAGTTGAGGTGTAGTTAACGTAGACATACTGACAGAACGGAAAAATAACCTGACAACATAATTTTACAATTAAACATAAATATGGTAGGAGTTTGTAAAATTCTCTTCTATTTTTTTCCAGAAAAACTAAACTGAGTAGTACAAAATATAGGCAGCATATTTTGTACTCATAAAACTATGTTCCCTGTACTCAATATACTTTCAGCCGCAGGATCGTGCCTTAAGATTTGTGTTTCGAAATTCACCTCAAATCGTACGGTTGAGAGAGCATTACATACAAAGAAACATTTTGAAGACAGAGGATCCAGCCAAACTTAGCTATTGGAAGCTATATGACCAATGAACGTAAGCATTAATTAAGAGCTAATTGAGCTAAAAACCCGGGTAAAAAGTGCACAATTGACATTAGTGTGGTGTCAACCATCATAAATAGCATACTGGCACATATTCAAGAAGCCCCAAAATTAGCTATGACCGTGCTAAGTGACATAGTCATCAATAATATGAAAAAAAGTTACATCTACATTGACAAAAATCAAATCAATTACAGGACAACAATCGATTAAAAAGTAAATTCGCCAAAAATAGTTGATTTAATCACCAATGTAAGTTAGTACGGCTAAGTCAGCACATTGGTAGTTAGAGCACCGACGTTTGGTTGCGGAGAAAAGTGCAAGAAAATAAAAGAAAGTTGTAAGAGTAAAATCTTAGGGATTGGATTACTTGGGGCACAAGAAACCAAGAAAAAAAATCATGCAACAGAGCCAACAATACCCACATGGAAACAATCAATAAGAACAATACCCAGAGAATATTGGGCGTAAAAACTCAAAAATTGTTAAGAGTTCGCACTGATCAAATCATGAGAGAAAAAAAATTAGCCCTAACCCTAACAAGGAAAAAATTGGGCACAAACAGACCAAACAACATAGGTATATGTATGTATACAAAAACAAAGGAATATAGTGAGAGAAAGTACAAGTAAATAAGAAGAAGATCCAGACCTTCAAAAACTTGAAAGTGATGTGATTATAGATGATCGTACATGGATTGATATAGTGTTCTTCTAGAGAATCCCTCTAATTTTATTCGTCAGCCTTATTTTTTCTGTCGGCAGCCACCGTTTATTTATAATTTCTCGTTTTCCTTCTTGTTTTAAGACTTTTATGGAAAAATCACAAATAAATATAGGGTACAAAAATTGAGTAAGACTAGAGATTCTAAAAATTTTATTAAATATCTCATGTGGAACTCATATCATATCATGTGACTCTCACAGTTATGTGAGACATTTAATAGAAATTTTGATAAAATTTTTAAGATATCTACCATTTTTGAAAAAAATTAGATAAGTTTTTTTATAAGGCAAATGTTAATTTAAAAAACTATGTTTTAAAATAGGGCAAATTATATCAAGTTTGGGAAAACTAAATAAGTGCACTTTTTGACTTTTTATGAAATATGGGTTGGATTTGGGTTGGGTTTGAAGTGATGTGTTAGAGAGGTGATGTGACTTAAATAAGATGATGTGACTTAAATAGGATAGTGACTTTTTGACTTTTTTAATTTTTTGGAGGATGCCAAACTTGGCCTTAGATGTTCTCAAATTATCGATTATTTATCTTAAATTATTTGAATTTGAGTATTAAGTCCTTATGTTAGTCATCTGTTAGATATTTAGATAAAAAAAATTGTCAAGTATTGTACACATGATGATTATATTAAATTTTATGACTAAATTATCGTATTTTATCTTTTGTAAAAATGTAATATAATCATCATGTATACAATACTTGACAATTTTTTATCTAAATATCTAATAGATGACTAACAAAAAGATTTAAGGGTTGGTTTGGGATGTCCTAAAAAAGTACACTTTTTGACTTATTGGTGGGTTTAGGTTGGGTTTGGGTTGGGTTTGATGTGATGTGTTAGAGAGGTGATGTGATTTAAATAAGTTGATGTGACTTAAATAAGATAGTGACTTTTTGACTTTTTGGCTTATTTAGTACATGCCAAACTAGCCCTTAATGTTCAAATTCAAATAGTTTGAGAGGAGTAATTGTTGAGTTTAAAACATTTGGAATGATCTAAATAAGTGCACTTTTTGACTTTTTACAAAAAAATGTGAAATATGGGTTGGGTTTAAAGTGATGTGATAGAGAGATGATGTGATTTAAATAAGATTATGTGATTTAAATAGGATAATGACTTTTTGACTTTTTAAAATTATGTCAAACTAGGCCTAAATTGGTAAAGTGTAAATGGTCGATAGTTTAAGAGGTTTAATATAATTTGCCCTTTAAAATATTAGTTTTTTTTTAGTAATATAATTATTATAGTTTATAAATATTAATTTTTTAAAATTAACTTTTTCTTTTAAACATATTAATGTTAATAAATTTTTAAAAAAATAAAAAATTAATATTTTAAGCCAATAAAAATTCCAATTCATAAAAAAATCATGGTTTTGATCCACAATGGAAGACCGTTATATGAGTCACTCATAGCGGTCCACTATGTTGATGAGGTTTCGAAATGAAAAATTATTAATTAGTTGTGACACGTCACGTGAACATGATCTACATTAATCATAATTTATCATATTTTTTATATTTTTTAATCGTTTAACATAAATTCATAAGTTTTATCATTTCACTAGACACAACACTATTAAAACACCATGCCACGATATTTTAAACCAACCAATGACTTTTTGAAAGGAAAGACAAGCGTTCTCTGTTGCCCTCTGAGCCTTACTAGAGATCTGAAGCTAGGTTCCGCGTTGATTATATTGATAAGAAGGTAGTTATTTAAGAAGATTGAAATAGATCACTTTCTTTTTTTTTAATTTATTTTTGGTCTTTAGGAATATTTTTAAAAAATTATGTCAAAATTTTTAATCTTTCAAGTCTATCTCAGGTAGACGAATCTAAAAAGTAAATTGTTTTAATTTTTTTTAAAAATTTTAAAAATTCAAAATAAATTAATTATTCTGATTCAGTTTTGATTCGTTCATTATAAATTCGGATGTGTGAGATAGAGAGAGAGAAAAAAAATTATTAGTTCATTTTGAAGGCTCTCGTGACTATATTCAAATCAATTACAAATTTTTATACCTTGATGTCACTTATAATTTTTAATTATTTAATACAAAATTATTAGTCTTATACTTTTCAATAATCACAATGCATATTGTGACTCACCAACCAATAACTTCACGAGTGAGAGAGAGAGTGAGGGAAAAGATGAAGAAGAAAGCTGAGAGTAACAGAGAAAAGGGTAAGAGTGGCCGAAGACAGAGAAAGAGAACAAGGAATCTAGAAGGATCTGGGGTAGGTCGATCAAGGGTTGTGCCGGATTAGGGGCATCCAATGGTTGTGATTGATATAATTATGGAAACGGGGGATGGATCCAAGGGCTGTGATATATATATATATTAGTTTACATAGGTCCGTACAATACACAGGTTATTATAACAGTATGTTTAAATTTTTTATTTTGATAATTTTTTAAAAATTTAAATGTTATTTTATGAAATTGAATAGGAGAAATCATTAGATATATGATAGATTTATATGGTATGATATGTATCATTTTTTGATTTGTTATACACTGATGATATTGACTCCAATTCTATTATCATATCATTTTAGATGAATTTATGAGCCTTTAACATTTCTTTCGAATTTATAATAAAAAAAATTATGGTGTGTATATTTTCTCAATGGATAAATGTAAAACAAATACTAAGATAATTCTCTTATTAAAAAAAAATACTAAGATAAGTCACTGAACTAATAAAAAAACAGAACAAAATACATATATATACGAATGACTAATTTTATTAATACATAAATCATACTCGCATAACAAATGATCAATTTTATCCATAAGTAAATCATTAAGTAAATTAACAATTTTTAATAATATGAAAAATATTTTTCAATTAACCATTTTGTTAATAAATAAATCATTAAGTCCATTAACAATTTTTCATGATATGAGAAATATTTTTCAATAAACAATTTTGATAGTTTATTATTGCATTGGAGAATAGTTTTTCTTTTTTTTTCGTTGGGTATGGTGTTAAATTAAAATTTATAACAAATAATAATTGTAATTTCTAGTATTATAGGACCAATTCATATTTTAAACAAACTTTATAAGTGTATTTGTAATTTGATAAAGAATAACAGGAGAAATTTAATTTATACATACCTACTTACCTCAGTGCACACCTTTATTTAATTAAATGTTATTTGTCTCATTCCACACATCATATATTCCAATTATAACATTAATTCAAATATTGTACACACACTTTCCATCCAAACTCACATAGTCACTGATTCTAAATTCATCGATTCTAATCTCATCATTGAATCTGAATTCACCAGTTTGATCAACTCACTGATCTCATCACTGATTCTCAATTCTACCCTTTTTCTTTATTGAATTAATAATTGTGATTGAATTCTGTTTCTGGTTTCGCTTTTCTAAACCATGTATATGTATATATAATGTATACACACATGGGTGTGTGCTTGATATGGTTGAACAATAATTCTAGTAAAGTAATTCTACAAAACCTAACCACTTTTCTTTGTGGTTAATGTAATTGCTGCTGGTTGTGCTCTGAATATCATTCTAGTAAGGTATCTTCATGAAGAAGAAGAAGAGTGAAAGCGGAGAGATAAGAAAAAGGAAGAACAACATCGTGAAGAAGCGATTCGCAAGAAACATGAAGAAAATAAGAACAATTTGTCTCGCCGCACTAAGTTGGAGAAATTGCAAGTCGGAGTGATCGTGGTTGACGATGAAAAACGGAAGATTAATGATTCGAAGAAGAAGGAGAAACCTAGGGTGGAGAAAACCCTAATCGATGGTACGGAACATGAGTCGGAGGAGAAAAAGAATACTTCGACAGTTTTGACTAAAAAAGACCGTGGAAAGAAGGGGGTTACGACCGAGTTCTAGTGGAGTAGCAAAAAATGGCGGTGAATGGTATGGTTTGGGAGAAGAAAATTCCAGTAGATCGATCAGCTGAAATTGGGAAGAAATTGAATGATCTTTCACTGAGTAGTGGGAAAGGAGGCAATGAGAAAGGAAGAAATGAGATGAGTTGGTTAGGGTGTTGATGTCCATTATAGTCATTTTATTTTAAAGTATAATTGTCATTAAAATAAAATTTCATTAAGTGTCTGCACTAAGGTAAGTAAGTGTGTGGAAATAAAATTACCCGAATAACAGATTTATGTTTTATAATTGACCAAGAATATTTCCATAATTACGAAAAAAACCTGTTGCATAATTGAGCAAGAATATTTACATAATTACGAAAAAAAACTTTTACTCAACATATAGGTCACCATTTATAAATTATTCAAAATGAAATGACAAAATAGGTACACAAAAAAATTGACAAGCCACCATAGCAAGAAAGAGCTTCTTATATATATATAGATATAATATTTTTTTATGGTAGGTGAATAATAAGTAAAATAGAATCATCTAATTTTTTCTCAATATTTTTATTTTATTTTTTAGGATAAATTGTAAATACACCTTATGAGATTTGCTTAAAATATAATTGTCCCCTATGGTTTAAAAAATTACAAATACCCCCTTATTAGAATTAACAGAATTTTTTATTTAATAGAATTAATTAAAAAAAATCATAATTGTTCTCTTATACAATAATAAAATTATCCAAATTATCAATTGAAATATATTTTTAATATCATTAAAAACTGTTAATTAACTTGATGATTTATTAATAAAATAAGCGATTTGTTATGAAATTAGAAACCTCAGGAAAAAGAATGTAATTTTTAAAACTACAGTAGGCGATTCATATTTTAATCAAATCTAAAAAAATGTATTTATAATTTATCCTATTTTTTAATATTTTGATTTGTTTAGTCATATAAAATGTAAGGATCACAAAGAGGGGGGGGGACTTTCAAAGAATTAAATCCACACACAAGTTCAAAAAAATTAAAAAAAAAAAAAAATTAGTTGACATCATACCAAAATGGCATGTCACCATGGTGACACCATTGTCATAATTTGATATTTTATTACTATAACACGTTAAATTATAATTTTAACAATGTTAAAAGAGGAGTGATGGAGGCCCCCTCTAATCACCATCCTCACCACCCCCCACACACACGTCGCGGGTGGTGATTAGAGGACAAGTGAAAAAAAAAAAAAAAATCCAACCAATGAGAAAGGGAGAGAGGAGGGGTCAAAAGGGGTGAAAAAAAAAGAGGTGTCAGACATTTTTTATGTTAAAATAGCTATTACCATAAGTTGTCCGATGCATTGATTTTTCAAATGCAAGGGTGGGCTATTCATTGGCTTTAAAGTGTGAACCAAAGACTGAAAAATAAATCTTTTTGTACAAAATTAATTTATATAAAATTTATTTTTAGCTATAAAATTTACGTCAAAACAAACAAAATATAAAGTGAAAATATATATATTTTTCTGTGAATTCTATTTTTTCATTAAAATAAAATGTTTTTCTAACCGTTGAATTATTCTGAAGACACACTCCAATCTCCATACTAAACAATGGGCTTGTAAATTGAAAACTAATAATTAAAAGTAGAAGTTCAAAGTACTTTTCTCTCAACTGCTAAATAATAAGTTTATTTTAATTTATTTAAGTTTTTATTAATTGTAAATAAAAATAACATCAAATAGTCTAAATATAAACTCTCAAAATGAAATAAAATAAAATAAGCAATTCCTATAAATTGTATCGAGAATCGTAAAGTCTTAAGAACACTTGCAAGTATTTGTCTATTAATATTGTGATAATCTATGACATGATAAATAAACATTAATATATAAATATAATTGTCATTAAATTATTGTTAGTAAATACATACAAAATGTAGTAAAATTATTCATCTTTTTAATTGAGGTCTTTCAATTCTATCTTCAATGATGTGGCTAAGATCAACGGAAATATGTACTTACACTCCTCTCGTTCTCTCTCAAACTTTATTTTCCATTCACATCATTGGGATAAAATTAGAAAAACTCAATTAGAAGATGTAACAAGACTGCAAATTTAATGTATTATCGTGTATCCATATAAGATGGGATTTTAGATATTTAGGGATGTTTAATACATTCTAATGTGATAATGCTATATGCTCCTTTATAACTAGGACTGCAAAGGAACTGGCCTGTCCACGAACAAGCTCGGCTCGTTAAGGGTTCAGCTCGACTCGATTTGTTTAGTGAACAAGCTAAACTCGAGCTTGAATGTTAGGCTCGTTTAATAAATGAGCCGAATTCGAGCTCGCATAAGCTAGACTCGTTTATCTTTATTTAAATTATATAATAAATATATTATTTATATATTAAATAATATATAAATAATATTTTTATTTAAATAATATTTTAAAAAAATTTATCGAACCGAGCCGAACTGATCTCAAGTTTCATTAATATTAACGAGCCGAGCAGAGCTCAAAACTAGTTCCTTATCGAGCCGAGCTCAAGCTCAATAAACAAGCTCGATAAGTAAACGTGCAGTGCTCGAGCTCAGCAAAGCTCAGCTCGATTTGATTCGTTTATAACCCTATTCATAACTATAAGACAAATTAAAGTAGAGATGGATCTGAAATATCAGTTGACCATAGCCATAGTGGTTTTTATTCCAACTAATTTGATAGTTTTAAATTTTATTATTTTAACAACAATGAATTTAGGGACAATTATAAATAAATAAAAAATGATATGATCTCAAAATAATTACAAAGAGATGAAAGTACCAGACTTAATTGCATAATCTAACATATAAATTATTTGTACTTCCATGATATTGTCATTATTTTGTGTTGATACCTTTTCTTTTTTCTTTTTTTTTTTTTGTAATTTTCTCATGAATTTATGCGTCAAAATCTATCATAATGTCATGATAATAATGTTTTCTTTCAATATAAATTTGTATAATTTTTTGTTGAGTCAGGATTTTGTCATTGGGATTCAACTGGAGGGTACAGTTAAGTTTTATGGGTACAATCATACCTACAATCTCAATGATTCAAATTATTTATTTTGTGAGATTTTTAAGCAAATTATTTACACAAAAATATCAAGTTAATTAAATAACTATAGTTAAATGATCTGGTCATATTTATTTTTGAAAAAAAAAATGACCATGATAATTTTGAGAAGGGATGGTCAGATAAATAAGAACGGGTCGTTTCGTTTGTTCACAATTTTTCGATTAACTTAATTGTTTTTGGTATAAATAATTTGCTCAAAAAACTCAATTAGAGATGAATGCTTCTTTTTTTTTCTTTTTTTCTTTTTTTTTTTTGTAATATTAAACAGGGATGAATGATTTTTGATAACCCACAAAGTCCAACAACAACACCCTTCAATGTAGATGACCAACTAGAGGACCCTGACTTTTCTTTTCTTGTGTTTTTGGTTTGAGGATATTTACCAAATGCCAAATGACCCAACTCATTCAAGTGGGAAGATGATGGGAAAGAGAGAGTCTACACTTTCTCAAAGAGGGTCTCCATGCAAAATCATTACATTCAAGACCAAGCATACCCAATTCCTAAAACAGTAAAAAGAAACATAAACAAAGGCTCAGCAACAATGGCGGAGATTGTAATCTATCAACTTCCACGACCCATCTCTATCATCTCTCTAATCCCATCATCTAAAGCAATAGATGAACCTACCATGGTCCACCCATCAACCAATTGCAAATCACAAAGTATTTGAACAAGTTGAAGAACAAGGACAACAACAAAGGAAAGTGGAGAAGCAGTAGAAGCAAAAACGACAATTATCAGAAAGAAAAGATGGAACAAAGCACTCACTCTCACAATTCACATTATTGCCATCCACATTCATTCACTTCATTGCTGTAAAGTGTGGGCGTTGACTCTGTTTCTTCCTCTGTTTTGGATAGTGACTCTTGCGCTAAAGCTGGCCTCTCGAGCTTCTTGCCGCTCATCTCATCAATCTCTCTCTCTCTCTCTTAAAGGTTGGCACATGTCTTTCTCTCTCACTCTCTTCATCTTTATTGCCCTTTATCTCCTTATTTATTTTTCACGTTGCTCTGCAAGTTGTATGCTCAGTTGGGTACCAATCCTTTGTGGTTAATTTTCACCCTTCAAGCCTCTCTCTCTCTCTCTCTCTCTCTCTCTCTCTCTCTCTCTCTCTCTCTCTCTCTCTCTTTCTAGTTAATTTGTTTCTGGTTTCTAGACATGCGTGCCTTATTTGTCTGTCTTTGCTCTTCATAGCTCAATTTTGATGTATGAACTCTACGAGTTCATATGAATATTGTGCCTTCTGGGTCATAAATTTTCATGGTGATATATAATTTTTCAATCCTGTAATAGCTAGTGACTAGTGTCTTGCTTCAAGTCCTCCAAAAAACTCTTTTAGATGTTTAACAATGTGATCTTGGAAGTTTATGGTATAGATTTTTTTGTTTTCTTGTCCTCTGCCTTATCTTTTCTATCCAGTCAGAAATGGCAAGGCAGAGGAAGTATCATATTCAAGAACATTTGCATTTGCTACTAATTATTAGTTACTTGTTTGTCTCCATTGAATCGTTGAATGAAGAGGGGAATGTTCTTTTGGCGTTCAAACAATTCCTTGTTGATCCCTACAACAATCTTCAAAGCTGGAACTCATTAGATTCGACTCCATGCAATTGGAGTGGTATAGCGTGTACCGATGACTTCAAGGTATCTTCTATCAATCTCAAAGGCTTTAGTTTGTCTGGTAGTCTATCTTCATCCATTTGTAACCTCCCTTGCTTGATTGAGTTGAATATGTCTACCAACTTCATTTCCGGTCCTATTCCACACAATCTTTCTTATTGTGGTAATTTAGAGGTTTTAGACCTTTGTACTAACAGAATCCATGGGGAATTCCCAACCCAACTCGTTAATATCACCTCCCTCAAAAAGCTCTCTCTGTGTGAAAACTATATATATGATGAAATTCCAGAGGAGATTGGTAATTTAACTTTGCTCGAGGAGTTTGTCATTTACAGTAACAATCTCACTGGAATGATCCCCGTGTCCCTTAGTAAATTGAAAAGGCTTAGGATTGTAAGGGCAGGTCGGAACTTTTTATCAGGTCCGATTCCTGCAGAGATCAGTGAATGTGAGAGCTTAGAGGTACTTGGGTTGGCACAGAATAGATTAGAGGGTTCTTTTCCTGTAGAGCTTCAGAAACTTGAGAACCTTACGGATTTGGTACTTTGGCAAAACCTTTTGTCCGGTGAGATTCCTCCTGACATTGGAAACTTTAGTAGCTTGGAGTTGCTTGCTTTGCATGAAAATTCCTTTAGTGGAAGCCTTCCCAAAGAGTTGGGAAAATTAACCAGGTTGAAAAGGTTGTACATTTATACCAACCAGCTCAATGGAACAATTCCCTGGGAACTAGGGAATTGTCTAAGTGCAGAAGAGATCGATCTTTCTGAAAATCGATTAAGCGGGTTGATTCCAAAAGAGTTGGGCCAGATTCCTACCCTCACCTTGCTTCATCTCTTTGAAAACCTCCTGCAGGGGAGTATCCCAAGAGAGCTAGGACAGTTGAAGCGGTTGAAGAAATTAGATTTGTCCATAAATAATTTGAAGGGTATCATTCCCTTAGAGTTTGAACACCTCACGTTCTTGGAGGATTTACAACTTTTTGACAATCATCTTCGGGGTACAATTCCACCTCGCATCGGAGTTAACAGTAACCTGACGATTCTTGACATGTCCGCCAATGATCTTGTAGGTAGCATACCTCCACAACTTTGCAAATTCCAGAAATTGATATTTCTTAGCCTTGGATCAAATAGTTTATCTGGAAACATCCCTCATGGCCTAAAAACATGCAAGCCCCTTATGCAGCTAATGTTAGGAGACAATCAGCTCACAGGCAGCCTCCCAGTTGAATTATCGAAACTACACAACCTTTCTGCTCTTGAACTCTATCAGAATAGATTCTCAGGGCTGATACCTCCAGAACTAGGCCTTCTTAAGAATTTAGAGAGGCTGCTCTTGTCAGATAACTACTTCAAGGGGTTTATCCCTTCTGAGATTGGAAAACTGGTGCAACTTGTCACATTCAATCTCTCTTCTAATCAGCTCTCCAGTAATATTCCTTTTGATTTGGGCAATTGTACAAAGCTCCAGAGGCTTGATCTTAGCAGGAACCAGTTCACCGGCTTTCTTCCAGATGAACTTGGCAAGTTAGTGAATCTGGAATTGCTTAAACTCTCTGATAATAGATTGAGTGGACCAATACCAAGAACCTTAGGGGGTCTGGCCCGACTTACTGAATTGCAAATGGGGGGGAACTATTTCTCTGGTAGTATTCCTGTTGAGCTTGGTCAACTTGTGTATCTTCAGATTGCCCTTAATTTTAGTCATAATGCACTTTCTGGGACAATTCCAAGCAATCTGGGGAACTTGCAAATGCTGGAATCGCTGTATTTGAACGACAATCAGCTTGTTGGCGAAATTCCAGCTTCAATTGGTGAGTTGATGAGCCTTCTCGTATGCAACCTTTCTAACAATAACCTGACGGGAGCATTGCCAAACACCCCTGTTTTCCGGAAGATGGATTCTAGCAATTTTGCTGGAAACAATGGATTATGTGGATTGAGTGTTAGTCATTGTCATCAATCATCAGCCCCATCAAGTTCTTCAAGTTGGCTAAAGGACGGTTCTTCCAAAGAGAAACTGGTGAGCATTATTTCTGTGATTGTTGGGTTGATCTCTTTGATTTTTATTGTGGGTGTTTGTTGGGCTATCAAACGCCGCCAACCCACTTTTGTTTCACTTGAAAACCAAGTGAAACCGGACATGTTAGATAATTACTACTTTCCCAAAAAAGGGTTCACATATCAGGACCTTGTGGAGGCTACAGGGAATTTTTCAGATAGCACAATCATAGGAAAGGGAGCGTGTGGCACTGTTTACAAGGCTGTCATGTCTAAAGGTCCAGTGATTGCTGTTAAAAAGTTGAAGTCTTGCGGAGAAGGAGCTAGCATTGACAGTAGCTTCCATGCTGAGATATCGACCCTTGGAAATATCAGCCACCGAAATATTGTAAAGCTCTATGGTTTCTGCTGCCACCAGGACTCTAATGTTCTCTTATACGAGTACATGGAAAATGGCAGTCTAGGAGAACTACTTCATGGCGATGAGCAAACATGTTTGCTGGACTGGAATGCTCGATATAAAATTGCTCTTGGAGCAGCGGAAGGCTTGTGCTATCTCCATTATGATTGTAAGCCCCAAATCATTCACCGTGATATAAAATCGAACAACATTTTGTTGGATGAAATGTTTGAGGCCCATGTGGGAGATTTCGGCTTGGCAAAATTGATTGACTTCCCCTGCTCAAAATCCATGTCTGCTGTTGCTGGTTCATATGGCTACATTGCCCCAGGTAAGGGTCAAACAAACTTTCCATATTTATTTTTTCCCTGCATTTTGCATATACAAACTGCTCTCTCATGAACATTATGCTAGTAAGAGTCTGCTGCTGTAAAAATGAAAACAGTGACAACTACTACTAAGTTTGGCTATAAATTAGAAATCTTGTATATGTTAAATAGCTTGATATACATTGTTGGACCCATTTTCTAACACATTAAGCTTTTGAGACAATTGGTAACCTAACATGGTATATTAGAGTTCAATTTGGGAGAGGTATCGTGTTCAAGTCTCTCCACTTGCATGTAGTCCCCAGTTTTGTTCTTTCTTTTGTCGTTTGCATTCTTGCTTTTCTCTGTGTATGCCTGTGTGTTTGCATCTCCACATGTAAGACGAGGTTGCACTTGACGGAGGGTATTGAATAGCTTGATATGCATTATTCGGCCCATTTCCTAACAATTCAAGCTTTTGGGACAATTGTAATTTAACAATACAACCCTTCATTTACTGTTTTTTTCTGTTCATCCTTATAAAATGTACAATAATATTATAAATGATATTTCTCTCTGTGAAATTCCATGAATGATTTTTACATATGAATTCCTTGTTTTTCATTGCAGAATATGCTTACACGATGAAAGTGACAGAGAAATGTGACATATATAGTTTTGGAGTTGTTCTACTGGAATTGATTACTGGAAGATCCCCAGTTCAACCCCTCGATCAGGGAGGGGATCTGGTTACTTGGGCGAGAAGATCAGTTCATGCTGCAGTGCCAATGTCAGAGATTTATGACAAAAGGTTGGATTTGAGTGAAAGAAAGACGATTGAAGAGATGTTTCTAGTTCTTAAGATTGCATTATTCTGCACCAGTTCATCCCCACTTAACAGACCAACAATGAGAGAGGTCATTGCAATGATGATTGATGCTAGAGAATCTGTGAGCACTTCAACATCATCTCCAACATCAGAAACTCCTTTAGAGGAAGTTGATTCAAGCAGAGGTTAGAAATGTGATCTCTCTCTCTCACACACACACACACACGGTGGATTGGGTATCAACTATAACAAATAAAATATGAATTCGATGGACTACATATAATCTACTTAAATTAAAGTTCATGGCTCGGCCATTTTGAACTTACGCATTCAGAAGGTTTTGTTGAGAATTATTATTCAACAATGGGACTAAACTAATATATTGATGTCTCCCAATTTTTGTTTCTTGTTACTTTCTATACTTGCCCTGAATTCATTACTTTTAATCTCATATGTAACGATAAGTCTGTCTGTCTATGATCAAGTAGTTTGTCTAAAATTATGAGGATGTATCAAATTCTTCATACAATGAAGTATTTCATTGCCTCAAGTTGGTCAGCTGTCCCGAACATTTTCAATATCAGAACCATATCAGCTAATAATTTCTAATAAAAATAAGCATTACTATTAGAATCTCAGCTGCTTTTGTTTTTTTCCATGGCTCCTTTTTACCAAAGGACTGAACTGTTATGATTTGATCCTCGTTTTTTAAGAGATTGAGGGTTTCCTTGTGGTGTGGACTTAAATCAATTGAGAAAAACTGTGACGCATATAGCTTCACTCTGTGAAATAATTTGGTTGTTGGTGTTGAGATTGATTTGTCAGAAGACTAATGGCGGGCATGCTTTTATATTTTGCAGATTGCATGGAGCCATAGCCTTCACTCCATCTGAAAACAATAATTCCGAGCTTATACAGGTTGATAGTCTTTCTGGACTCATTTAGATATCGCAATGCAATAAGATTTCTTGTCTCTCCGTATTAAATCATTGATCGCGTAGGCTGCCCTGCCTCGCTTTTCATGAGTTTAGATCTGAAGTAGCTTATTCTTACTGTATTTGGGTAAAAAATTACTTTAATTATCAGCTAATATCCCTAATCATAATAAGCATTTCTCTCTGCTTTGCCAGTCTGAGACAACACAAGCTCTCTTCCATGCAGGTTTGAATATTTTGTTTAGTATTTGACGATCATACAAGCTTCTGTTGAACCCAACTGCTTTTCCTTTTTTCTTTTTCTTTTTTTAATATTGCTAATTGGAAATATTTGCATTTCAAACCTTCAATTTTGGGTTTAATCCAACTTAGTTCACATGAGTGAAATTATGTAATGTGGGTGATGAATATTATATTTCCTTTGATGACTTTAAGAAATATTTAAGAAAATGAAATATGTCTTTCATCTTCATTATTTAGAAGACAAGACAACAGGTCTAAAATTTCACATATTGCTTTCCTTCATTTTATGGGCAGCCATGTAGAGAGCATCAAAGATTATTAAAATCTCATGTTAAGAAAGCCAACCAAACATATATTCTGTTTTCATTTTCAGAAAAATACAGATCAGTATATTTCAATATTAAACTTCATTTTCTTAATTTCTTTTCATTTACATGAACTGTCAATTCTCTCTCAAAACAAAATCAAAAACTAAAACTAAAAAAGTCCTCCAAAACTTGTATTTTCTCTCACCTTTTCTTTTTACACAATAACTCAAAGCACAAAAAAAACAAATGAAGTCTCAGGAAGATTTCATAATCTTACTACTAATATTACTGTAACAATAGTAGTTGTGGTTAGAATCTACTAAATTGCGCTTAGACCCCAAACTTTTTCTCATAAAATTTTTAAGGCCCTTCCACATCCAACGCCGTCTCTTGGGGAACGATGATGCCCCGTTCATGTGACTCACGTGCGACTTAGCTCTCTTCACAACAAGCCCACGTACCTCTGGTGGCTTGTAAGTCCTGATTAACGGCCATTTCATTCCGTTAAAAAATGGGTGACGTTTAATATCTGTCGCACCCTTGGCGCACCCTAGCCTCCTCCTCTGGTCCTTCACCAACAACCTCTCTATCAAATCCTTAGCCTTGGCCATTCCCAAGTCCTCCTCTCCCTCCGCCACGTGGAACCTCACACCTTTGGTCGACGCTATATTGCGCAGAGTGGCCTCTTTGCTACCCCCCTTAAACGGCGTCGTCCCGTACAACAATTCGTAAACGAACACCCCAAACGCCCACCAGTCAACGCCGTTACCGTGGCCATTACCAGTAACTAACTCCGGCGCCAAGTACTCGTGGGTCCCAACGCAAGATCTCGAAAACGCCGTCGTTGGCTCGGCAACGAACTCGCTCACAACCACTTCCTCTTCCGGTTGCCGGTAATCAAAGCAGCCGCAGCTCCGGCTTCTGGTTGCGCCGCCGACTCTACGGCTTTGAAGCGTGGGGACCACATCTGCTTTAAAGCACAAGTCAAAATCAGACAACATGATGTGACCGTCGTCGCGTAGCAAAACGTTCTCAGGCTTCAGATCTCGATAAACGACGCCGAGAGCATGGAGGTATTCGAGAGCCACCAAGACCTCAGCCGCGAAGAACCTGACCGATTCGATCGGTAGGCGGTAACCGGGCTGTTTGCGGAGGAGAGAGTGGAGGTCACCGTTGGGGCAGTAGTCGATGAGGAGACAGGTGTAGTGAGAGACTTCCAGGTGGGCGTAGAGAGTAGGGAGGAAAGGGTGGTCTAGCATGGAGAGGATCTCAGCCTCGGTTTGAATATGGGAGAGTTTTTTGGAGGTGAGGGAATCTCGATCGACGACTTTGAGGGCGAAGTTGGAGTGATCGTTGTCGCGGAGGCGGCAGAGGAAGACGCGGCCGAGGTTGCCGGTGCCGAGGTGGCGGAGGAGCTTGAGGTGGCGGAGGTGGAGGGAGCCGTCGGAGGAGAGAGTGGAGGCGGTTTTGGTGGCGGACCAGTGTGGGTCCAATTTGCGGTGGGAGCGGCGGTGGAGGGATTGGAATGGGGCGGCGGCGGAGGTGGAGGTGGTGGAGAGGCGGGATTCATTGAAGCTGAGGGTGAGGCTGCTGCGGGCGCTGGAAGAGGCGAATGTGCGGTCGGTGGCGGTGGTGGTGGTGGTGGTGGAGGTGCAGCTAGTGAAGCTGAGATCGAGGTCTGAGTCTGGTGGGAAGCAAGTGTTTTCATCCATTGGTGGGAAGCAAGTGTTTTCATCCATTGTTGAGGTTTGGTTATAAAGATCTACAGAAGTGAAGAGAGATGAGAGAGACAGAGTGTGGGGACAGACATTTAATTAATTTAATGTGTTTGGTTGACCCAACTCGAGAGACAAAATGGGGCGGAAAGAGAGAGGCAATTAGGTGCATGTTTGGTTGACCCAATTGATAAGATAATAATTTTTTCTAATTTTTAAAACTAAAGTGATGCTTCGAAAAATTGGTAAAAAATTGATTTTTGAACTTTTTTTAATTTATTTTGTTTTTCTATAAGTAAAAAATGTGAAAGATGATATGATTTAAAATGGATAAAAAGTTAAAAACTGATTTTTTATTTGGTTGCCAAAGCATTCCAAAGTCTTGTTTAGGGATTATATATTTTAGTTAAAAAATTAAAAAATTATTATAAATTATTATATTATTTTTTAATTTTTTTATATATTTTTTTTTATAAAAAATTATTAAAATAACATATTAATAAACGAGACTAAGAGAAGATGAGTAATTTATAATAACATATTCATTACTACTAAAAGTATGTGGAATTAATTAACGTTTGCTGGAAAATATTTTTTATAACATATTTTTTATGCTTTTTCACGAGTTTGGTATATTGGCAAAATGTATTTTTTTAATGAAGGCATTTTCTAAAATTTTAGAAAAATTATCACCATTTCACAATCATCATTCTACCATTATCATGATCCCCACAAAATCACCACTAGTGGCAAATACTGGAAATTTATTAAGAAAGTTTAGACAAAAATATTTAAATTTTAGAAGAGCTACATAAAAATTTTAAGATTTTGAAGGAGCTATAAAGTTATTTTCTTATATAAATACGTAAGCTTATATAAAGTTAGTAGGCTCTAATTTTATTTATATTTTTTTAAAAATTAGAGCTATGTACTAATTTGTTGTATAAATTAGAGTTTTTAACCACAGCTTGTAGAGTATTGATTAAGGGTGAATAATGTCAAAAATTTTAATAGTTACTTAAAAAATTACACTGATAGTTAGTTAAAAAATAATTTGTTAATTTTTTAGAACGGAAATTAATTTATTTAAAAAATTATGAATAATACATTGACCTCTTCACAAATTTGATATAGTTATAATTTTTTATTGTTAACCGGCTTTGATATATTTATATCTCTTTTGGAAGCAATGGAAAGTAAGGCCTCGTTTGGCAAATGTTCCTTTTAATTAAAAAGTCAAAAAATTATTAAAAAAAATCAAAAAGTCAATAATTCATACCAAAAAGTCAAAGATTTTATTTTCTCTCTATTTTTTGCACATCTTTTCGTAAAAAGTCAAAAAGTCATCTCAAACATACTAGTTTTTTTTACATCACATTTTAACTAAAAAGTTACTAAAAAAGTATGTTCCCAAACGAGACCTAAGGGTCATTTGGCAATGACTTTTTTAGTTAGTTTTTTGACTTTTTTAACTATTTTAGTTTAGGACTTTTAGTTGTTTGATTTTCTTGTTTAGATTTTTTGGTTTTTTGACTTTGGAATGATAAATTTTTATTTTTTTTTTTTTGTATTTTTTGATTTTTTTTTGTCCTTTCGTAATTTTTTAACCAAAGATGATAACCAAACGAGCACTAATGTAATGGAAACTAATGTAATGAGTGAGATCCCAATCATAAATAAATATATTTTTCAGTATAAAAGATACAATATCATGATTTTTATATCTATGTATTCGTTTAAAATGTTGGTTGATTTTTTAATTATTTTAGCGTGAGATTAAAAAGTGTCGGATGAAATTTTTGATTTTTTAAATTTTGTGACAAAAAAAATGAAATAATTATAATTTAGATATATTATTTTATATTATTTATTTTTTAACCTATTTTATTTTTGTAACTAAAATAATTCCAAAATAACATGTCAAACATACCCTATCTATACTATATATTAAGCAAAAGAGCCTTTTAAACCCCAAGGCTTGTGAAAGCTCCAACATGCCAATCCTAATTTCCTAATTTTTTATTTTTTTTTTAAAAAAAATTGACTTGGTGATTGGTTCAAAGATTATAATAATTACACTATTGAATAACGCAATAAATGAAATCCTAATTTCCTTACTTTTTACATCCCCAAATAAATAAGGGTAAACTACCAATAGGTCCTACTTTTGAGACTTATTACCCATTAAGTCCTATTGATAAATTTATTAAGTGATAAAAATAAATTTATCAGTCTTTTATTTTTATGAATAAATTTATAGTGATAAATTTATCAGTCTCTTTGCTTTTATGAATAAATTTATAGTGATAAATTTATCAATCTCTTATTTTTATAGTGTTAAATTTATTAGTTAGGACCTGTAGGTAAATAAGTCTAATTAATAGGACCTACACGTAAATACCACAATAAATAAACACTTATTAAATTCTTTCAAACTCCTTGGTCAAACCCCATGTATTTAATTTATATATTAAAAAAAATTAATATAAATATAAATATTTATAATTATCCCGTGCATAGCACGGGTGATAGGCTAATATATAACTAACGAAAAAGCGGACTAAGCTATTATGTGCTCTTTTAGGGACGCAGGTTAAAAGCTGCGTTTTGTTTTGGGAAGTTGGTAAAAAGTTGATTTTTGGCTTTTTATCAAGCTTTTTGGCTTTTTTAGAAGTGATTTGCGAAGTTGGTAAAAAGCTGACTTTTTGCTTTTTAGTTTAATATTTATTTATGGTGTCAAATCAAATTAAAATTACCAAAATACCCTTACCCAACATAAGAGAGTTATTTTTTTATTTATTTTTCATAGGCCCTAATTTGTAATTTTAGGACTGCGTTTTTTGCACTTGCCAAATGACTTTTCTGGCATTTTTAGCAGCTACGTTTTTGGACATTTTGTCCAAAAACGTGACTTTTTACCATGTTCCCAAAATGGCCCTTAAGGATAAAAAAGCTAGCTTGGCTTTTTTAGCAAGAACTGATTTGGAAAGTCCAAAAAATCAAGCTGTGTAGGAACCGTTTGGGAATAGTTATTTGGGATTTTTTTTTTGGCTATTTTAGTTACAAAAGATAAAATAAGTTATTTTAGTCACAAAAAATAAAATATCACATCTAATTCATAACCTCTTCTCTCACAAAAAAAACTAAAAAAGTTAAAAAGTCAAAAAGCTCTTCCCAAACCAAGTTTTTTAACCCAGACTAAAATAGCCAAAAAAGTCAAAAAGCCAACCCACTTTCCAAACGACACCTATATGTGTATTTTAATGGTAGAGAATCTTCATGAAGCATTTCATGATACTTTTTTCATGATTCATAGCATTACTCTAACTAAAAAAATAAAAAATAATTTTTTACTAACTTCTTAAATCATTTTTTAAAAAGTCAAAAAATTTGGTTAAAAGTCAAAAGTTAAGTTTTAACTACCTTTCCAAAATATCCCTATGTAAATTAAAATATTAAGGAGTCCAATATAATTACTCTTTTTGGTTTTGTAACCAATTTATCTTTTAATGGAAAAAATAAAAATAAAAATAAAACAAAAAACCAAGTTTCCAAACACCGCCTTTATTTTTTCCAAATTTTATGAAAGATTCAAAAAATAGATATTGCTAAAAAAATAGAATGTATTATACAAAAAATAATAATAAAAAAAAATAAGTTTACTTAATGAGATAAAAAATAAAATAATAATAATAATAATAAAATGAAAATATTTAATGAATAAATTGATTTTTTAACCACAACCGCCTAAGAAAAGGGTTCTTCTGAGAAGTAGATAGATAGATAGAGTGGTTAAGAAGGAAGGGGGGATTGAGAGGAAGCCGCGTTTCTACTACGTGGGAAGCTGCGAGTGAGAGAGCTGTCAGAGTGACGCAAACGGCTGGCTAAAAGCTGTAATAGTCGGCATCAGTAACTTATTAATTAATTAATTAACTAATTTTAAAAAGTTGTAGCCGTTTCTCCCCAAAAAAAAATAATAATAATAATAAGTGTGTTTGGTTTGAATTTTCTGAATTAAGTTTTTTAAAAAATAAATTTTTTATTTTTATATTTTTTTTGTTTTTAATGAATATTTTTAAAATTTTAAACATTTTTTTTTTATTTTTTTAGATGCACAATATTTAGATGTATCTAAAAAATAAAAAAATTGTGAAAAAATATTTTAAAAAATTAATAAATATATAAAAATATAAAAAAATGTACTGATTTCTTATATTTTTTTACATTTTTGGTATTTAGGCCTCGTTTGGGAACATGCTTTTGTAGTAACTTTTTTGGATTTTTGGCTAAAATGTAATGTAAAAAAAACTAATATGTTTAGGATGACTTTTTGACTTTTTACGAGAAGATGTGCAAAAAGTAGAGAGAAAATAGAATCTTTGACTTTTTAGTATGAGTTGTTGGCTTTTTGGTTTTTTTAGTAATTTTTTGACTTTTTAGCTAAAAGGGGCACTTGCCAAACGAGGCCTTAGTGAATTTTTAAAAGATTTTTTTTACAATTTTTTTACTTTTTAGGTATATTTATGTTAGGTGTGTCTAAAATGTAAAAAAACTTGCTTAAAATATTAAAAAAAATTAATAAAAACAAAAAAACACAGAAAATAAAAAAGTAGAATTTTTTGAAAAGTGTATGGTATTTTATGAGATTTTTCATTCTTTGATTAGTGTATGGTATTTTATTATACGTGTAATTCAAAAGTGGAGAATTTTTTATAATTATTTTCATGATTCCTAACATTTTTCAAAAAAAATGATGGAATAGTTCAAAGTATCACATAGTTGAGTTTGGCTTCCTCCAGTCTAACTATGGTCGGATTGGAGGGCATTATTGAATCGGTAAAAATTTATTATAGGTTTTGTTTTAATAATGTGAATTGTTTAATATGTAGAACTCGTCGAGTGTTATATATTTGTAAAAAATTATATTGATCGGATATCGATAGTTACGTGATCAAACCAGTTTTATATATAAAAAAAATAGGCAATAAAAAAATAAATGGTTGACAGAAATCTGATCCGATAAAATAATTATCGATATCTGATCAATATGATTTTTTACAAAGTATATAGTGCTCAACGAGTTCTACACATTAAACAGTTCGAATTATCGAAACGAGACTAACATAGGCCTCCACGAGCCTAACAGCATTTTCCAATCCGATCACAAACGGGAGAGAAATCCTCACGTAGTCATATTCATTTATCAATTATCATTTATTATGTTTTTTGTATTGTTAACATAAATAGATATCTTACTTTCTCTACTAATTACGATCATAAAGGGTTATTTTAGAACGATAATTAAAAATCATCTTCTAATTTTTAATATGTTTTGAATCATACTATATCTCTATTATGTTATATTTTTAAAAAAAAAAAATTAAATTAAAAAAAATAATTTTTAATCAAAAGTTCTAAAAACAATTCAAAATACTACGGCACCATATGGTCAGACTACCGAATAATGTGGTGACGGGCTTCCTACGTTGCTAAATACTAGCTACACTTTTTTCTTCCCCGTAGTTATTTCTCTGTCGTAATAATTCATCGAGTTATGGCTACTTTAGTCCAGTAGTTACCATATTTTAATGTTAAACAGACACGGAGAGAAGTTAATTTCCTCCGGAAAACGATCCTCCTTGTTGACCTTGGCATTCACAACCCCACGTAAGCTAAAACGATAAGAATTACGCCGTTTTCCCTTTTCTTTTTCTTTTTTCTTTTTCAAAATTTATTTTATTTTTGTTAAAAAAAATTTAAAATGTATATATTATTTATAAAAAAAAATACAATAAATAATACATAATCATTTTAAACATATTTGACAACACCTAAAAAAATCTCTTATTTTAATAGTTTGTTAAATTTTATTTTTTTATTATTATTTTTTTTTGCTTTCCAAGTTCACATAGTCTAGAAATTACTTATAAAGCAGTTTTTTTTGTTGAAAAAATTCAAAATAAGTTCACTAAAAAAGAGTCAATCAAAAATATTGGTAATGCATCGAATTGAATAATAAGTTGTGTAAACTTTGATTAAAAATTAAATGAGTATAAAATTGTGATCGTACTGGTTTTTATATTTATCTAAATGCAAACAAGTTTTAGGAATAGTTGATAATTTGTTTTGTTTTATAACTATGCATAATAAATTGTGTATATATATAATCCAAATTTGATATAGTTTTCTTTTTGTTTATTTTATTTATAAAGTGCATTGGAATTTATCAAATTTAACTTCTTAAAGGATTTCCAACGCTTACTCAAATTTTTCATTAAATTTGAATAAAAATTTGATCCGACATGTTGTGTTTTAATCGTTTCATCAAATCTGACTAATCATTTAGCTGGGTCGTTCGGACCGGTCATCTAGTCAACCATTCGACCTGGAGTTAGATTTCAATAAAATTTTCCCAAGCCGATCATCCACCCGGTTGTCCTGCTGGTCATCCACCTGGTTGACCTACCGGTCATCCGCCTAGTCATTCACCAACAGTCACCTAGAAAATTTGATAAAAAATTAAACGCTCCCTTAATTTGATGAAAAATTTAATCTCGCCTTCATTTGATATAAGTTTAATATCATAATTGAAACATAAAAAATAAACATATTTAAACAATTTTAAATTTAAAGAAACATCTAAGTAAGCGTTAGAGACGCTCTTTGTACTTCACATCCTAATGTGCCTCCGTTTAGCAAGGCAAATTGGGGCTATTTTAGTCACTACCGGACAAAAAAGGCTAAATTAGCCAAATGGAGACAAAAGGTAAGCACGTGCTTGGCAACAACCCATGCCACGGCATATTTACCAAACTAACCCCCACTGTTGTTCTGATTGAGAAAACCAGTAAAGTCACCTCTCTCTCTCTTTGACACACACACAGTCACGGATTTTTCTTCACCTGTAAAAAAAGGCTTTTGAAGAAAGAAGAAATACCCAATCACCACAAAATGACAAGAATGTAAATTTAAAAAAAAAAAAAAAAACTACAAAAATACGCCACATTCAAAAAAAAAAAACAAAACAAAACAAAAATTAGCATTTGCCACGTAATTTAAAAATAAATAAAACACATGTAAACCCATTTTTGAAAAATAAAAACAAATTAATGTATACAAATAAAAGTAAAAATGACAAAAACGTAAAAAAAAAAAAAAAAAAAAAAAAAAAAAAAAAAAAGAAGAACAACAAAAATACGCCTCATCCAAAAAAAAAAAAAAAAAATGAAAAACAGAAATTAGCATTTGCCACGTAATTTAAACATAAAAAAAAAAAAAAAAACACATGAAAACCCATTTTTGAAAAATAAAAAAAAAATTAATGTATACAAATAAAAATAAAAATGACAAAAACGTAAATAAAAAAAAAGAACAACAAAAATACGCCTCATCCAAAAAAAAAATTTTAAATGAAAAACAGAAATTAGCATTTGCCACGTAATTTTAAAATAAATAAAACACATGAAAACCATTTTTGAAAAATAAAAAAAAATTAATGTATACAAATAAAAATAAAAATAACAAAAACGTAAATTAAAAAAAGAACCACAAAAATACACCTCATCCAAAAAAAAAAATTAAAAACAGAAATTAGCATTTGCCACGTAATTTAAAAATAAATGAAACACATGAAAAACCATTTTTGAAAAATAAAAACAAATTAATGTATACAAAAAGAATAAAAATGACAAAAACATAAATTAAAAACAAAAAGAACCATAAAAATACGCCTAATCCAAAAAAAGAAGAAGGTACAATGACGCTGACGTGGAGAAAGGACGGCTAGGAGTTCAAATGTAAAACACCAAGGGCAGTTCAGTCATTTAACATGTGGACACCTCACCAAAAAGTCAAAAAAGCTAAAAAGTCCTTCCCAAACCAACTCTTTAGTCCCAGGCTAAAATAATCAAAAAAGTCAAAAAGTCAAAAAATTAACCTGTTTCCTAAACGACACCCGTATAATATCAACTACATTGTTATTAAAAAATATATCTATTATCAAATGCATTTTTAAATATTTTAAGAACCTTTATCAAACACATTAAATTTATATATATTTTTTTAAATATAATCATATATGAACCCAAAGAAATAAAAATTAGTAGGGGGAGCTCGTGGGAGGGGTGCCTAAATTGGTATTACCAAAACTAGCACAAAGCCATCATTATACAAGTTTTATATTCTTTCTATTTTTATGTTTTTTACCGCATGATACAGTTGTGCCTCCGTTTGGGAAGTGGGTGGGCTTTTTGGCTTTTTGACTATTTTACCCTTGGGCTAAAAAGTTTGGTTTGGGAAGGATTTTTAGCTTTTTTGACTTTTTTTGTAAGAGAAAGAATATAATGATTATGAGTTAGATGTGATGTTTTGTTTTATTGGGCTAAAATAGTCTATTTTGTCTTATATGACTATTTTAGCCCAAATCTTGCTTCCCAAATATGCCACCTGATTCAGATTAGAAGAAAACGAGACCGAAAGTTCACAAAGCCGACGCCATTGCCAACATCTAAACCGACTTCTTCTCTTAAATTGCAATATTTCAAACTTCTTATTCAGGCGTATTTTGGAAAGTGAGAAAAAAAAATCAAATTTTAAATTTTTTTTTTTTTTTTGACTTTTGTTAGAAAAATGTGCAAAAAAATATAGACGTAATATGATCTAAATAAGCCAATAATCTTATTTTTTTTCTTAGTTACCAAAATAGGCCTCAATCAACAAAAAGGAAACTATAATAGTGTTTGATTTAGTTTTTAAATTAACATTTAGATCAAAAAATCAAAAAATATGTTTGGTTAATAAATTTTCAAATCTCTCTCTCTCTCTCTCTCTCTTTAGGCCATCTCTAATGTTTAACCAAATCCATCACTAAATTCAAATTTGGTGAAAAAGTACACTTTTTTGATCTCCAATAATTTCATCAAACATGTATCAAATTGAGAACATCTCAAATCTTTCATCAAACTGAGGATGTCTTGCACCTTTTAGTAATTTACTATGCATAATTCGTTGAGTGTGGACCCACCAGACGATTGGCCAGACGTCCAACTGGATGTCCCCTTGGATGACCATCTCAAGGCATAATTTTTGAAAAATTTACATTGACCAGTCGATCGCCTAGTTGACCCCCAGATGAAAGAAAGCCTTATTTGATCAATGATGTGAGATTTTTCAAAACAGAGTTTTTCTATAATCTTGGCAATGGACTTTATTTAGAAACAGACCGAATTGAATATAAGAAAACTAAGATGAGGGTTTTTGAAGATTCCTTGATTCTTGACTTTAAGTCCCTTATACTAAAGGATTATGATCAAGGAAATTTTAGAACTAAGATGAGGGTTCTTGAAGATTCCTTGATTCTTGACTTTAAGTCCCTTATACTGAAGGATTGTGATCAAGGAAATTTTAGAACTAAGATGAGGGTTCTTGAAGATTCCTTGATTCTTGACTTTAAGTCCCTTATATTAAAGAATTGTGATCAAGGAAATTTTAGAACGGCACTTGTGAAGGTTAAAGAAATGGTTCTGTAACGTCCCAGAAATATATACACAAACTCATCTCATAAGCGAAAATATAATGGAATTAACATGCTTTCATTCATTAGAGTTTAATATACATAAGAGACAGATATAAAAAGGAGTGAAAGCTATTCATTTGCCTTAATGGCTTACATCTTTCCAAGTCGCTACTTGGTTACAACAAAAATGAGCCTAACTCAACACAAACTTAAACCCTTGGCTATACAAAATAGATACAACAAAAATAAAACCTCTTGCTCTAAATCCCTCCAAGTTACTGCCTTGGCGAAGGCATATCACTAACACCTAAAAATGGTTTTCCCCAAATAGGGTGAGCCAAAACCCCGTAGAAATAATCTAACACAATACATGAGTCTTAACAAAGATATAAATAAAGTGTGCATATACAATGTCCGTAGTAAAATCGTTCATGTTTTACAAAATCATAATATGCCAAATTTTATATTCCAACCCTTGTTATCTCGATTTCATCCACGTCCATTCATTTCATTTTAACTCATGAGCCAATTTCATTATTTTCCAAACAACCCAACTAAGACAACAACTCAATGGTTCTCAAATTAACACATTAATTACACAAACACTTCAATTTACCATTTTACGAAAATTTCATTCGCGAGAATCGACACCCATATATACGCACGGTTTCGAGACTTTTACCCTGGACACACAGGCCAACTTAATTCAATGAAGTCTATCCCTTTTCTCCTCCCACACATGAAGTACATCTCCTTTCTCCTCCCAAATATCATACATATACAATGTATTTAAAACACAGTCATATTCAATAACAAACAACAAGAGATTAGTTTCAATTCACCTAATCCTCATGCAATTTCTACAACAATCATAGCTATCCTCCACCGATAGCCCAATACAAATATTTCTAAACAGATATTCAATCTCAAGACAGATAATTTATTCAAAATTTCATAGATGAGTGATAATACATATTCTTCTCCACCATTTATGTAAACATCCATTCAATTTCACATTTTCAATCCCAATTCCATGTATTTATACAAAATAAATATTTGAAACATTTTAGGGCAAACTCCCACTTTTCCAAATATCAACCCAAATGTCAAAATCAACTATTTTGTCACAATATAACCTCATATTCAACCCCTTAACCATTTATAACTTATCCACTTAGAAACCCCTCTTTTGATTTAATACCTAAACCCTAGGTTTGTTCATAATACATGTGACAACCCTCACCGCTGATTAGCGTTAATTCGTAAATTAGCATGATAAGTAATTGATTAAGATGAAATCCTAAATTGTTGTGTGAGTGTGTTGTCTAGAATGCATTTCTATCTGTTTGTTACTGAATGATCTGTTCATGTTTAATTTCGAACTGCGAATTGAAAGCCTTATCGGCGATCGATTCAGAAATTGATTAGTGTTATATGCCAATTAGGATTTATATGATTTTCTGGTATCTTTACGATAACGTTACTCATTGTGGTTCCAGCAATGGTCAATCAATCCTCAAGTCTTGACCTACAATCACAAAATACATAACACAAGCCTGTCTTATCATTACACATTCAAGTGGCCATTAAGGCTTAGCTTTCATTACATTGGTTCTTATTCTTTCTTACTACATTGCTTAAAACACACACACTTGCGGTCTCATAACTTAGTACATTCATTCTTTAGTGTGTTTCTAATTCACAACCTCATTACTATGGCTTAATTAAGGCTTAGGAATGCCTAGGATGCAATGAGGATGCCAAAACATGAGTTGGAACACTTAGGCAAATTTTCTGAAAATAAGGTCCCCGTTCGAGCGTAGACTTCCTCGCTCGAGCGGACATGCAAAATGAGAGGGGCCGCTCGAGCGATCTGCAAACTTAGAAAAAGTACTAGTTGGTTGAAATCTACGCTCGAGCTACCACTCCTACGCTCGAGCGTATCAACAGCATACAAAAGGGTTCGCTCAAGCGTCCAAGTGGTCGCTCGAGCGGAGAGCTCATGTCTGAAAAAAAATATACTGAGAGCTCGCATTCGCCGCTCGAGCGTAGGTTTCCTCGCTCGAGCGGACTGTAAAATTCTGGGTTTTCCAAAAACAGAGTTTGAGCTTCGGAATGCTATTTCAATGGCAAATTCGTACATGGCTTGTTCAAACACTTGGAAAGCTTCCTAAAACACAAATACATGATCATTTTCAAATGTTTAGCTCAAAACTCATGGATTTAGCAAATTTGAACTCAAAAAACTCATGCATGAAAGATTTTCAAATCGTTTTCTTGCTTCCTTCAAAACATGCAAATGGTGATCAACAACCCCATGAATTCTGAAACCATGGACATGATTAAAGTTCACATACATGCAAGGACTTTAAAAAACTCAAACCCAAAATGATCAAATCAAAGATGATTCTACCATGGATACGCATGAAAGCTATTTATGTGCTCAAAGACCTATTTTCTTGCACCCTCAAGAAAGTAGCTCAAGACTCATGAAATCGTGATGCATGGAGGATTAGTTACAAAATTCAGACATAGAATCCTTACCTAGAGCTTGTTCCTAAAACATGAGAGGTGAATCTTCCTATTCCTCTTCTTTTCTTCAAACTTTTGAGCTTTCTCACTCTAAAGCCAAATCCTCTCTCTCTCTAGCTGAATTCTCTCGGTAAGGAAATACAGAAAAGAATGCTACAAACACTCTCACTCTCAGCTAAACAACCACAACACACACTCTCACACTTTGAATACACTACACGTGCATACACATGCATCAACCCAATACATCCTCAAGAGTTGCAATTCCCTACATTCAACACCACAAAATGCCCCAACATATTATACACTCAATCACATCTTGGATCATTAATAGGATTAGATTAGGTACCAATAATGCATTATTTAAATTAAACATAAGTAACCTTAATTTATTCAGGTTAGCGCGAAATTCAGTTAATCCAAATTAGTTCCCATCAAGGTTCAATTTAATCACATGCGATTTTTGTTTTTGTTTTTTTTTTTACTGAACCGAATCAATTCTTAATAAAATTTTCCATGGTGTTCTAAAATTTCCAAATAACACGTTGATGTAATCAATTTCGATTTCGGATGCCGATAAGGCTTTCAATTTACATCTTAAAGCGGAATCCAAACAGATATTTCTACATGTAACAGATAGGAGGCCAAAATCATGTAAAATTCCATAATTTATTTTATCCGCTTAATTAACATCCTTGATTACTGACTAATGGCTAATTGCGGGTCGGGGTTATTAGATCTTTGTGTTTAGAGATCCACTCGAGCGAGGGAATGCTGGCTCGAGCGTAGATTTCAAGCTCTCAGGTTTTTGCATGTACAGACGCACGCTCGAGCAACGAGACTTACGCTCAAGCAAAGAACCGTATCTCACGCTCGAGCGGAGAATTTTAGCAACCAGTACTTTTTGCATTTTTACAGACCGCTCAAGCGAGGGAATCTACGCTCGAGCGACCCCTCTGTTTGGGTAAGCTCGCTCGAGTGGAGAAATCCACGCTCGAGCGAGACCCCTATTTTTAGCAAATTTTGAAAAGTGTTTTAAAGTACATTTTTGCATCCTCATCCCATCGTAGGCATTCCTAGGCCATGTTTAAGGCATCTTAATGAGGATAATGTTATAGAACAACACCAAGCCAAATACGGGCTAAGTTATTAATCCCAAGTGTGTAACTTAATGTGTGTTCGTTCTGCAACTGTGTGGGGTTGGCATCCGAGGACGCTGACTAGCCTGTCTATAGCCCAGTAATCTCTGAGTAACAATGTTGTAAAGCTATGTTCAATTATTATTATTTTCTGAATGATTAACTGTACTGCTTTCTGAAATGATATTGTTTACTGAATGAATGTTTGTCCTAATTTATAAACTGTACTCGTGGCACCCATAGCAACTAACTGTTACTATTACTGCTACTGTTACCGTTACTGCTACTGTTACAGAGATCTCTGTCGGTTCCAATGTTTGGAACTACTATTGTTTACTGTTTGATGGCCATCAACTGACTGTTCAGTCTGTTAAGACCTACTATACTGTTCTGCTATTGGATGTACCACATATGATTGTTATGATTTCTAATTGACTGATATGGCATGAAATATGAGCCACTGATTGAATAACTAATCTACTGATGCAAATGACTGTTTTAATTACTGAAAAGATATTCATTCTTAACCCCTTTACGCATTCGTTATTCACTAGGCTTTAGCTCACAGTTTATATATGTATATAGGTGGCCAGGCACCGAACCAAAGCTAGAAGCATCAAGTTAAGCTCACGTTTTGTTAAGCCAACCATTGTGCCTCACTTCGAGGTTCCATGTCCGTTCAAGCCAAGGCTGTTTTGGGGTGTTTCAGATTCACCCTTTTGTCCCTGTCTTGCAATGAATGTTTAAGACTTTTGACTGTACAGTTATGGTAAAGGGATTGGATCCCTAACCTGTATGTTATGTGTATCCGATATGTATATATATTATGGTTACGAATGTGGACTAGTCCATAAAAGTCTTTTTCCATTCAGATTCTCACAGCTCATTGGACATCTTTTATTTACTATATGGCTTCCACCAGTCCCTTACTCTGTATTATTGTCATTACTGTTGAGTAGGCCTCTGGTAATCACAAATTACAGGCCGGTTACAATGCTAAACCCTTAGGGGCGAGTTTGGGTCGTGACAGTACACCCAAATTCCATCATTGTTACACAACAACTCATAACTAAGTTAAAAGTTATATGAAAGTATAAAAAATTCTTACCTCAAGCTTAGAAGAGCAAAGGAAGAGATGGAGAGACTTCAAAGACGCCGAAACCAAACTTTAATTGGACCAAAAGTAAGCTCTTGATGCGCATTACCTTTTTAACAAAGGCACATGGATATAGGGATCACTAGATCTAGGTGAAAATGTAGAGAGAATAAGAGTTTTAGAAAGAAAAAGAGAGAGTCCCGATCTAGGATTTTTGAGAGAAAAGAGATGAAAAAAAGTGATTAAAAAGTAGGCTGCTGCGAATTGATATACGCACAGTACGCTCGAGCGCAAGAGTTGACGCTCGAGCGTCAGACACAATAAGTTGTTCCGCTCGAGCGCAAGAAATGACCACTCGATCGTAGAATACACACATCCAGTAGTTTTCTAGAGGGCAGACCATCACTCAAGAGCAAGCCCTGCAAAAGTATTGAAAGTTTGCAAAGCCCGTTCGATCGCAAGAAGTGTCGCTCGAATGAAAGAGCAAAAATCTAAGTAACAAAAGTTTGAAAACTAAGCAACCTATATGTTCCAAACATGCTCCAACCAACTCAATAATCCAAACTCAAGCAAGAATAAAGGGGAAAAGACATGAACAACATTTGGAAACCATAAAACCCAAGCTCCAAAATATCAAATGGACCGGGTCAAAGCCGGAATCGCTATAGGTTTTGTGGGACCAAGAATTGTCTTTGAATGCATTCTCAATATCAGTAAAAGTGCTTTGTGCATCCAGTTACAATATAGGGACAATTGTCAATCTCTTAGAGAAGATGCCAAAGTTGACTAATCAACTTGATCATGAAACTCTCAATCTGCTTGTCCAAGCACTGTGCATTTTAAAAGCTTCCACTGTGCTTGATTTTATCCTAGCAAAGAACTTGGTTCCTTGTTTGGATACCACTATTCTTTCAATTTATTAGCTGTGTTTGGCTAGTAAATTTGAGAAAGCTATTGCTTTGAAGGAGATTGCCTTGTGAAAACATTCTTAAAATTCAATTTCTGTCCATTGTGCTTTGATGAAAGGGTTTTGTAAGTTGGGGATGGTTGGGGAGGCAGCTGATATCTTCCAGAATATGATATCGAGGGTCCTATTTCCAGGTAATGAAACTTGCAATGTGCTTATTCAAGGGTATTGTCAAACTAGTGACTTGAGAGAAGTCAAGGAGCTACTTAGTTTCATGATAAGGAATTATTTAAGAATTTCAATCTCGAGTTTACCGTAATTTGATGATAGGAAGCTTGGAAAAGCAATGGAGTCAATCCAATAAATGGAATCAAGAGGTTGGATTCATGGTTCAATCATTCAAAACGCCATTGTTAAAGGCCATCTTGCTCAAGGTAAACTTTAGGAAGTAGTGAGATTTTGGACAGGATGGTACAAAAAGCTCTAAGCTGGAACAGTTGCCGATCGACCGGCTGGTCGTCTCCCCAGTCGACCTGTGTTTTGATGATAGCATCGTTGGAGTAATTGATATCGGATAGAGGAATTCGTACTTTTTTTACTCAGTTTTGATGAAATATTTGGTGAACCGTTGGAGATGCCCTTATATTAATAAATCAATCAATCACTTTTTCATTCTCCTCTCTACTCCCTCCTTTCTCATTCTCTCACATTTTACACATCAATCAATCAAATTTTCTCTCACACCCATGTATTTAACTAAAAAAAAATTATAAATCATCTCAAAATTATTTTCAAAATTCATAATCAAATAAATTTTTAATTTTCAAAACTCATTTTAACAACTTATCTTTCAAAATATAACTCAAAACTCAAAATTATTTTCAAAAACTAAACCAAACAGAGTTTATAATTTCTTGAATTTGAAAGAGCATACAATACAATAAATCGACAGTCTCATTTGGAAGTAAATTTTTTACTATTTATTTTTATTTTTATGGTCATAATTAAAATTCAGTTTAAAAAAAAATTAATTTCTTTGTTTGGTTTGGAGTTTTTAAAAATGATTTTTTGAGTTTGTAATTTATATTTTTAGTGATTTTTAAAGATATTTTATTTTATTTTTATTTTTTACTTTTTTTGACTTTTTAGATCTATTTAATCTAGATATATGTATTTTTTTTTTAAAAAAAAAAGAGAATTTATTAAGAAATCATTTTTCAAGTATTTAAATCCTAATTAATCCAGAACGTATTCTTGTATTTCAATAAGTCCTATTGTTTAGACATTTGATCCACTAAAATCTAATTCTCATATTTAAGGTATTTTATGGACAATTTTACCCTTACAAATATTTTTTATACCCTTAGCAATTTGGTAATATGAACATTTATATTTGACCGTCTGAATGTTTCATCACAGAAATTTTGCATTGTTAATGTGAATATTAATGTGTGCTTCACCCTATTATTATTAGAGATATTTTGGTAACTATGTCATTCATAGGTTTTTTTGGAACATAAGAAAATAATTTAAACTAATTAGAACATAAATCGGTGAAGAGAAATTTATGAATAAATGTCCCATTTAAAAAGTACAAAAAAATTTTAAAATTTTTTTGAATACAAAAAAATATAAAAATATACTGAATTTTTTTTTTTTTTTTTTTTTTTGGTATGTTTTGTATTTGGTGATTTTTTTTAAAAAAATCACAAATATTATACTTTTTAAGCATATCTAGATTAGGCATATCTAAAAAATAAAAAAATTACGTAAAATATTTTTAAAAAATCAATAAAAATACAAAAAATAAAAAATTCAATTTTTTGAGAAGTTAGTTAAACCAAACAAGGTAAATGGTTTTTAGTATGGATATTTTTACGTTTTAAAGGCAAAATATAAAATAGAATCATTTATTCATAAATCCCTCTCCACCTATTTATATTTCATTTAATTCAAATTATGTTCTTATATTTCAATAAATTATATGGATAACATAGTTATTAAAATACCCAAATAATAATAGTGTGAAAATTTTGTGATGTGAATATTTACATTGTCAATGTAAATATTTATACTATAAAATATAAATATTCACATTACCGAATTGTTAAGCGTTCAAAAATATTTGTATGAGTAAAATTATCCATAAAATATCTTAAATATGATAATTAAGATTTAATAAATCAAATGTCCAAATAATAAAATTTATTAAAATATAAAAATATGTTATGAATTAAATGAGATACAAGTATTTAAAAAAAAAGATTTCCTAACAAATCTGCCTAAAAAAGATCTTTCGTTTGTAAAAAATACATTTTTACCTTAACTATCCTCTAGATCTTCCATTTTGGGGTTTCTTTAATTTTATGATAAGAGTCCTCTTAAAAAATTAATAAATTACAAATTAAATTATCAAATATTCATAAGGTGAATCTCACATCCAATATATACATGTATATAAGATTGTAGAAACCGAGTAAAAATAAATTTAAAATGGCTAATAGAATATAACCAAGCTCATTTTGGATGGCCCAAACGAGGCCAAAGCCCATTAGATTCAAAGTCATTGTCGAATAGACACAGACAGGATGAGGAGCATGCCGAGTTAAGGGTACCTGGGCCACATAACTGAGCCGAGTATATCGGATAAGTCGACCTAACCATGTTAGGCGAATCCAATTTGTCCCTCTCTAAAGAGTATAGTAAAAGATAGGGCATGATAAAGTAACGATGAGGATCTAAGCTACAAAAGAGGAAACTCTCTATAAAAGGGAGAAGAGGTAAGAGAGAAAGTTATGTCCTAAAAAACTTGTATCCTAAGAAGAAAAAAAAAATAAAAAAAAAGGGTACTTACCAATTAGTCCTATTCACTAGACTTATTTACCTACAGGTCCTAACTAATAAATTTAACACTATAAAAATAAGAGAGTGATAAATTTATCACTAAAAATTTATTCATAAAAACAAAGAGACTGATAAATTTATCACTATAAATTTATTCATAAAAAAAAAGACTGATAAATTTATCTTTATCACTTAATAAATTTATCAAATAGGACTTAATGGGTATTAAGTCTCGAAAGTAGGACCTATTGGGTAATAAGTCTCCAAAATAGGACCTATTGGTAGTTTACCCTAAAAAAAACTACTTTTTTAATAGAAGCTAACTTACTCATTGAAGTGCTAATTCCAGCACTACCGACCGTAGTTTTATTTCTGTTTCATGTGACAACTAGAAAAATCTTTCAAGGGCCTGTTTGGATTGAAGGAGTATTCCAAAACCACATCCCCACAAAGACTCATAGGATAGAGGAAATTAGGAGTATAGTGAGATTGAATGAGTAAATTATTAATATAGTGGTATTAGATTAGAAATGTAGGATAAATAATGTTTATTTGTACGAAATCAAATTAGTAATACTATAAATAGTATTAATATATAAAATTAATATTTTTTAATTTTTAATATTATAATTATTTTTTAAATACCTTTTAAGTACACTTAATCTAGAGACACTTAAAAATTATTTAAAAATTCATTAAATATTAAAAAAAAAATGTTTTTAGTAAAATAAAAATCATACACTTAAGCTCCGGTAATAAGTTTTTTTTAAATATTTATTTCACAAATAAAGTATTTGAAAAAAAATAAAATTAAACTATGAGGGGATTGGATTACCAATCTCAACTCTCTAATGCTAATCACATTCTTTGGGAAGATTAGTAATCTAATTAGACTAATAGTCCTATAACATTTTACCTCAACATAACATGTTTTCAATGGGCTCCCCGTATTGTTAATTCAATTTCTTTTCTAAGAAGCCAAACAAACATGACCTAAGAATTACTAGCATTTTTATTAGCAGTAGAAATTTCAAATTTAGCCAATTATTATTAGAATAATACTTGGGACCCCCTTGTGAGGGTCACCCCCTCACCCCCCCTTTGCCACGTGGCGGGTGGTGATTGGAGGAGCAGGAAAAAAAAGAAAAAGAAAAAGAAAATGTGACCAATGAGAGAGAGAGAGGGGTCAAAGGGGGTGGGGAAAAGGAATGAAATAGAGAAAGAGAAAATGGGTGGGTGATTGGGCCCATGTGATGGGCCAATATGACAGTTTTCTAATATAAAAGGTAGGACCCATGTGGGCCGCTAGACGATGCTGTCTGCAACGTGGTTAACATTGGCCCTACATTGTCGCTTCCACCTGCTAAATTCACATTCATCACCCCCCTCCAACTTAATTCTATCCTACTTTTTATCAAAATTTAATGCAATACCCACTTATTAAATATATATATATTTGTATACTAAATAATTCACCAATAATGCCTTACCTATCGAGTTAATGCTTTATAATTCAAGAGAAATATAAAAAGAAAAAAAAATTAATAAACTTACCACTGCTAGAAACACGTGATCGAACTTGGATCATCATCTGAAATTGAACAACACTGTATATTGTAGAACAGTAATATTATGAATCTAAATTTAATTATTTAGAATTATCATTTTGTATTTTAAATTTATTATACATGTGAACTTCATACTATAATAACTTTTTTTTAATATTTTATTTGGTTGAGCTATACAAAAATAAAAATAAATAAATAGGTATTTGTTAACAAAAATATTTTTTTATTTAATTATCTATAAATATATATAAATAATTTCATTTTTCCTTTCCATGAAAAAATTTAAAATCAAACATAACATACGGTTTATATTATAAATTTGTAACTAAATTTCACCTTCACTTGAACTATAAAGTTTTCGGTAATAGAAAAATTACTTCCATTGTGTAAGCGTTACGGTAATGGTACCCACACATTTTTATTAGATTTGTCTTTAAAAAAATAAATTATTTATTTTTAAAATTGTTCTCACATCTTTTTTTAAAAAATAAATATGATAAAATTATGTAAATATAATTATTAGATCAATATGATTATTTTTTTGAATGGTCTATACACAGGGACTTAAAAGATGAAAAGATCTAATTATCAAAATGGGTCTGTAATGGGTTCATAAGCCATAATTGAACTCATCCATTGTGAGACTTTTTTTTTAAAAAAAGTTATTTTTATAAGCCACTCAAATTTGGTTAATATGTTTGAGAAACCTTTTTACTCATTATCAATTAGTTTTGAGTTTGATACTTTGTTATGAGATCAGAGTTGGGTCTCGGTGATCGTCTTTACCATAAGTCTAATCTCTTGCCTCTCATCTCTTTATTATCTCCACATGCTATTTAAGTTGCACGCGCAAAGAAGTGTTAGATTTGTCTCCAATCATCTCTCTAAACTACCCAAATTTAGTTCTATTCATCACTAATTAATTTTGAGTTTAATACTTTTGCAGAACACTATAAATTAGAAACAAGTACAACCTTTCTTTTTTCATCTCTAAATTTCTCATTTTTTTAAATTGCAAAGAAGAAGTAGGCCCAAATGGCAAGTGCATGTGCCACCAGTCTACGCATTTAACCTCCATTTGTTAGACATGGCACAATGTATGTCCATGGTATATACATGAGAGTGACGTGTGATGTGTGTCAACAAAGACTAAAAGAACAAAACCCCCTAAATCATAAATCCATTTTGGGCCCCGTTAATATTTCAATATTGGGCCTGGGTCTACATGGTTTTATTTTTTTACATTCCCCCCTCCAATTTCCAAGTGAGGAAACAAACTTGGTATTATAATAATAGTACTACTATCATTATCCAATAATAAACTATCATATGCATTAACAGATAATCCATCACAATTTAATAACTACAACATCTCTACGGTGGAGTTCACGGTTCAGTATGTCTATGTAATGATTTATTTTTAGATGGTGAAATTACTTGACAATGATAATGTAGTAATTTTATATATAATTTTTTTCAGTTATGTTTGGGTCATAAAAATGAAAGACAATGAATAAGAATCCTATTCCTATACTAATGCAATTCAAGTGTTTGGTTTAATTAGAATTCTCTTTAATTATATGATATTACTTTATTTTTAAATACTATTCTAGAAATGTGAGATTTCCATGGAGAGAGTGTGATTTTATTTTTATTTTTTTAGTACAGTAATCCCATTCTGTTTTGAAAAATCAATTAAGAATCACATTCTCATTCAATTCTTAAATGCACCTGAATAACGAAATAAAGTGGCTTGATCCTCATTTGATTTCCTTATTTTTGTCAAAACACCCCAGCAAAAAAACAGAAAGGAAAAGAAGTGGACAAAAGGAAAAAAACCTGAATAAGAGACAATAATCTTGTCCAATTACTATATGATTCTCTCTCTATCTCTCTCTCTCTCTCTCTCTCTCTCTCTCTCTCTCTTGAGTAAGCAATTTTATCTCCATATGTTAAGGAAAGGTGTTGTAGTTAAGAGACTTGGCAATGGGAGGGACATTCTAAAGCATATGCATGAACAAGAATATGAGGAGGAAAGTAATTCAAGGCAGACATCCTCCTCCCCTCTCTCTTTACTTTTCAGGTGCAATGTATCCTCCAATCTTATAATTGCATTTTAACACTTAATTAATGGCATAAAATAAAATGATAGTACCATTGTTTTCCCATAATTAATTCTTTAATCTTAATTAAACCGTCTTCTGCTTCTATTCCCCCACATTGTCACATGGATCAACTTCATCAATTTATGTTTCTTAGAAACTCCTAATCATTAACTCAGATCCCATGTATACATAAAAAATTAGAATAAAAATAGAGGAGAGAGAAAGAGAGAGGAGGATACATGGAATCAACTACTGCTTAGGGCAATAATTATATATGAAAAGCTCAACTCAAAAGATGCCCATATTGATCTCCTAAAGAGAGAGAGAGAGATCAAACAATGTTTTCATAATACAGTTGGCTTACCACGGAGGGTGGTGGCCCAGTGGTGAAGGCATTGCCTTCCCACAGCCATGAGTCAAGTTCGACTCCTGGGGGGCGCGAAAAATCTTGGATTTTCCAGGGGCTCGCTTTAGCGACCTCGCGTTGTACTCCGATCGAAACTTGTCCGTGGCTGGAGCGGTTGATGAGCTCCACTGGTGCCTCGGTAGTAGGTCACTTCCTATGGGTTGGGTTAAATCAGGCTGGCAACCGGCGACTTCCTATGGGTTGGGTTAAATCAGGCTAGCAACCGGCTACCCCCCGGGGCCTGAGCCTACGGATGTAGTGATGACACCTCAGAACATTCTTTTTTTTGAGCTCAAAAAATAAAAAAATAAAAAATAATGCAGTTGGCTTGGGGTTCTGTTGGTCTGGTCACCCACTAAATTGGATTGATGAAAGCATCTCCATGTTTGGTGTCAAAATGATATGTTACAATTAAATTTTAATATGTTATGATATTAAAATATTATAATTTGATACTATTGCTTGTGAAAATGATATTTATTCTATTTTCTTAAAATATATATACACTATTTGTGAGTCTTATTAAGAGAAAATGATGAGCCCATTGTCAAAATTTGACATTTTGCCTAACTCGCTCCATGTTATATAAGGATGCAAGCGAAACGAAGATGGGTTAATTTTGTAACTTTAGGAATGGCAATATTAATAAAAATAAGTGATGAGAGTTAAAAGATGTCAAATCAAAAAATGTAATATTTCAATGCTTTAAACTTATTGTATATATTTAAAAAAATTAAATTATATATTATTTGAGGTAAGAGCCGGGAATGAAAAATTCGTCCCTAACCCGCTTCCTCATTGAGAGCAAGGAATATCCATGCGGGAGAGGATGGAGCGAGGGAAATTGTCATTCCTAATTTTGTTAAATTTTGTGTCAATTTAACACAAATTTTTGCATTACTGAAATTTTGCATGATAACATGTCATTAAAAATGAATTTGAAAGAGTTTGTTGGCAAGTTTGATTAAAAGCACACAACGAGAGATGCTGTGAATTAATAGACAAGCCATGATTAGAAGGAGAAGAATCTGAAAAAATGTTGAGCTTGGAAAAGATTGGAAAGTGATCAAAATTATAATTAGAATAAGTCCAGGGCAAGGCAGTGATGATAGGACCTGATGCCCCCAACTTGGCTATTAGTTATTTCAGTTGTGCATAGATTGGAGAAGGAAAAAAAAAAAAAACAAACAAACAAAAAGAAGGACATCTACATTATTGTTCAACAGAAAATTAATTGTCAAGCACAAAATAATTGATTTGCAAGCATTGTGAAAGTGATAGTCACGTGGAGAGGAAGACTTGAATATGAGTTGATTACCTTGGTAAAGATCCCACCAGAGTTAGAGAGAGATGAGAGAGAAAATCTATTATAAACAAAATGATGATAAGTTGTTTTGTCATTATAATTTAAAGCAATTTGTGATTATAACTCAATATTAATTATTATGTCATGCATAACCCAATATCATGTGAAGTTCACTTGGCTAAGTTTTTACCACGTTTTTTATTTTTTAATTGGATTTTCAAGCCTTGGTAAAATGATAAGGTTACTTTATTCTAATCTATTCTATTTATATTTAAACCATACAAATAGACTCTTTATATATAAAGAAAAGTAAGTATATTTGATTTTTTTTTAAAATTTCACTGCGATGAAAGTCTTATGTACTATATAATTACTTTCCATCCACCTTGTTATAAGATTTGATAAATAAATTCTAGAGACGTATAATCGCTCACAAATTACTAATATCAATTAAGTCCAAATATTTGAAAGCTCCATAAGATTTTAAAAAGTGACGGCACAGTGAAACTCCCATGTAAATCATCTAAGTTGCTGCACGTAAAAGTGGTTACGTGGGGATTCTAATTGAATCCAAAATATGTTTCGATACGTTTAATTTAAATTCATAAATTTTAATTTTTATTATATTCTAATATAAATTTATTAGTATGAATAACATATATTAAATTTTAAAATAATTTTTTTTTCTCCACATAGTACACCCAATCAGTTATTCCTATTTAAATTTCTATATATTCTTCTCCAAGAGATCAAAGTTATTTCTTCTTCTTCTTCATTCTTCCTCTAAAACTCCAATCCACCCTACCAAAATTCACTATCATCATCAATATCATTGTTTTTTTTATCATTTTGAAACCTTAAATCCTAAAAGAAAGTTTGAAAAAAATCAAATAATAGATGAGAGTAATAATTAAAATAGTTTTTTGAAGCAACCCATCAAAAAGGAGATAAATATTCATATAAAGGGGTTTTATAATTTTTTTAGAGTACCATCAATTATTTTTTATATCATTTTTTTGACAAAAATTAAAAGACACAGTAGTTAAATTAACAATAATATATTATTGGAGTTATTTTTATTTTGTTATTTAAATAGTACATTATTTAAGAACTACTCTTTCTTGTTAGTGCCTGACGTTTATGTGCTTATAAATTTGGTTTTGACTTTTCCACAAACATTCTTGTGAATAAATTTATAATGTAAAAGTTTTTTTCTATATTGAAAAGTTTTATAATACTTATATAAAAGTTTAGTTTTTTTTTGTATTTATAATGCATATGTGTTTATAAGTTTGGTTTGTTTTTTTTTTTTTTTTTCTATATTTGAGAATTATTTTTTGTATTGAAAAGTTTTTTTGTTTATTATTTATTATTTGGATTTACCTTGAAAGTAATTTGGAAAACATAATAGGGTATAATGAGAGTAAAATAAAATTTTAAATAATTAAATAAAGTATACTTAGAAATTAAAAGTACTTAATAATTTTTTCAACTGTAAATAAAATCCCCATGATTACATTACCTTTTTGAAGTCCGTTAGCCCATCTAGACCAAGTTCATTAAATTGGGCCTACTCATGTTTTTCATCAATTGGCCCAACTCTATCTGACCCAATACTGACCCTTAACACAAGATTCAGAATAAATAAATAAACATTACAAACTTGAATGGACTGGAGATTCTATTTGCATAAAATAAATAAATAAATAAATTATTAAGTATGTTTAATTTCTCAATATATCTTATTAAATTATTTAAAATTATAATTTACTTCCAATACATTTTTTTTTTCTTCAAATTATCCTTTAGAGTACATTCAATAATAAACAAATTAAAATTTTCAAATTAAACTATTTCTTTTTTTGGTGCGTAGTCTCTCTCTATCTATTTACTAACTGACCTGTGCTATGCATGATAATTTATTTTTAAAATAAAAAATTAATTTTGAGTGTTAATATTTTATGTGTAGAAAATTTTAATAATTGAAAGTTAAATATAAACAGATTTGCTAATGACTGATGACATTTTTTTGTCATTATGTATGATCCTATGTAAAAGGCTCATAAAAATAATTTCTTTCAAAGTTAAAAATATATATATATTCTTAACGTGAAATCAAATATTCATTTGTGTTTATTAAATTTATTAAAAATCATAAATTCCACGTACATCAAAATATTTATTTTTAAAAAATAAAAACATCAGAAAATTCTATAATATACAAAGTATTATGGTTATTAATCGTAAAAGTCTTTACTAATTTCTTATATTTTTTGGTTATATCTAAAGTGTATGTTGTTGTTTTTTAATATAAATGTTTTTCAAATTCTCAAAAAAAAAATAAATAAATAAAATAAAAGTGGTGCAACTTGTCTTTAATTATATATGCTTTAAGTGGTGTTTGATTATGATCTATTATAATATTTTTATATGACAATACTTAAGTATTTTATTGCATAGAAAAATGCTTAAGGTGAGTTGACTCAAAATTTATCCTTATATTAGTAAGATTGTAAGAGTTATTCATATTAATGTATAAAAAATTACAAATTTAAATCATAAACAGTGTCTTCAAAAGGAATCAGACACAAAATCTTTATAACCTTAATAATTACAGTTCTCAAGGGATTCTGATTAATTATCATATATATATATATACATAAGTAGTATTTTTTCTTTACTTAAGCGGCACATTTTAAATTCAAAATTTTTATTTAAAAATTATTCAAGAAACATTAATATGTGTCTTAAATATGCACAATAATTTTTGATGAATCATTATTCTTTAAAATAATACTCCACACTATTTATCATTTGTAGGAGTATAAAAATGGCTCGCGGCCCAGGGTGGGCCTGACCCGATTAGGCCCGAGCCCAAGGCCAGTCCAGGACTCTGGGCTTGGGCCATTATTTTGAAGCCTGGCCTGGCCCAGCCCGCCTGTGCTAACCCGTGGCCTGGTCCATCGACCCGCTCAAGGCCTACTTAAAACCCAGCCCGAGGCTCGACCCACCCAAGACCTAGTGTCATTTTTGGTGGAAAAAAATAAAAATAAAAAATGTTTAAGCTCTGCCCAAGCTCGCCCCAAGACTGAGCCCAAGCCCAAGCCCAAGCCCAAGTCCAAGTCCAAGTCCACCAGCTCGACTAAGGCCCGAATACCTCCTGAGCTTGGGCCTAATTTTTTGGCCCTTAGGCTGGCCCGGTTCGGCCCAAATTTTGGCTAAAGCCTGTGAGGCTCGACAAGGCCCGGCCCGAGCCCGAGCCCAAGCCCAGGTGGGCTGGGCTGAATCGGGCCAAATTTACACCCTTAATCATTTGATATTTGTTAATTTATCTTCTAAAATCTTAACAAAAAAAAAATATTGAATTCTATTATTTTAATCAATCAATATCAAATTGGACGCATACACGTATATGTAAATTCACTTCTAGAAATATGATGTTGGACATAAAATCACAATAGAGTTTATTTTAATCAATGTAATGATACTTTATATTATGATATATGTTGCAAAAGAATAATATTAATTTTAATTAAAAATAAAATTTTAATTTAAATGATTTATTTTAATAATCTTGGCATTATCATTCTATAAAAGTGTTAATTTAATACTTAGCCTTCGTTTGGGATATGAGTTGGCCTTTTGACTTTTTGGTTATTTTAGCATAGGGTTAAAAAGTTTCGTTTGGGATGGGTTTTTTTGTTTTTTGTTTTTTGTTTTTTTTTACTTTTACGAGTGAAAAAATGAAATGATTATGGTGTGGATGTGATATTTTGTTGTATTGGCTTTTTAGCATATTTTGTCTTTTTGTGGCTAAAATAGCCAAAAAAAAAGCCATGCCAAACATAGCCTTATATACAATAAATCAATTAAATTATTTGCTTATTTTGATCATTTTAGTTCTATTGTGCTATAAAAGTGTAATTATTATATAATGATTTCATATGATATATATTAAATTATAAGATAGTAAAATAAATACTCATTTTGATATTAAAAATAATTTTTAAATTAGAAGGAAAAAAAAAGTAATATAAAACTAAAAATGATTCTAATTACTTATTTTTATTTGGAAAGTGAAAATATGTATAAACAGAACTACACAAATTTTTTAAAAGATTAAATATAAATATATTGTGATTAGATTAAAAAGAAAACACATAAATTAATTATGTAGAGTATTAATTTTTGGAAAAATTACAGAAATAGTCCCTGTACTTTACCCCGTGTGTCATTTTGGTCCCTGACATTTCCAATTTTAGCCCCACAATTTAACAAAGTGTGTCAATTTTGTCCAATAATTGAAATTTTGGACGGAAAGTCAGCACTTGCCTCTCACGTGCTCCCTCTAGCAATTATTAAGGGGCACACTCGTCTTTTCACCTCAAACCCTAGGTTATCTCTATCGTTTCTATACTTGCATCCTCCCAAAATCAGCAAGTCCATTCTCTCTATCTCTACACAATCAAATCATTTCTAGGGTTTTGAGTTACCAAAAAATTGTTTGATCGTAAATTTGCTGAAATTGTCGTGGATAGAGAAGAAAACGATTGACGAGGTGAAAAGACGAATATGACAATTGTGAGGATTGGTGATGAAATACCAGATTATGGTAAGCAAAAAAGTACTCTTTACATTTTTTTTTGGTTTTTTATTTTGCTTTATTTTATCTGTCTGCAAGTTGAATCATTGGGTGGGTCAAAGAATCTACTTTTGCTTTGCTTTGTTTGAAAGTAACGAGGTGAATATATGTTTATATATTCACGCATGTCGACATATCTACACAACTGCATACTGACAAAAAAAACAAATCAATATCTATAATTGATGTATAGATTTATACAATAAATATGTTATCTTCTATTTTAGATCCAGATGGTGATTATTTCACTATCAAAATGCATCATGGTGGGGTTTTTAAGTCTTTAGTAAATAGAGCTTACGTAGGGGGGAAATTATCATTTTGGGACAACTGTGATGCTGACAAAATGAGGTTGACAGAGATAGGGGATATGGCTCAAAAGTTAGGTTATACTAAATTCATTTCATACCATTATCGAGTGCCTGGTAGGGACTTAAATTATGGATTAAGGCCACTTGGGAATGATAGTGATGTAACGGATATGGTGAAATGGGTGCATGTAAGTAGAATAATTGAAGTGTATTTAGAACACATCCTTGATGATCAGTTGCTTGAGCTTGAAGAGTTTAATCACTTTCACCATGCATCAGTTGTCATTGAGGAAATTGGAAGTGGCACAAGTAATGTGGAGAGTGAGAGTGAGGGTGAGGATGAAGTTAAAGTTGAAAAGCAAAGTCATGATTTATCCAACTATTCTACAGATCTAGAGAAATTTGAGGATAGTGACTATGATTTCAATGAGGATGCCATACTATTTGATGCTAATGTTGATAGGAATGTTGAATGGGGTGGGTTAGAGAGGCAGAAGCATAATGATGAAAGAGTTGAGGTACCTCATATTGACTGCCTAGAGCTTAATATTACATCTGATGACCTCAAGAGCATTAATGGATCTTCTAATGAAGAGACTGGAAGCAACAGGGTTAAATACCTAGAGTTTAATCCAAACACAGATATGGCAGACCTACAATTCAAGGTTGGCATGGTTTTTGGCACTGCCAAAATATTGAAAGCTGCTGTTAAGGAGCATGGTATTAAGACTGGGAAGGCTATTAAGTTAGTAAAAAATGATAGCATGAGGGTTAGAGCCACCTGTAAGCCACCATGTGAGTGGATGCTTTATGCATCCAAGATACAAAGACAACCATCATTCCAAATAAAGACATATGTCCCCACTCATAATTGTGGTAGAATTTTTTATAACAGACAAGTGAATTCTACCTGGTTGTCTAAGAAGTATTTGGAGACATTAAAGTCCAATCCATTTATTCCAGTGCAGCCATTCAAGCAAGTTATGCAAAAGGAGCACAAGGTTAGGATATCTAGGAGCCAAGTGTATAGGACAAAGAGAAAAGCACAATAATTGATAGAGGGAAGCCTCATGGAACAATATGCCAAGTTATAGGATTACTGTGAAGAGATAAAAAGAACTAATCCAGGGATAACTTTCATAGTCAAGGAAGATAATAAAGATGCAGAAAATGAAGAACATGAAATAGATGAAGCCAAGCCTAGGTTTCAAAGGATTTTTGCATGCTTTGGAGGTTGCAAGCAAGGTTTTCTTGCAGGATGTAGGCCATTCATTAGGGTTGATGCCTGCCATTTGAAAGGGCCATACAAGGGACAACTGTTGCAAGTCGTTGGTTTGGATGAGAATAACAACACCTATCCATTGGCATTTCCAATTGTTGAAGGAGAAACAAAGAGTTCATGGAAATGGTTTTTTGAAATATTGTGTGACACTCTTGGGTGGTTTAACAAGGAATGAGTGACCTTCATGTCAGACAAGCAAAAGATAAATGCTTATCGGAAGTTTCATGCATTTATTTTTACTGTTTAGTTCATTTAATGTGTGTAGCTTTTTTTCCGCCCTACAAATGTAGGGATTGTGTCCAACACTTGTAGAGGTTGCACCCATGATAGAGCATAGGTTTTGCATCAGACATCTTTACACCAAGTTTAGAGATAGCTTCAAGGGGGTGCACCTGAAGGACATTGTGTACAAAGCTGCAAAGGCTTCTTATGTACAAGCATTTGAGGCTCATATGGAACAGTTAAAGGAAGCTGATGAAGATGCATTCAATTAGTCAGTTAAAAAACCCCCAAGCACTTGGTCTAGATCTCATTTCACACCTACAGTTAAGTCTAATATGTTAGACAACAACATATGCGAGAGCTTTAATAGCTTGATCCTAGAAGCTAGAGGAAAAACCATAATCCCTTTGTTAGAGGACATTAGGTGTATCTTGATAAAGAGACTGCAGGTGAGAAAAGAAGTAATGAGGGCTTACCCAGAACCTATTTGTCCTAATATACAATAAGCATTGGAGAAAAGGAAAGAAGATGCAAGCAATTGTATTACTATGTAGGCAAGAGATCTGAGGTACCAAATCAATTGTTTCAATGGGAAACAATTTGTAGTTGATTTAGGTGATTCAACCTGTTTATGCAGAAAGTGGGATCTAACTGGCATACCATGTTGTCATGCCATTTTAGCCGTATATGACAAACATGAGCAACCTGAAGATTATGTGGCTCATTGGTATGAGAAGGAGACATACTTAGCTAGCTATGAGCCAATGATATACCTAATAAATGGTTCTAAAATGTGGCCAAAGTCTGTGTTGCCTGGATTATTGCCTCCAAAAGTGAAGAAGCAACCTGGTAGGCCAAGAAAGTTGAGAAAAAGACAAGCAGATGAGCCTAAGAATCCTTATAAGTTGCACAGAGAAAACACAACAACTATATGCAGCTTGTGTGGTAAGCTTGGGCACAACAAAAGAGGATGCAAAGGCCAGCCTATTACACCAAATTTACCCTACACACAATTTGTTACATCTTCATAAATTCAATTCATTTATTATATGTCTTTCATACAATTAATTACTGACAATTTGCAGGTGACAAACAACCAGTCAAGCACCCAGAGAAGTAGCCAGCCACTGTAGACACCCCATTTTTGACCGACCTTAAGACTCAGACGTCACCGATTGAGCGCTCGGTGATATTGCATATTGTGCTCGTTCAGAAGTCTCAGAGTCGCGGCCGTGCGCCCTGCCTCCGAACTTCCGAACCCTCTTCTGTGCCTTGCCTCGGTTTGCGAACCAGACTCGGTTTTCTCTGTTTTCTCTTCCTGAGGGGGGAGAGGTCCAGTAGACTATCTCTCAGTGGCCGTGGGCTACATTTCGTGTCCGTAGGCCATTTTGCCCATTTCGGAGCCCGGTTCCCGGTTTTCGGAACCGTCAGGCCGTGTGCCTCGGTTCGGGACCGTCTAACCATCTCCGATTCCTCCAGTTTTTGGCATACATCTTATTTACTCCCTTTCAAGGGACACTGGGGTCTTAGATACCCACTTCGTGGCCAAACACCACTTTCGGTGCTTAACGGCCGGTTTTCGGGACCCCGAACTGCGTGTTTTGGCCCCTGAGCATTCGTTTTGCATCGGTTTTTGTTCATTTTTGGCAGGTACCTCTGTTTTATCACCAAGAAGATCACTGGAGGGTGGGAGGCCAGCAATTGTTTCAACAACCAGTTATGCTCCTCCGGCGCCCCCCGGCGCCCGTTTTTCTCACTTCCGGGCTAATGTTGAACACCCTAGGGTCATTTTCTTCGAGCCAAAACCACATATTTGTGTTGTACACACATGGGAGGACCCTAAAAACACATGGCCGGCCAGTAACTCTCATTGACCCTTTTGAACCCCTTTTAAAAGTGGCCTATTCTCTCTCCTGTTTTAGAGTTGTCAATTTCCAACCACAGGGTCTTGTTGAGCACACATGGGAGGACACCAATATCTGGTGGCCGGCCAGAAACTAAGCTTGAACCTTTTGACCCCTAGCCGGCCGGCCATGGGGGGGTGGCCAGCCGGCCACCTGCAGCCAAAACACCCAGCCGACCTGCTTCCTTGGGATGTGTGCTTTACAGCTGTGTGCTGTTTTCCCCCAGAAAATATCTCTATCCGGGGGACCCTTTTGGAGGGAAATAAGGGCTCATTTCCCTCCACTTTGGCCTCCACTTTTCCTCCCCTTTCTTTCCTATATAGGTGGCCTCCCAACTCAAGGAAAAGGGTTAGAAAGATTGCCTACACTGATCTCCCTCCATCTCTCTCATTTTCCTTCAAAATTCCTAAGTTTCAACCCCATTTGTTCATCACTATCAAGCACCACCACCACTACTCCATTCCAGCAGCAAGGAGAAGTTTTTCAGAGGCTTAGAGGCAGCAAACACAAGCCAAGAAGCAACAAAAGCATTGGTCTTCAAGGGTAAGTCCATTTCCCTCCTTTTGTAGCACTTTTTTGTCCAATTTCTTAGCCCTATTTTCTTACTGTTTTGGGCTCCGACCCTAACTGAAACTAGGCCTTTTTTGAGCCATTCTTCATGTTTGTTTAAGGGCTCAACCCTGTTTGAACCCTCCATCTTGCACTTGTCTCAATATCCTCTTATATGCCATTATTTTGCATTGAATATTTGGCCTATGTGTGATCTGTTTTCTAGAACAATGTAAACTGTGAGTGGGCCTATTTTGAGCCCCTCTTCAACATTGAAGAAGGGCTCAACCCTGTTTGGCCTATCTATCTTGCACTTACTTCATAATCTCTCCTATTTACCGTAAATTTGCATGATTTGTTTGGACTACATATGATCTGTTTTGGAGCATTTCATGAACTATGAGTAGGTTTATTTTGGGTCCCTCTACAACATTGTAGAAGGGATCAACTTTGTTGGGGGTCTCCATGTTATACTTGTCATTATACCCCTCTTTGACCCCCATTTTTGCATGCTTTGTTAAGCCTATCTAGATTCTGTTTTCGGCCACCATCAGGTCTGGAAAGAGTCATATTTTGATCTTCTTGACATATTTCATTAAGGGTCCTTGTTGGTTTGATGAATGTTTGGCCTACTTCATGTTATACCCCTCTTGTGGCCTATATCTTGCATGGCATTCTTAGCATGTTTTCATACTGTTTTGGGGGATGTCATCTACTGTAAATGTGCATATTTTTGGGCCCTCTTCAGTGTTATAGAAGGGAATTTTTCTGTTTGGGCTTTGCATTTACCATCTACTTCAATACCCCTCTCTTGGCCCCTATTTTTGCATACCATTGTTGCCCTATCTTTGATTGCTGTTTGGCCTTGTTTTCTACTGAAAAAATGCTTGTCTTGGGGCTGCCTTTCTACTGTATTTTCATTCCATGTCCATATTGTGCATGCATTGCATAACTATAGGCCATTTCGGGTGCCTAATTTCGCATTTCGGGGCCATTTCATGCATCGGGTGTACTTTCGCCTCATTTCGGGACTGTTTTGCATCATTTGTGAGTGTTGAAATTCATTTGCATGTTTTCATATCACTTCCATGCCATTTCATGCCTTAGGGCCATTGCCTCGGTTTGCGTGCCCGTGTGCACGCATTTCGAGGCACTTCATTTTCATCCGACGGCCTCTTATGTGAGTGTGGCTGGGGCTCACTCATGTTAGTGTAAGTCCATTTTGCATTCTTTATGTCATTTTAGCATCATTGCATTCCGTATGCCATTACCTCGGTTTGCGTGCCCGTGTGCACGCATTTCGAGGCACTTCATTTTCATCCGATGGCCTCTTGTGTGGGTGCGGCTGAGGCTCTCCCGTGTTAGTATAAGCCCATATTGCATTATATATGCCATTTTAGTCTCATTGCATTGCGTATGCCATTTCCTCGATTTGCGTGCCCTTGGGCACGCATTTCGAGACATTTCATTTTAGTCTCATTGCATTGCGTATTGCCATTGCATTCCGTATGTCATTGCCTCGGTTTGCGTGCCCGTGTGCACACATTTTGAGGCGTCCCTTTTTCATCCGACGGCCTCTTATGTGAGTGTGGCTGAGGTCCACTCGTGTTAGTGTAAGTCCAATTTGCATTGCGTATTGCCATTTCATGCCTTATGATCATTGCCTCGGTTTGCGTGCCCGTATGCACGCATTTCGAGACATCTCATTTTCATAGCATTGCGTATGTTAGGATTGCATATTAGCTGCATTTCATGCATATCATGCATATTGCATCGTGTCCGGGATAGGAGTTAGCCCGGGCACGGGAAACGAGGTACGTTCCGTACTCCGAGTGACGGAACGGATCTCGATTCCCAAGTCACCGACACTCCGGATTACCCATGATGGAGTTAGGTTTTGTTGTAGCATTCATACGCATTCATCCTATATTGAGTTGTGCAATTCGGCTCCTCGGCCATCATGCATCGATATGGGTGATTGGTGGCACGAAGATCGAGGCATGCATATATTTGTGAAATACATTGTTATGCCCTTTTCCTGCTCTCTGTTGCAGCAAAATAAAGAATCAGCAACTTTTCGGAGCTTGGCACGCATTTCGAGGAATATTGCAAATAGAGGCTAATTGGGGCATCCCAGTGGATTTCAGCGCCAAAGCAGCCCGGCATGCATCATTCATCAGAATCAAGGCACCCCCTGGCTTGCATGCCAGTTTTACATTTGTCTTATTTAATTTGTTAATTAATTAGGAATCTGTATTATTTTGGACTGTATTATTCTTTCATTCGGGACTGTATATTTATTTGGACCCTCTGCGCGAGGGCATAACTGTAATAAGTGTGGGTGTGTGTGATGTATGTCTTCCAACCCCACGTCTTTCTTCCCTTTTATTTACCCGCTTACGATGGTTAGATATAGGGCATATTTCGATTAGCATACAGTATGACAGCATGTTTGCATCATTCATCTGTTTTGCACGCACCGAGCTCGGCGCATCATACAAACTGCATCTGTATTTCAATTCCAAATTGAATACGTGTTAGTTGTAGCATTCCATATGCCATGTTTAGAATAGCCGAGCCTGCTATAGTTGCATTTTGCATGTGCTGCATTAGGCATTTCAGCATATTTAGGATCATGCATGATTTCTAATGTAGTTTCTGTTTTGGCTTGGAGTACTCGGTGAGTTTTATGCTTTAGCATCCTTGCATACGTGTGAGTGACTGCCATGAATAGCATGCTTGTCATGAGGCTATTTGCTTATGTGATATAACTGCCTTGAATGCCTGTGGGTGGAGGTCGAGTTATTTGGATTGGAACAATGCATTGACTGTTTGTTTTAAGCCCACTAGATAGTGGCAAAATCACTGTTTTCTAAGCCCACCTGAGGGTGGCAAATCCACGTCTTAGCCTACCTGCGGGTAGCACCATCAAACCATTTTCAAACAAACAAACATGAAATGTTTTGTTCCAATACAGACGACCCGGTCTATACTTATATGCTGTGCGCATCACATAGTAACCTAGGCTAATAACCGGAATAAGAACACACAATGTTTTCAAAAACAGATATCATGGTTAGTAGAGGCCGGTCTTTGACCGGGCGAGCGGGGGTGCTCACGAAGTGACCTTCCCCAATCGTACCCAAGTTCCCGAGCCGAGGCAACTTTGGTGATGACGGACACGTGGCCTTTGGCACCGAGTCAGGGTTTCCTAAATTTCCCAAAAATAAAATATTTAGGTGGCGATTCTGTATCTGGCAAAGCAGTCCATGTTTGGTACTTCTTTCAAAAAAAATATGTTTTCAAAACGATTTGCCGGATTTGGACTCTTTGGTTCGAGATTTAGAACCGTGACATTTGAGTCCTTCGAACTGTAGTGACCCAATATCGAACCAGAACGGGGGGGACTCGCACTCCCTTCCCCGGGATGCGTTCGGGGACGTCTACAGTTTCTGGCGACTCTGTTGGGGATTTAGAGAACTTGACTCGAATTCATGATATCTGGTTTTGACTACACTTGTGTGTTTCTTTGCATTGCATTTGCATTGGTGCGCCTAGGACACCGTGTTTGCCATATGTCATTCCCGAACGATTTGCCGGAGGCTTGTCTTGTCAAGGCATGACCATAAGGCTGATCGGCTCTGGGCTCTGACAGCATGGGAACACAAACCCCGGTTTTACCGGGGCACCCTTTTCGACCATTCGACCTAGTGCATATTCGGATCCATAGTGACCATTCCAAACTAGGACAGGTTGCTTACCCGCTTATAGGTTGTTTGAAACCGCTGCGTGCATAGGGAAACCCTAATTCCTGACAAAATAGGACAGGGAAACCCTACCCCAACATAGGGGTGTTTTGGCTCTCACTTATCTGTTATGTGCTTGTTAGAGTGCGTCTCTACAGGGAATGCATGTATCAGTTTATGAGTCGCATCAGGCCTGCGGGCATCAGTTTTTGAGATTGGGCGTCAGGCCTGCGGGCATCATCCAGTCATTTGAGAATCAGTTGTCTGCGGATATCAGATTCGGTTTTGGGAAACAGTGATATAGGGACAGTAATCAGTGATTGAGGACAGTGTATACCCAGCTTATCAACCGTGTGTTGTATGCCCGACTGTGTGTTGTGTATTTAATTTAAGCCGTTATGCTGTTCGTTTTTCTGGTTATTTATTTCCTTTTCGCTTTATTTATCTTTTTGCTAGGGCAGTTTTTAGCACGATTGCTTCTGAACCACTAGATACTCCCCAAGCACTTTGGACACGAGGTCGCCGACTCAATCGATCCGAGGATCTGGTTGACGGACATCCAGTGTTCCACTCTCTACCCCCGGTTGTTAGAAGAAGGCCGAGGAGGCGCAGTATGTCAGAACAGGGATTACCGGAACAGAGGGGTATTTTGACAGTAAGCAGTCAGGTTGAGATTTCTGTGTCTGCCATAGAGGTACATTTACCGGTCATTCAGATGGAACAGCAGAATACATCAGGGATGGAGGCGATGATGCGCCAAATGCAAGAGAGCATGAGACAGATGCAAGAGGATGCCATCCGCCAAGCGGAATTTTCTAAGCAACAGGCCACAGTCATGGCCCAACAGGCTGAGCTCATTACCAGGCTCCAGCAGCAAACCGGGACATCAACCTCGCACCCGGCTCCTCCTCCACCCGGAGCTCCGTTACCCAAGCAGGCATCCACTGGTCAAAATGCCCTGCCAAATCCCCAAAATACCCCCCTGAACACCCAGAACACCCTACCCAATGTCCAGAATATTCAAGAGGACACAGGCCATCCAACGGGGCTGGCTCTGCCCCCGCTTCTGCCTCAACTGTCCAAGAATCTTACACCCAATCACCCGGACTCTCCATTTGAGTTCGAGGTAGACCACACAGCTCTGAAATTAAGCAAACTGGAGAAGCTTTTTAAGAAGTCTCAGGGGGTGAAGGCCATCCCAGACATCGAAGATGGGTACACCGACGTGGCCGTAACATTGCCAGACAGATTTAAGATGCCACAGATTGATCGTTTTGATGGGTCAGGGGATCCTATGGTCCATCTCCGGCTGTTTTCAGACATCCTGCGGCCAATGGGCCTAACCCGACCACAAAAGCTTTCCCTGTTTGGCTGAACTTTGTCGGGTGTGGCAGCCATTTGGTACGCGAAGCTAGAAGATGACGTGAAAAGAAACTGGGATGAGATGGCTGAGGCCTTCGTTGCACAGTACTCGTACAATACACAGATCGAGATTACAACTCGTGATCTCGAAACGACGAGGCAAGAGGCCAAGGAGACTTTCTCAGACTTCGTAACTCGATGGAGGGCAAAGGCATCGATGATGACCTTGAGGCCTACAGACAAAGATCAAATTAGGATGATTGTGCGCAATCTCCAACCAAAACTCATGCAGAAAATGATCGTACTCCCCTTTCCCACCTTCTCAGACTTACACGAGATGGAGGTACAGATCGAGGATGTGATGAAGCAAGGTCTGATTGACCAGGACCGGGAGCAACCCCGGAGGACATTTAACCGCAATAACAACGCAGGCCCGAGTGGCGCTGCAAACACAAGGACTTCAAAGGTCAGTATGGTCACCACCAATCCCCCTTCCCAGCCAAGGCCCATGGCGGCCACCCCCTTTTCCAGTACACCCGGGAGCAGTACCCAAGCCCCGAGATTCCAGCCCAGAAGCCAAAGAACCTTTACTCCACTATACATGCCTTTGTCCAAGGTTCTGGGGGTCTTGATTAGAAAGGGACATCTAAAACCCCTGGAGCCGAGGCCGCCACCAAATCCACTCCCCTCCTCTCACAACCCAGCCAAATACTGTGCCTACCACCAGTAGCACGGTCATGATACCGACCATTGTTTCAGGCTGCGTCACGAGGTTCAGGACCTCATCGACAAAAATATTATTCTACCTCCCGAAAGACCCAACGTCACAACCAACCCACTCCCTACCCATAACCAAGATCCACCCCCCAAAAGAGTCAACCTCATCCAAACTGGGGTCGTATCCTACGATCCTAGTAGCTATATTACTCCCTCTTACCTACCCAAGCCGGAGGTGATCCTTCCTGATTGCACCGATTCCTTGTGCATGATGGACACCTTCACAACCCAATCTGAGTCAAAGGTGATGACCACTGAAGATGGAACAGGGCAGGTTTCAGAGGAGAACAGAGTTGTTGAGTCTGGGGTCAAGCGGTCTGGGAATTACGCTGGGGGAGCCTATGATCCAAGCGAATACATTTTATCATTGGGCCGGTCTGAGCTGAGTATGGGGTTGCCAGAAAAAGCTGAACTGTGCATGATTCAGGGGGACGGACTTGAACAGGGGGCAGATGATCTAGCAACAGTGGAGGAGGACTTCGCCAATCTCCAGTTCTTCAACGACCAAGAATCAGGAGATACAACAATCAACTGGTTTGAATATGAGGAGTCGGCGGAGGCCACCGGGTGGTTAGATGATCAGCCTGATATTGTGGAGTTTCAGCCAGAGCAGAGCCCGGCAGGGGCGAGGGTATCAACTGTGGCCGGAAGGGCCGAGAGTCAGAATGGATTGCCGGAGAGCGCCGGTACAAAGAATTCCGCTCGGGACTTAAGCATTGTGGATGTAAAGACAATGGAACAACAAACTGCAGCAACGCAGACAGAACAAGAGAAGTTTTGGGATTCCGAGAGAATCAGAAAGGCAAAAGCCCATGAAGGGGCTGAGAGTGCTGTGGGCACGAGAACGGATAATGCTGTGAGCATATGGGATGAAGGTACTGAGAGTACACATCTGCCAGAACCAGACAGGTGTCTTTTGGATGCTAACGGGATGTGGTGGGAAGACGACGACTTATGTCTTGCCCACACAGACGAAGATTGGGGAGTAAATCAACCAGACAGCACCTGGTACCTCGATGAGGTGGACCACATGACCAGGAGTGGGCGGTACTTCAAGCCCCCGCACCTAGACCAACCAGAAGCATCTGGTAAAGACAAGGAAGCTGAGAAACAGAGAGAGAGACAAATTGAAGAAGAAGCTGTGCTGAGGCAGTTGAAGAAGATACAAGCAGACATCTCCATCTGGGGACTGCTTATGGCTTCACGGGTACACAGACAGGCTGTCCTATCTGCCATGGACAAGGCCAAACTCTCAATCGATACTACACCAGAGCAACTGGTCGGGCTGGTTTTTCCGGGAGGAGGTTCCCCGGCTTTAACCTTTTCAGACAAGGAACTGCCGCCTGAGGGCGTGAATCATAACAAACCTCTCTACATCTCCGTGGAATGCAGAGACAAGTGGATACCGGTGGTACTCGTTGATACCGGGTCTGCTATCAATGTCTGCCCAGCCAGAACAGCGTATGCAATCGGGTTGAAGCCCGCGGACTTCATCCCGACAACTCAGGTGATCAAAGCATACGATAATACAAGTCGAGAGGTGATGGGGACCGTCAAAATCCAAACCAAGGTTGGACCTGGACAACACGAGATAGATTTCCATGTCTTGGAAGTTCCCGCAACTTTCAACCTACTTTTGGGACGACCGTAGTTACACCAGGTGAAGGCCGTCTCGTCTACTCTGCATCAAATGGTGAAATACCCCTGTGGAAAGGGAGTAGCCATCGTGTTTGGGAATTCATCGATCCATCCCCCCCCGGAGGTATCCACACCAGTCCTAGAGATTGAGCATGGCATGGAAGACGTGTTTATATCAGGATTTACTCTGGCCGAAGCCCGGGTTGTGCAAAACATTATAGCTGTGAATGAAGGTATGTACGTCAGTGCTCAATCCGTCTACCTCATGAACAAGCTACAACACATCCCCGGGATGGGATTAGGAAGGAGCGGCAGGAAAGGCGTCGCAACATTGGCCGAAGTGCCACACAACCCGCATACCTTTAGACTGGGTTATCTGCCCACCAAAGAGGACTGGGTGAGGAAAGGGAAAGAAATGGCCGGAAGGGCCAGAGCAAAGCAGGCTGGGAAGCCATTTGACTTGATGCATAGGCCCATTCAGGGCACCCTGAACGGACGCTTCGTCCGGGAGGGGGAGGATTTTCCATTTTGCGGCTTCCCAGAACCGTGGCTAAACGCGGAGAAGAAGCGCGTGCCCGGTTTTGAGATCTTTTTTGACCTGCAACTACCCGGGGAGGATGTTGCCGAAGAGCAGACGGACCCATCAGCTAAGGTTGAACGGAATAAGGCAGTGGATCCTGAGGGCACAGAATTTGAAATGGGGGTAGCGCTGGCATGTCTACTCTCTGATCCTCCGATCGACCATAAGTGCTTGGGGAATAACTTCAAGGTTTCCATGATTGGGGATGAAACGGCTGCGAGCCAACCAGCAGCTATCTTGGATGCATCTATCGCACCCTCTCTCACTTGGCAGTACGAGAAGGGATTTTTGTCCAGTAGCACCGGGTCAGGTAGTGAGCCGGAATCTGATTCCACCGAGTCTTGTGAGTCGGAATCAGATTCCAGCTCGACTGAGTCTGAGTCTGGTACTCCTGGGGGTGTTAACCCGGATGCCACAGTCCTGTCTAGGTCGTCTTTTTCCTTTTCATTTGAGTCTGTTGTAACCGATGAATTGGATGATCTAGCTGTGCCTAATGAGAATGAACTATCTGTTGTTTCCGAGTACTTTTCTGTGCCCCTAATTTATTGCATTAATTCAGACTTTCAAAACTTTGATGAAAACGAAGAGGACGAAGTTCCTCCGGTTTTACAACGTCTAATTGAGTAAGAGCAAGAGAGATTTGTTAAACCATTAATGGATGAAATCATTACCGTGAACATTGGTACTGAAGAGGACTCGCGGCTGGTCCAGATCGGGTCCACGTTGTCTTCGGAGGAACGCGAGCGACTAGTCGCTTTATTAAAAGATTTCAAAGATGTTTTCGCGTGGTCCTACGAAGACATGCCTGGAATCGATCCTGAGATTGTACAGCATCGGATCCCCCTTGCCCCGAGGCCCGACCTGTCAAGCAGAAACTCAGAAGGATCCGCCCGGATTGGGCTCTTAAGATTAAGGAAGAGGTCACCAAGCAAATCGATGCAGGCTTCCTGCTGGTATCTGAGTATCCAACTTGGTTGGCCAACATTGTTCCGGTGCCGAAGAAAGATGGCAGGATCCGGGTGTGTGTAGACTTCAGGGATTTGAACAGAGCTAGTCCGAAGGACGACTTCCCCTTACCGCACATCGATGAGTTGGTAGATTTCACAGCAGGGCATGCATTGCTCTCATTTATGGATGGCTTCTCAGGATACAACCAGATAGTAATGGCACCAGAAGACAGGGAAAAGACTGCATTCACCACCCCGTGGGGGACATACTGCTACAGGGTAATGCCGTTTGGGTTGAAGAACGCTGGAGCTACTTATCAATGGGCCGCGACCACAATATTACATGATATGATCCACAAGGAGGTTGAGGTGTATGTGGACGACATGATTGTCAAGTCCAAAGAAAGAGAGGGCCACTACATCGCCTTGCATAAGTTTTTCCAAAGGATCAGGGAATTCCGGTTGCGGCTGAACCCTAAAAAATGTACGTTTGGTGTTACAGCGGGAAAAATGCTGGGGTTTCTGATTACACAAAGGGGCATCGAAGTCGACCCTTCCAAAATCAAGGCCATCCTAGAAATGCCCCCACCAAGGACTGAAAATGAGGTGAGAGGCTTTCTGGGTAAAGTGCAATTCATAAGACGGTTTATCTCAAAATTAACCTTGACTTGTGAACCACTTTTTGGTCTCCTGAAGAAAGGAAAGAAGTTCCAATGGGACGGCCGATGTCAAGCAGCGTTTGAGCAGATTAAAGAATATTTATAGAACCCGCCCGTGTTGTCACCACCAGAACCAGGGAAACCGTTAATTTTGTACCTATCATTGACTAAGACCACAATGGGCTGTATGCTCGCACAAGAGTCTGAAGACAGGGTGGAGAGAGCCATCTACTATCTGAGCAAGAAGATGCTAGAGTATGAAACTTGCTATACACTGCTGGAGAAGGCTTGCTTAGCTTTGGTATGGGCTACCAGGAAGCTGCGGCACTACCTGTTAGCTCACTCCGTAATGTTGGTTTCACGACTCGATCCCATCAAATATCTTTTCGAGAAACCAGCGCTTACAGGTAGGCTAGCTCGTTGGTTGCTGTTGCTCTCCGAATTTGACCTAAAGTATGTCACACGCAAGTCAGTGAAGGGAAGAGCAGTAGCAGAGTTCCTTGCCGACCATCCGGTTGAGGGGGATGAAGCAGTGGAGTATTTGTTCCCAGATGAAGCCATTTTGCATATCGACGATGAAACTTGGACGATGTACTTTGACGGAGTGTCAAATCAACATGGGTATGGGATAGGAGTGTTGCTGATAGCGCCCGACAATTCCCGTATCCCTCTAGCCTTCAAACTCCGGTTCAAAGTCTCGAACAATGAAGCAGAATATGAGGCGTGCATCGCTGGCTTAGAAGCAGCCCTGGAACTAGGGGCAAGACGGCTGGACGTCATTGGGGACTCGAACCTCGTTGTGTCTCAAGCTAAAAGTGACTGGAAAGTAAAAGAGGAAAAGATGATGATGTATCACCAAACCTTGGATTTGCTAATTCCTCGGTTTGAGAAGCTAAGTTTTACTCATCTACTAAGAGAGAACAACAGGTTCGCAGATTCTTTAGCAACTCTATTATCCATGACAGACATCCCGTGTGGAGTCCGGATGCATCCAGTCATCATTGACCAGAAATTTGCACCAGCCTATGAGTCGATTGCAGCCATAGATGAAGTTCAGGACGAACACCCTTGGTATTACGACATTTGGAATTTCTTGGAGAATGAAGCATACCCGCCAGGGGTAAATGCCAAGGACAAAAGGGCAATAAGAAGATTGGCCGTTCAGTTCATCATCTGTGGGGGTAAGCTGTATAGAAGAGGTCATTTGGGAATGCATAAACTGTGTGTTGATGCCGAAGAGTCAAAGAGTCTAATGGAAGCCATCCATGGAGGGGAATGTGGAGCACATATGAATGGGGTAATACTAGCACGGAAGATTCTCAGACAAGGTTACTACTGGTCCACCATGGAGGAGGATTGTATTGGTTTTGTTCGGCGATGCCATAAATGTCAGATCCATGCAAATCGCATGAACATCCCGCCATCAAAGCTGTACAACATGACTTCGCCATGGCCATTTTCAGTCTGGGGAATTGATGTGATCGGAGCTGTCACGCCGAAGGGGTCGAATGGGCATGAGTTCATCTTGGTAGCGATAAATTATTTTACAAAGTGGGTTGAGGCCCAATCTTACGCGGTGTTGAAGGCTTCGCATGTTGCAAAGTTTATCAGAAACAACATCATCTGTCGTTATAGGGTCCCAAATGAGATAATTTCAGATAACGGTTCCCACTTCAAGAAGGAAGTGATAGACTTGTTGGAAAAATACAACGTGGCTTTTCACAAGTCGTCTACCTATCGGCCGCAAACCAATGGAGCGGTTGAGGCTGCCAACAAGAATATCAAGCGCATACTGCAGAAGATGGTGGAAACCTACCGGGACTGGCCAGATAAGCTGCCGTTTGCTCTGTGGGGCTACCGGACTTCGATCAGAACTTCTACTGGGGCGACTCCGTATTCATTGGTTTATGGGATGGAGGCCGTTCTACCTATTGAGATTGAGGTTCCGTCATTACGAGTATTGGCTGAATGCCAGATAGCCGAAGCGGATTGGCAGTAAAATAGATTTGAGGAACTCATGCTTTTCGATGAGAGAAGACTGAAAGCACTGTACCACATTCAAGGTTATCAACGCAGAATTGCCCGGGCTTTTAACAAGAAGGTTAAGTCCAGGAATTTGAAGGAAGGAGATTTGGTACTCAAGGACAACCGAGCTCCCATCCACGACCCTAGGGGCAAGTTCAGACCTAATTGGACTGGTCCCTACATCATTAAGTCTATCTGGTCAGGTGGAGCTGTGGTTCTGACGGATTTGGATGGCTTAGAGTTTTTACAACCGATCAACATGGATAAGTTGAAGAAATACTACCCTTGAGAGGCTCGCTAGGCCGAAAACCCGAAAGGGCGACCTAGGCAAAACTCAGAGCACAAAAAAATTTGAAAATATAAAAACTGAGCTCGCAAGGTTGAAAACCCGCAAAGGGCGGCCTTGGCAAAAGTTAGAGTGCAAAAGGAGAGTAAAAATACCCGAGCGAACCTAAGCCTGAACTACGTAAGGCTTGATTCCCATCTTTGGGATACGTAGGCAGCTTCATCCTGAAGTTCAGCCATGAACATTTTCCCCGATCAACTTTGTCCATTTTGATCATCTCAGTCATCCTTATCCATCAGCATTCATCGTAATCTCTGGTGCAGTGCTATTCAGACTAGGGGCAACTTTCCGTTGCCAGGAAGTGCTGTGGTACCATTCAGACTAGGGGCAACTTTCCAAGTTGCTGGGATCCGGGGTTGTGCATCTCAGTGACAGATCTCAAGTGTGTCCAGTTCGGATCCTTATCGAAAATAGTTTTGAAAAGTTTTAATAAAAGTTGACTCTGTTCAAATTAATCTTTTCACAACTAAGACCTTTTTTGGACCAAAACGGGAAATTTTTAGCACCACAACCTTCAATTTCATTACTTTCAAAACAGAGTTCTCCTGCTCTTGCATACAATTGAAGTTGCTTTTTATTATATTCATAACGAAAACTTGAAAGTACTAATAAAGCAATAAATCTGGGGCATAGTCAAGTCAGGTGTCCCTGCGCCCCCTCCCAGAGCTGGTTGAAGCTTCCGATGCCGACCTAGGCCCAGTCTGTGCCTCCTCATTGAGCCAATCCCAGCACTCGTCAGACAAAGCATAACTAAAAGTAGGGGCGGGGGCCAGGAGCTCTCTAATTCTCCATGCTGCGGCCTGCCGAGCCAGCTGTGCGCCTCGAACCAAGAATGTAGCCGGATACTCTATCCCCTCTAGTGGACAAGTCTGATCACGGCCGAACTGGCGCAGAATACGGAATGGGAAATAGAATACACAGTGAGTCAAGCCGATCAGCCGAACCCCGACCTGTCGGGACATGCTGAAGCTCATCGCCGGGAGATTAAGCCAAGGGCAACGCCAAGCAATGCGATCTGCTGACACATTACACATCCATTCAAACCACCATCCCTCATCAGGGGCGTCGACTAAGCATGGTCGAAAGAAGTAGCCGCGGGCTGAGTAAGCAGGGCAAGAGTCCACAACTTGCAGTTTGTCCATCAACCATATCTGGGGAAGGATGAAAAATGAGAGAATAAAGAATAGAGAGATGTGCGATGAGAGAAAAGTAAGATAAGGGTCTTGTGAGAAAAACTGAGCCTGAGGGCCGAGTGATGTGAGCAAATACATATGTGAGATAGGGTGGGAAACATTACCTGTAGTAGTAGTGGACTCCCTGCAAATCTGGTTGTCTCCCGACGGTAGAAGGCATCCAGGCCCATCAGTGTCTCGGCCAATGTCATGGCGATGCAACTCTTTCCCTCTTTCAAGCCTTGAGCAACTTCAATCAGACGGATGCTGGATCCTCCAAAGCTTGAGGCAAACAGAAAATGAGATAACATGCACAAACAGAGAGCATGTTGTTGGAAGCCTTGCCACTGATGGTCGCTGCGGTCACCAGCATCGGAAAATCGGTAGACCAAACTTGGGATATCCAACATTCCGTTACAAATCAGGGACCGAGCGTCATGCGCGGAAAGCCCGCACATCCGCCCTAAGTATTGAGCATAGCCAAAGTTGAGTTGGGGCAAAAGTTCCTCGCCGCGCTCCGATTCCAGCAAGACTTGAAAATCTTCAAAAGTGGGACATACCTCTTGACCGCCGAAGCTGAAAACGTGCGTCACCGGGTTCCAAAACTTCGCCGCGGCATGGAGGAAAGGAAGGTGCAGTAGAGTGCGGCTCAGCGGGAATAGTGCATTTAAGCCGAAACCTCGGAAGTTCAACTTTTCCGAGCCATCTAGAGAAGAGATCCAAGATGTAAGATTCTCTGAGAGAAATGCCTCCATTTTTGTGCAAAGCAGTGATGAAATGAATGAATCTCGAAGTTGGAGCTTTTATAGAGGAGAAAACACTATTCAGGGGACAAGTGTCAAAATTCTGGAGGCTGCAGAGAAAAGTGGCCGGCCGGCCACCTATTCTAGCAAGCCGGCCACCTATGGTTCTCCAAAAGCAAAGTGGGGCCCACCATGCTCATTGGTCCTGTTTACCCTCCGGAAGGAAATTTGAGGCATCTCGATGCATCGGGAATGTCAAAGGCCTCCATTTCTCTCAGTTTCGGATGCGTTCCGTCACCCAGATCATCTGAATGTACGCTTTGTTTTGCCCATCGAGTCGTTGTTTTGCTTATCGAGTTGTCGCTTTGTTTATCGAGTTGTAAGTTTTGTCGAGCTGTCACATTTGGTGTTTTGAGTTGTTACTCTTTTGTTTACGCAATTTTGTTAAATCTTGTTTATCGAGTCGTTAACATTGTTGTATTTTGCTTATCGAGTTGTAAACTTGTTAAGATCTTGTCTTTTCTTAACGAGTTGAGTTGTTCGTTTTGTTGTGTCGACTCATTACTTGACCCGGTAAATACACAAGGCACATTTTCATTCAATTCCATTTTGTGCAAAATGACGCGATGCGATGCTAAGACTTTCAAATACAAACATCCTTTTCAAAAGCTGTTTCATTCCATCATGTTTTACAACAAATAGAGGTACGAGTTTTACAGGAAATAAAACTGCCTAATAATCTGCAAAGTGCTACAAACTACTAGCAAAAAGTAAAATAAAGCAGGAAACAACATCAATGCCCTCGGGAGCGGGAATGAGGAGGCCCCCTCATCCTCTTCTGCGGGACAACCTCTGCACCATCATCGCCATCCGGGTCGGAGCTGTCATCCTCCGGATCCCCCTCAGCCTCGTCTCCACTCCCGAAGCCAAGACCGGAGCCTTCCTCCCCAGCAGATGTCTCTGACTCACGGTCTGCGACCTCCTCCTCCTCATCCTCATCGGGCTCTGGCTCTATAACATGAGCCCTACGTCTGTGAGACGACCCCGCTCCTCGAGCCCCTCGAGAAGGCCTAGATGGCCCAGCTCCTCGGGACGGCCCAGATGGTCCAGCACCTCGAAAAGAACCAGACGGTCTACCTCCCTGAGAAGGCCCAGGCGGTCTAGCCTGTGGCGGAGCATATACCGGAGGCATCTGAAAATGAACAGTTCAATACATCAGTTCAAATATGAGAACCAGATGAAAGTACAGTATGTGAATGGGGTGTGTGCCAGATGTGCTCTACACAAACAGCTTATCAATGCAGTGGAATGTTCAAGATCAGCATATCATCAGGAGTATGGTAAATACCAGAAAACTAAAAGGGTACCTGGAAACCCATGATGGACAACTGCGCCTCTCTACGCAGGACCATTCCCTCAAGTGAGGCCAGCATCCCAAGCATCTCATCCATATACTCAACTGGAGGCTACAGACACAAATGCAAAACTATCAGTAAAGGAATGGATATCCAAATGTCCGACTGATAAATCAAAGCTGTAAAACATACCGGTGGTGAATCAGGGTCTCTGACATATCTGTGACCAGGCATCGGAGGCTCTATAGGGATCGGAATCGGAGAAGTAGTCCCATACTGCCACCCCATCAACTCGGTCGGCATGTCTGGCCACCCGGGATGATGAAAAGTCGGAGGGATCGGGGGAATGGATCCGCCCCCACCTCGAGACGTACCAACCCTGCTGGAGGAGGGGATATCTGTAGCACGAGCCCGACTCAAAGATGGTACACCAGAGGGCCTCAGTGGCGGAGAGCGCACTCCTGTCAAGGGAGGCATCAGATATGTGTGACGATAAGTGGCGTAGTCTCCCTCTGTAAGATGTAGCAAAGCATCGGTGCCCTGCATAGCGCTAATGACCTCCTGGGTAGAGAGTCTATCAGCAGTCCGCATAGTGGCTGGAGGTGCTGCAGGGGGATCCTGAGAAAGGTATCCCCACACCTGACGCAGAAAGCGTTCCCCCAGGAACCATGCTCTACCAACCAGTCCCTCGAGCAGGATCCTGTACTGGGAGGTGCCTAATCCTCCGACGTACTGAAATCGGAGACCATCGCCCAAGACTGCCCAGGGCTGCCACGTGATCTGCGGATAACCAGTGCATGAATCAATCAGAAATCGGGAATATACAAGGCAGATCAAAGATGAAAACGGCAGAAAACTGAGAGTTCTGAAATACCTCTGTCGTTCGCACGGTGTCAAAGTACTGTCGCAGATAGAGGAGAGTCTCTCGAGGTCTCGGTCGGTGCTCGCCCTCGAATACCAAGGAATACGGGGTCATAAGGGGCCCTGCCACCACCATCTCCGGGGCTAATGTCGGAAAATATACATAGACCCATAGCTGTGGAAAACAGTGCAGAATGTGAATACAAAATGCTGAGTGCAAAATACAGGATGTAAAGTGCGCCGTGTGTGTGCAATGAACAAGTAATGAGGAGCAGAAATGTAAATCAAGAGGATAGAACGTACCTCCCAGGCTCTCCAATAGCCGCCAAGTAAATCTCCCTGCCCGCGGGAAGTGGCGCTCATGTAGCAATAGAGGGTAGCCAGGCCGGCGCCGCCCCAGTCGTACCGACTGACCTGTGATAGGTCCACCAGGGCACTCAAAAGATACAACCCGACAGTGTTCCCCCTATCTGCAAACAGAGTGGTGCCAAAGAGGAACATAAGGAAACCACGGGCGTACTGCTCAGCCTCCGCAGGAGACTCAGGCTGCATCTCCGGCCTCCGAAAATGGGAAGAGAACCAGGTGTATCGGACTCTCCCCGAAGCTCTGTCCACAGGCGGGCGAGCCCCCAGCAAATACATCCAAGCGGCCTCCCACTCGCCCATATCCTCGTCATAAGGAACGGGCCAACCTCCTATGTCTAGGCCAGTGAGTACAGCAAAGTCTAGCGGGGTCATAGTCAGATCCCCGGTGGCAGAAAAATGGAAGGAATTGGTGGTGTCCCACCACCTCTCCACCAAAGCTCCCAACAGAGTCCTACTGACAGGACAGCGTGATAATCCAACGCAGAAGGCCCCAAACCCTGCTAGATCAACTAAGTCCCGGACAGCCTCCAGAAGCTCAACATACCAATCCCTGGCTGCAGTGGAGCCATACCCCCGTACCGTGCGAGAGCCAACCTACATTCGGAATGAATACACGTTTCAGCAAATGAAATGAATGAGCTGTGTGCAAATCAAATGAATGAGCTGTGTGCAAATCAAATGAATGAGCTGTGTGCAAATGAAATGAATGAGCTGTGTGCAAATGAAATGAATGAGCTGTGTGCAAATCAAATCGAATGAATACACGTTTCAGCAAATGAAATGAATGAGCTGTGTGCAAATGAAATGAATGAGCTGTGTGCAAATGAAATGAATGAGTTGTGTTCACTGGGCTGCGTGTTCAAAAAATCTGAGTTAGGGCTGCGTGTTCTACTCTCTATCTATGTGGGCTGCATGTTCACCTTCAAACTGGGCTGCGTGTTCAGAAAATCTGAGTTAGGGCTGCGTGTTGTACTCTCTATCTATGTAGGCTGCGTGTTCACCTTCAAACTGGGCTGCGTGTTCAGTAAATTGGTATTTGGGCTGCGTGTTCAAATTTCAAAGTCAGTGTGGGCTGCGTGTTCACCTTCAAACTGGGCTGCGTGTTCAGTAAATTGGTATTTAGGCTGCGTGTTCAAATTTCAAAATCAGTGGGCTGCGTGTTCACCTTCAAACTGGGCTGCGTGTTCAGAAAATCTGAGTTAGGGCTGCGTGTTCTACTCTCTATCTATGTGGGCTGCGTGTTCACCTTCAAACTGGGCTGCGTGTTCAGTAAATTGGTATTTGGGCTGCGTGTTCAAATTTCAAAGTCAGTGTGGGCTGCGTGTTCACCTTCAAACTGGGCTGCGTGTTCAGTAAATTGGTATTTAGGCTGCGTGTTCAAATTTCAAAGTCAGTGGGCTGTGCGTTCACCTTTAATTTGAGCTGTGTGTTCAGAAAATCAGAGTTAGGGCTGCGGGTTCTACTCTCAATCAGTGTGGGCTGTGTGTTCACTATCAACTTGGACTGTGTGTTCAGAAAATCAGAGTTTGGGATTGCGTGTTCAGAAAATCAGAGTTTGGGACTGCGTGTTCTACTCTTAGTCAGTGTGTGCCGTGTGTTCACCTTCAAATTCTGGCTGTGTGTTCGACAAATCAGTGTTTGAGCCGTGTGTTCAATTCTTAACTAATGTGTGCTGTGCGTTCACAATCGATCAATGAGCCTAGGGTTCAGAAGTTCAGGTGTTTAAAACCACATGTTCAGAATGCAAGCAAAGTACTATGTCACAAGCTAAACTGTGTGTTCAAGCATGGCAAAGGTACGAAATGCACGAAAAATGCAGAAAATAAAGTAAAATACCTCTCGTACCTCGTAAGAGAGATGATGCTCCGGCTCCCGCAGAAGTAGATCCCCGGGTACCCGATCATTGAAGTCGGTGAAATGACGAAAAATAGCCCGTGGAAGAACGTGTACCGATGGGGCGTATCTCCCGGGAATAAAAGGCCGGACCCTCGGGGGTAACGTCATGGCATCAAAATCATCCCCGGCACCTGGAGGACCTCCACCGTGAGGAAAATCACCCGCCATTTCAAGAAATCTGCAAAAGAAGCAAAAATGAGCAAAAATGAGCCAAAATTGGAAAAAGTCAACAAAAGTCAACTCCCGGGAAATGGAAAAGTCAACAAAAGTCAACTCCCGAGAAAATCTTTCAAATATTAAGACAAACTTACCTAAAGTGGTGAAAATGAGAAAAGAAGCCCCGAAATCAAAATTTAATCGGTTCAAAGTGCTTAAAACTGAAAGATTTCGCGAAAACAACTTGCATGGAAGGCCGAAAAGCGCGTATAAAGTGCAGATCTGAAGGAAAAAATGGTTTGGGGAGCAAGGGAAGGAGTTTTTGTAGCTGTAGGAGTGATTTCGGAATGAATGGATGAGGATATATATAGAAATGAGGCAAAAGACGAAATTGCCCCTGCTTTTGGACAGGTGGCCGGCCATTTGCTTTTTCTTCTCTAGCCGGTGACCTCCCCTAGGCCAACCACCTGGCCGGTGGTGTTCCCCACTTCCTCCCCTAGCTCCCTGCAAATTTTGAGGAAGATCGGAGTTCCCGAGACCTGAAAAAGTTCAAGAAAAGTGCACTTTCTGGCGCGAAACTGCTCCGTCGGAACTTCAGCTGCAATTTCTGACATGTGTCTCATCATTACTCATCAAAATCAAGGTGTATCCTTTTTGAACATGTTGTAACCTCTCCAGGAGGCGAATCAGAGGCCGCGATCAAGTTGCCTTCACCGAAATGCGCGTTTTCTTACACGTTGTTTCGCAACAAACGAGCACCCTGATTCGTGCTCATTTTACATTGTTTTGCACATAACTTGCATTCTCATCAACATTTTGCATTGTCATGCATGATTTCTTGGTGTACCATACCTCTGTGCTTGAGCGTGCGTTGTCACGCGTGTTCCTTTCTCTCATCGCGATGCATTCACTCGCCGACACTGCGTGTGTCAAACTTTCGGAATCACAGGAATCACATTGAATATATGTTGTTAGCATATTGTTCTTGTTGAATTTCTCTCTTTTGCAGGCACGATATTGTATGTACGGTTCATTTGAGGCTGGTGCGACCAGACGAATCGCGCAGGTATCGTATCTTCTCCGTGTGAGACGCGACGAGAATTGAATGATTCTCCGCATTCCTAACTGCATGAAATGTAGTTGCTGCTTTGCATTCTTGCTTAAAACTGTTGCATCTATTTGCGAATACTTGCCTCATTACAGCTTGCTGCATTTGCATGATCATTTGGCTCTGTGCATGTCGCTTTGCATTTTGCCCCCCCTGCCTGCGGGCATGCCTGCGGGCACACATATCTCTGTATGATTGTCTAAGTCTTCGGCCTTGTCAAAAATGGGTCGTCTCTGGGCTTTGACATTCACTCCCGTCACTTGTGACTTCCGAGTTCTGTCAAAGAGGGGCAACTGTAGACACCCCATTTTTGACCGACCTTAAGACTCAGACGTCACCGATTGAGCGCTCGGTGATGTTGCATATTGTGCTCGTTCAGAAGTCTCAGAGTCGCGGCCGTGCGCCCTGCCTCCGGACTTCCGAACCCTCTTCTGTGCCTTGCCTCGGTTTGCGAACCAGACTCAGTTTTCTCTGTTTTCTCTTCCTGAGGGGGGAGAGATCCAGTAGACTATCTCTCAGTGGCCGTGGGCTACATTTCGTGTCCGTAGGCCATTTTGCCCATTTCGGAGCCCGGTTCTCGGTTTTCGGAACCGTCAGGCCGTGTGCCTCGGTTCGGGATCGTCTAACCATCTCCGATTCCTCCGGTTTTTGGCATACATCTTATTTACTCCCTTTCAAGGGACACTGGGGTCTTAGATACCCACTTCGTGGCCAAACACCACTTTCGGTGCTTAACGGCCGGTTTTCGGGACCCCGAACTGCGTGTTTTGGCCCCCGAGCATTCGTTTTGCATCGGTTTTTGTTCATTTTTGGCAGGTACCTCTGTTTTATCACCAGGAAGATCACTGGAGGGTGGGAGGCCAGCAATTATCTCAACAACCAGTTATGCTCCTCCGGCGCCCCCCGGCGCCCGTTTTTCTCACTTCCGGGCTAATGTTGAACACCCTAGGGTCATTTTCTTCGAGCCAAAACCACATATTTGTGTTGTACACACATGGGAGGACCCTAAAAACACATGGCCGGCCAGTAACTCTCATTGACCCTTTTGAACCCCTTTTAAAAGTGGCCTATTCTCTCTCCTGTTTTAGAGTTGTCAATTTCCAACCACAGGGTCTTGTTGAGCACACATGGGAGGACACTAATATCTGGTGGCCGGCCAGAAACTAAGCTTGAACCTTTTGACCCCTAGCCGGCCGGCCATGGGGGGTGGCCGGCCGGCCACCTGCAGCCAAAACACCCAGCCGACCTGCTTCTTTGGGATGTGTGCTTTACAGCTGTGTGCTGTTTTCCCCCAGAAAATATCTCTATCCGGGGGACCCTTTTGGAGGGAAATAAGGGCTCATTTCCCTCCACTTTGGCCTCCACTTTTCCTCCCCTTTCTTTCCTATATAGGTGGCCTCCCAACTCAAGGAAAAGGGTTAGAAAGATTGCCTACACTGATCTCCCTCCATCTCTCTCATTTTCCTTCAAAATTCCTAAGTTTCAACCCCATTTGTTCATCACTATCAAGCACCACCACCACTACTCCATTCCAGCAGCAAGGAGAAGTTTTTCAGAGGCTTAGAGGCAGCAAACACAAGCCAAGAAGCAACAAAAGCATTGGTCTTCAAGGGTAAGTCCATTTCCCTCCTTTTGTAGCACTTTTTTGTCCAATTTCTTAGCCCTATTTGCTTACTGTTTTGGGCTCCGACCCTAACTGAAACTAGGCCTTTTTTGAGCCATTCTTCATGTTTGTTTAAGGGCTCAACCCTGTTTGAGCCCTCCATCTTGCACTTGTCTCAATATCCTCTTATATGCCATTATTTTGCATTGAATATTTGGCCTATGTGTGATTATCACAATGTAAACTGTGAGTGGGCCTATTTTGAGCCCCTCTTCAACATTGAAGAAGGGCTCAACCCTGTTTGGCCTCTCTATCTTGCACTTACTTCATAATCTCTCCTATTTACCGTAAATTTGCATGATTTGTTTGGCCTACATATGATCTGTTTTGGAGCATGTCATGAACTGTGAGTAGGTTTATTTTGGGTCCCTCTACAACATTGTAGAAGGGATAAACTTTGTTGGGGGTCTCCATGTTATACTTGTCATTATACCCCTCTTTGACCCCCATTTTTGCATGCTTTGTTAAGCCTATCTAGATTCTGTTTTCGGCCACCATCAGGTCTGGAAAGAGTCATATTTTGATCTTCTTGACATATTTCATTAAGGGTCCTTGTTGGTTTGATGAATGTTTGGCCTACTTCATGTTATACCCTCTTGTGGCCTATATCTTGCATGGCATTCTTAGCATGTTTTCATACTGTTTTGGGGGATTTCATCTACTGTAAATGTGCATATTTTTGGCCCCTCTTCAGTGTTATAGAAGGGCATTTTTCTTTTTGGGCTTTGCATTTACCATCTACTTCAATACCCCTCTCTTGGCCCCTATTTTTGCATACCATTGTTGCCCTATCTATGATTGCTGTTTGGCCTTGTTTTCTACTGAAAAAATGCTTGTCTTGGGGCTGCCTTGCTACTGTATTTTCATTCCATGTCCATATTGTGCATGCATTGCATAGCTATAGGCCATTTCGGGTGCCTAATTTCGCATTTCGGGGCCATTTCATGCATCGGGTGTACTTTCGCCTCATTTGGGGACTGTTTTGCATCATTTGTGAGTGCTGAAATTCATTTGCATGTTTGCATATCACTTCCATGCCATTTCATGCCTTAGGGCCATTGCCTCGGTTTGCGTGCCCGTGTGCACGCATTTCGAGGCACTTCATTTTCATCCGACGGCCTCTTATGTGAGTGTGGCTGGCGCTCACTCATGTTAGTGTAAGTCCATTTTGCATTCTTTATGTCATTTTAGCATCATTGCATTCCGTATGCCATTGCCTCGGTTTGCTTGCCCGTGTGCACGCATTTCGAGACACTTCATTTTCATCCGATGGCCTCTTGTGTGGGTGCCGCTGAGGCTCTCCCCTGTTAGTATAAGCCCATATTGCATTATATATGCCATTTTAGTCTCATTGCATTGCGTATGCCATTTCCTCAGTTTGCGTGCCCGTGGGCACGCATTTTGAGACATCTCATTTTAGTCTCATTGCATTGCGTATTGCCATTGCATTCCGTATGTCATTGCCTCGGTTTGCGTGCCCCTGTGCACGCATTTCGAGGCGTCCCTTTTTCATCCGACGGCCTCTTATGTGAGTGTGGCTGAGGTCCACTCGTGTTAGTGTAAGTCCAATTTGCATTGCGTATTGCCATTTCATGCCTTAGGATCATTGCCTCGGTTTGCGTGCCCGCGTGCACGCATTTCGAGACATCTCATTTTCATAGCATTGCGTATGTTAGGATTGCATATTAGCTGTATTTCATGCATATCATGCATATTGCATCGTGTCCGGGATAGGAGTTAGCCCGGGCACGGGAAACGAGGTACGTTCCGTACTCCGAGTGACGGAACGGATCTCGATTCCCAAGTCACCGACACTCCGGATTACCCATGATGGAGTTAGGTTTTGTTGTAGCATTCATACGCATTCATCCTATATTGAGTTGTGCAATTCGGCTCCTCGGCCATCATGCATCGATATGCGTGATTGGTGGCACGAGGATCGAGGCATGCATATATTTGTGAAATACATTGCTATGCCCCTTTCCTGCTCTCTGTTGCAGCAAAATAAAGAATCAGCAACTTTTCGGAGCTTGGCACGCATTTCGAGGAATATTGCAAATAGAGGCTAATTGGGGCATCCCAGTGGATTTCAGCGCCAAAGCAGCCCGGCATGCATCATTCATCAGAATCAAGGCACCCCCTGGCTTGCATGCCAGTTTTACATTTGTCTTATTTAATTTGTTAATTAATTAGGAATCTGTATTATTTTGGACTGTATTATTCTTTCATTCGGGACTGTATATTTATTTGGACCCTCTGCGCGAGGGCATAACTGTAATAAGTGTGGGTGTGTGTGATGTATGTCTTCCAACCCCACGTCTTTCTTCCCTTTTATTTACCCGCTTACGATGGTTAGATATAGGGCATATTTCGATTAGCATACAATATGACAGCATGTTTGCATCATTCATCTGTTTTGCACGCACCGGGCTCGGCGCATCATACAAACTGCATCTGTATTTCAATTCCAAATTGAATACGTGTTAGTTGTAGCATTCCATATGTCATGTTTAGAATAGCCGAGCCTGCTATAGTTGCATTTTGCATGTGCTGCATTAGGCATTTCAGCATATTTAGGATCATGCATGATTTCTAATGTAGTTTCTGTTTTGGCTTGGACTACTCGGTGAGTTTTATGCTTTAGCATCCTTGCATACGTGTGAGTGACTGCCATGAATAGCATGCTTGCCATGAGGCTATTTGCTTATGTGATATAACTGCCTTGAATGCCTGTGGGTGGAGGTCGAGTTATTTGGATTGGAACAATGCATTGACTGTTTGTTTTAAGCCCACTAGATAGTGGCAAAATCACTGTTTTCTAAGCCCACCTGAGGGTGGCAAATCCACGTCTTAGCCTACCTGCGGGTAGCACCATCAAACCATTTTCAAACAAACAAACATGAAATGTTTTGTTCCAATACAGACGACCCGGTCTATACTTATATGTTGTGCGCATCACATAGTAACCTAGGCTAATAACCAGAATAAGAACACACAATGTTTTCAAAAACAGATATCATGGTTAGTAGAGGCCGGTCTTTGACCGGGCGAGCAGGGGTGCTCACGAAGTGACCTTCTCCAATCGTACCCAAGTTCCCGAGTCGAGGCAACTTTGGTGATGACGGACACGTGGCCTTTGGCACCGAGTCAGGGTTTCCTAAATTTCCCAAAAATAAAATATTTAGGTGGCGACTCTGTATCTGGCAAAGCAGTCCATGTTTGGTACTTCTTTCAAAAAAAATCTGTTTTCAAAACGATTTGCCGGATTTGGACTCTTTGGTTCGAGATTTAGAACCGTGACATTTGAGTCCTTCGAACTGTAGTGACCCAATATCGAACCAGAACGGGGGGGACTCGCACTCCCTTCCCCGGGATGCGTTCGGGGACGTCTACAGCCACCTACTCAACCCAGTAGTCAACCAAGAGACCAAGCAACCACTAAAGCCATTAGTCAATAAGGCAGTAGGGTAAGCATTTCAGTAAGGCCTAAAGCAAGTAGTAGTCAACCAAGCTTTAACTTTAGAGCAGCATTACAAGGGGTGAACATTAGAGGACCTCCACTAGGTTTCATTAGAACAAGCATATTCATTGAGCCAAACCTATCTACAGGTCCATATGGGGGTTCAACAACATATGTGTCAAAGGGGCAGAAGTTTGTGACCTTGTCTTTGCTACCAAAACATGGAAGCAATTAAATGTTGAAGGAGTAGTTACCTAATAGTAGACGACAGTTTTTTTTTTTTTTTTTTTTGTGGAATCTTATGCATTATGTTTTGTTGTATTTGGCATTTTTATGTTTTGTTGGAACACGGTAATGTTTTGTTGGATTTGCCATTTTGGACCATGTTTGAAGTATTTGTTATTTGAAGTAATGTTTTGTTGGATTTGCCAACTGATTGGCTTCTTTGTGTTATTTGAAGTATTTGTTTTTTTGTATTGGACCATGTTTGGACCATGTTTTTTTTTTGTTTGTATCAACCATGTCTACAATATTTATTTCTATACCTTGTTATAAGTTGCATCATGTTTGCTAAAAGTGAAACAAACCAATGCAATAAAGGTGAACAAAAGCAGCAAAGGTGAACAAACCAATGCACCACGAGACAGTGTGATTGAAAAAAATGATAAACAAAAACAGTTCATTCAACATTCATTTAAAAATTCAACATTGACTCAAAAGTTGATAAACAAATGTTGATTAAAAAACATTGCTACAGCTTTATTCCACATTGATATAGTGTCATTCAAAACATGTTTGGATACTCATAACATTCATACATAATAAACCCCAATTACATAACACTGGACATAACAAAATCAAACCCTAAAATCCATTCCCAGTCCATAAGCATCAATTACAGGAAGAACAAAAAAAAAAAAAAAAAACTCACTTCATTCCTACTCCATTCCCAGTCCAGAAGCTTCAAAACAAAAAAATTTAAATTTTTTTAAAAAAAAGCCCCACTTCATTCCTAGTCCAGAAGATTCAATTTCCATCATTCCCAGTGCTTGAAAGAGAAGCAGTTGCAGAAACATCTCCAATCATGTTCCAATACCAAAAAATGAGCCATGACAATGCCATCAAAGTAATCAACTATTCCTCTGTCATTGTAGACGCGCCCTTGGGCTTTGCTACTACAGTTCGGACTCAAATGTCATGGTTCTGAATCTAATCTTGCAAAGTACAATACGAGACTGATAAATCACCAAAGAGTCCAAATTCGGCAAATCGTTTTGGAAAATTGATTTTTAAGAAAGAAGTGCCAAACATGGATTGCTTTGCCAGATACAGAGTCACCACCTAAATATTTTATTTTGAGGGAATTTAGGAAACCCTGACTCGTTGCCTAAGGCCACGTGTCCGTCATCACCAAAGTTGCCTCGGCTCGGGAACTTGGGTACGATTGGGGAAGGTCATCTATGAGCACCCCCGCTCACCCGATCCGAAGATCGCCCTGTACTAAGCATGATATCTTGTTTTTGAAAACACATGCGTTCTTATTCCAGTTAATTAGCTAGAATTTACTATGTGATGCGCACAACACACAAGTATAGACTAGATCGCCTAATTTGGAACAAAGCATCGCATATCCATTTGTTTGGAAATGGTTTGAAGTTTGCTACTCGCAAGTAGGCTAAAACACGGATTTCAATGAATTGTCCCAATTCAAGTAATCCAACCTTCACCCACAGGCATTCAGGCAGTTATATCACATAAGCAATTAGCCTCATGGTAAGCATGCTGTCATGTTAACACTCACATACGTGCAAGATGCTAAAACATAAGCACTTACAGTGTACTCCGAGCCAAAACAAGAAACTAGTTAGAAATCATGCATGATCCTAGTTCATGTTAAGATGGCTAATGCATCGCATGCAAAGTGCAACTAGAATAGGCTCGGCTAATCTAAAATGGCATATAAGATGCGACAATTCGATACATGTATTCAACTTGGAATTGAAATACAATGCAGTTAGTATGATGCGCCGAGCCCGGTGCATGCAATACAGATGAATGATGCAAACATGCATAGCATAAGGATGCTAATTGAAATATGTCCTAGGACTAACCATTGAAAGCAGGTAAGTAAAAGGGAGAAAGAAGTGGAGGTTGGAAGACATGCATCACACACACACACACGCCTATTACACAATTGCACTCTCCCGACGAAGGGACCAAAAGAATAATACAAATTACTCTAATTAACTAATTAACAAGCTAATTAATTATTTACACAACACTTAACTAATTAACAAATTAACTAGGCTACGAAAGCAAGTAAAGCAGCCTCGGGAAGAGGGACAAATGCATGCTCGATCGGCTTCGCTCGGAAATTCGTCGCCATGCTTCATGTTGCCTCTGTTTACACTGCTCTGTACATCTGAAAACTGTGCCACCTTCTGTGACACTTCTAAACCACCTTGGGGACATGCTGAGAGTCCATCGACCAAGAGATAGGGCCATCGGCCAAGGAATAGTGGTCATCGACCATATGTAAGGCTCTCGGCCAACAATATTTAGCCGATCGGCATTGAAGATGGCCGACCGGCCATATTTTCCTACAGAATGCTGTGTTGCTGCAGCAGAGGACAAATAGAGCATAGCAATGCATCTACAAGACAATGTTTGCACGACCACCCTCTCTATCATGTCATGAACTCAAGGGAGTATGGTTCTCAACCCTCGGACCATCAATCACGCATTTCAATGCATGATGGCCAAAGAAGCCAAGTGTGCAATTTATATCAAATGAAATGCACACAACACATAGGGGGCCCCAACCTCTATCATGGTTGATCAAGAGGCAAGGAATGCAATCATGCAATCAAAACTAATGCAACATGAGCATGTTAAGGACAATGCCATACAAGGCTAATGGTAATAAGCATGCCAAATGCAATGCAACCTAGACAAGCATGTAAACATGCAAGGCATGTGACAACATTCAAGGATAGGCAAGCATGTAACAATAGGTGGGGCGAGCACGCGACAACATGCAAGGGACAATACATGCAAACATGCAAAGCAACTTAACAAAAGGGGCATGCCAAATGCAATATAACTCAAGCATGCAACAACATGCAATAGGCCAAGTATGCAATAACATGCAAGGCAAGCATGCAACAACATGCGATAATGGTCTTAAACCAAAATAGACAGCTCTCAAATAGGCCCAAATCAGTGGCCAAAGTACAATGGAAATGAGGGCAAAAACACATACAAACATGCATGCCAATTGGCTTAACACTTAAGCATAGTAGAGCAACTCTTAAGCACACTTAAAAGAGGATAAACATGGACATGTGACAAACATGTTAAGCTCTGAAATCATGCAAGGGATGATGCCAAATCAACCAAAGTACACAAGCAAAGCATGCAACAAAGCTTAAAGCTTGAAACTAGCCAAAAGGGTTCAAACCATGGCTATACAAAGCAAGCCCCAAAGGGCCAAGGGGACCTAAAACAGTCCCAAGGTTAGGTCTAAATAAGACCAAAAGTGAGCTCGAAACTAGCCGACACAAGCTAGAACACAACGCCAAAAACATGAGGCATGCAAAGCTACTAAAGAGGTGTTACACTACACCTATCAAAACCAAACATGGCATGACTTAAGCAACCAAAATCAGAGTTATGACATGTTAGAACAAGACCAAAAAACACATTGAAAATGGCATCCTAGAGGCCTAAACATGGAGGCACACACAATGATCCATTCAAAAGGCATAAAACATCAACTCTTTAAAACATTAAAAGAGTGACAAATACAAGTATATGAGCATACTATATGGACGGAAATAGCATAACAAGTGATGCCAAATCACTGAAATGACCCAAGTAAAACATGCTAGTGACTTGAACACTCAAAGCTAACAAGCTAGAATGCCTTATGGCTATACAAAGCATGGCATACATGGTTAAAACAACTCAAATCAGAGCTTTAGCATGTTAAAACAAAGCTAAAAACTTCATGGAGTCGAGCCAAAATCATGCTAGAATGACATGTTACAACATGATGCATATTAAGGCAAATGAAAGGATTGCAAGACAAGTATATGGAGCATGTAAGAGGCCATTAAACCAACTTTAGACAGAGGTCAAACATGGCAAAATAACACCAAATACTTGCTGAAATGGAGCTAAAACAAGCTAAGCAAACATGCTACCCACATAAGCCATTTATGCAAGCATTCAAGACAACAAGGAGAGGGGATGACCCTCTCCTATTTGAGACCTTAAAACACCATCCCCACCACTGAATCCCTCTGGATTTCAGTGGTGAGAAGGCCAAAACAAGGTGATCTCAAAGCTTAAAAATAAAGCACAAGAACAAGGCCAAACAAGGCCTAAGAGGGGGTAAACAACCCCAAACACAAAAATAACCTTAAACAAAGGTCTTAAGCACTAAAAATTAGAATTTTTATCAGTTATAATCTAAGCTTAAAACAATAAGCAAGAAGGGCTAAAAGCTTAAGCAAGAATGGGGTATCTAAAGCAAGAATGCTCACCCCTGAAGAACACCTTCAAGAACACAACACCAGCACCTTTCTCTGATCAAAACCACCCCAAGAACCCTAACAACAACTCCTTAGAACCTCAGCTACCAAGGATGGTATAATGCTAGGTGTTTGTGTGCAATAGTGTGAACAAAAATCACTTTAGGTCACAAATACACACACAAATGATAAAGAGAGGGAGATATAGAGATAGAGAGATACAACTTTTTCTAACCCTAATTTCAAAACCCCTGAGAAGGGAGCAGGGCCTCCCATCTTATAGTAATCCAATTTGCAAAGCTTCTTGGAGAAGCTAAGCAAATGGGCAAATCTCTCCATACACGTGTATGGAGGGGGTAATTGTGGATGCCAGCTGTGCCAGCTGGTACAAAATATCTGCATAAAGCAGATGAACAGGGTTCGGCCACCAAAAATAGCCGATCGACCAACATAAGTGCCGGCCGACCAAATATAGTGCCGATCGGCCAATACTTTTGGTCGATGGCAAGAAAACAGGGCCGATGGCTTCAAGCCTTGTCCGGTGGGTTGAGAGTATGGCAAACAAGCCACCCTCTTCCCTTAGAAGCAAAAACAAAAGTGTTTGGTCCACAACCAAGCACAAAACAAATAAGGTGAGAGATCTTGAGGCAAGGCGCGCGGCCGAGACCTCCGAGAGCTAAAAATGAACACGAACATGGATGATCATTGAGTGTTCAAACGATGACGTCCAAATCTTGAGGACGGTCAAAAATGGGGTGTCTACAGTCATACTATGTGCATCTTCAATTGCTCTTCAAGCATGGTGGTTCTTCTCAGTAACCTAGGTATGATCTCTCGAGCGTGAGGACACAATGGAGGATCCACCCATAGAAAGAATCCACATGCATGTCTGCTCTACAATATTTTTTCTTAAACACCTCAATTGCCTTTACAAACAGTATAACAAAAGAACATCCCAATTGTTTTCCATCTACACTTACACCATATTGAGGACATCCCAAAAACCTTCGACCAGGGTTACTCTCTGTCCACGAAGTCTTCAACTGAGCTTCCATTCTGCATCGGCATAGTACATGATCCATCATCTTCTTCCGTCCTTCATCTACCATCAATTTTGGAGTCTTTATGTGTATATAATGGAGATAGAGATGACATATATGGTTTAGGCGGGAGGTAACTAGGGTTTGAGGTGAAAAGACGAGTGTACCCCTCAGTTATTGCTAGAGGGAGCACGTGAGAGGCAGGTACTGGCTTTCCGTCCAAAATTTCAAACGGGTATCAATTATTGGACGAAATTGACACACTTCGTTAAATTTAGGGGCAAAATCGTGCAATTAGAAATGTCAGGGACCAAAATGACACACGGGGTAAAGTACAGGGACTATTTCTATAATTTGCCCTTAATTTTTTCTTTCATATTCTTTTTGAATTATTCATACATATTGTATATAGGTATATAAAATTTAAATTAAATACAAATAATTTCATGTTAAATAAAAAATTAAATAAAAATTAATATTAAGATATCAATAAGATAGACAAATATATATATATATATAAATTAATTTGATCCATACGATGCACATAATTAAGCACATTTTGTTTTATTTATTTATTTGTATATTAAAATATTTTTTTTTCAAATATCATAATAATTAAATTAAAATATCAAATATATACAAATATATGAAAATAAGTATTTCTCAAATAGAATCCATATAAAATTGGTTATTATAATTGAAATTAAGTTTTTGTAGAACTTTATATATAAATGGAAAAGACATGCTGATGTGATTTTTTTAGAGGGGAAAAAAAAAAAAAAAGTAAGCCTTTAGAATGTATCACCTAAACAAATGAAAAATACTACTTTTTAATAATATATACTAGTAGGTGACCCGTGCAATGCATGAGAATTTATTTTTAAAACAAAAAATTAATTTTGAGTCTTAATACTTTTACGTGTAAAAAATTTTAACAATTGAAAGTTAAATAAAACAAATTTGTTAATGATTGATAAAAAAAATTTGCTATTATGTGTGACGTTATGTAAAAGGCTCATAAAAATAATTCTTTCAAAGTTATAATAAAAAAAAAAAGTATATTTTCAACCTAAAATCAAATTCTCAATTGTGTTAATCAACTTTATCAAAAATCATGAATTTCACTTATATCAAAATATTTTTTTCTGAAAAAAATAAAATCAATGAAAAATTCTATAATATATAAATTATGACTTGGTTATAATTCATGGTGTATTATGTTATGATATGTATTACAAAACAATAATATTAATTATAATTATTTATTTTAATAATCTTAGCCTTATGGTTCTATAAAAGTGTTATTTGAATACTTATGTATAATAAATTTAGTTAAATTATTTGTTTATTTTGATAAGTTTAATTCTATTGTGCTATAAAAGTTTAATTATTATATAATGATTTTATATGATATATATTAAATTATAAGATAGTAAAATAAACACTCATTTTGATATTAAAAATAACAGTTAAATTAAAAAAAGAATTAGTAATATAAAACTAAAAGTGATTCTAATTATTTATTTTTATTTTTATTTTTGTATAAAAGATCTACACAAATTTTATTTAAAGATTAAATACAAATATGTTGTGATTGAATTAAGAAAAAAATACATAAATTAATTATGTAGAATATTTATTTTTTCTTTAATATTCTTTTTGAATTATTCATACATATTGTATATAGGTATATAAAATTTAAATTAAATATAAAAATTTTATAATAAATAATTTCGTGTTAAATAAAAAATTAAATATAAATTATTATTAAGACATCAATAATATAGAAAATATATATATATATATTAAAAAAATTAATTTGATCAGTGTGATGTACATAATTAAGTACATTTTGTCTTATTTATTTATTTATTTGTATATTGAGATAATTATTTTTTAAATATCATAATAATTAAATTAAAATATCAATTATATAACATAAATCTGATAACAATAAAACCGAATATAAGATGAAAAATATAAAAAAAATAATATTTTTCAAGTAGAGTCTATATAAAATTGGTTATTATATATTATATTTTTAGTTAATAGTGAAAATTTTTGACATGACACATTGACACGACAAGAATCGGATATGGATCGAAAATGACAAGATACAATAACATGAAATAATAAAAATATAAAAATATAAGACAAAAATATAAATTAAATAAATATATATAATTATATTAAGTTAAAACACAAAAAAAAAAAAAAAAAGAAACATTCATTTGATAATTTTAACCTTCCGTACTAAGTAGTTGTTTGGTATGTGCTAAAATAATACATGCTATTTTAGCACATCATCTTATTTATGTCACAATCATCTTATTTAAGTCATATCACATCACTTCTCTACCACATTACTTCAAACCTAATCCATATTTCACGTTTTTTCGTAAAAAATCAAAAAGTATACTAATCTAACACTTTCCAAACAACCCCTAATTATAAACGAACCAGACACGGATCGAAAATGACACGATACAATAACACAAAATAATAAACATATAAAACTATAACACAAAAATATAAATTAAATAAAAATATATAATAATTTTAAATTATATTAAATTATGTTTCTACTTTTCTTTGTGAATTCCTTTAGTCTACAAAAATATAACTTAAATAAATAAATATAATAAATTTATATGATATTAAATTATAGGTTTGAGCCAGAACTAAAGGAATTCACAAAGAAAAGTAGAAACACACAACTTTATACATAATATTTTTTTTTCTTTTTTTTCTTGATTTAAAAAAACATATAAAAAAATCAACCAAGAAACACAGAGAGAGAGAGAGAGAGAGAGAGAGAAAAAAGACTTACGGGGAAGAGTGACACTCTGTCTACGTTCAAATAAGAAATTCAAAAATCGAACAATACAGATTTTCGAGCAATTGGTGATGGAGATGTGTTTCAAAGAGAAAGACAAAGACAAGTTTGGGCGGTGATGGAGGGAGTGAGAGAGAGAATGTAACAATTTGTGTAAGTTTTCTAATTGTATAAAATGATATAGTGAAGATTTTCAAAATATACTCAATGAATTGTGATTGTATAGAATGATATGGGGAAAATTTTCAAAGTATAATCCATATATGTTTTATAGTTAGATTTTATGTACAACTTGAATTACATTTTTGAGTTTGTCTGAGTTTGTGAAAAGAGAAAATTATTGCGTAATTGAAATTGAGATTTGTGTGAGTTTGTTTAAAAGAGATAAAACCTATAAAAAATAAAAATAAAAAACAATATAAAAAAAAAAGAGACTAATGTAGCTTTCTTCGAAAAAAGCAAGTTCTTATAAAGTTACCTAAGTATGGAAAATATATTACTTTTAATTATATATATACACATATCTATAATATGGCAGAACGATTTTTGAAAATGTCTTAAAATGTATTAGAGATACATTTTGAATCAATGGTTCTCATTTAACAATTTAAGGGAGTTAAGATGATTCTTTTACTTTTGTTTTTCTCCCAAAATATATATATATATATCTTTCTCTCATTTTTTTGAGTCTTTTCACCCACCGACCCACCCTCCCTCCCTTCCTCTTTTTTTTGAGTTTTTTCCCCAAAATTTCAAGTGTAGTGCACTACTTTCTCCAATGCAATTGTCTCCTTTTTTATGTTTTTTTTTTTTTTTTTTTTTTTTTTTTTTTGTGTATAAAATGTATTTGGACTTTTAAAAGTATCTCTTGGGATAAAGTTTGGTTGTAGTTTAAAAATAAAAAATAATAAAAAATTGGACAAAATCACAACGAAAAAAAAAAAAAATCAGAGTTTGACCATGGTAATAAAATAAATCTTGTGGTTTTAATTTTTTTTAATTTAAACCCTTATTTTTTAAAATCTAAATTATTTGTCTATTTTTATTAAATAAAACCGACATAAAAAGTATATTTCAGCTATTAAACTTAATGTAAGTATACATAAAATGTTTAAAATATCACTTTTTTTTGTTGAGTTTAATGGCTAAAATACCATATTTTTTCATTAGTTTTACTTAATATAAATAGATAAATAATTTAGATTGAAAACAAATCAAAATATTAGAGTTTGGTTATAAGGGTCAAATCCTAAGAGTTTTTTTTTTTTTTTTTTATAATAATTTCCCCAAAAAACTTTAACCAAATTATTATTGATTTTCTTATTGGTTGTATTTAAAAATAAAAAAAAAACTAAGCTACGAATTGTTAAAAATTAAATAATGTTCAAAAATTAAAATTTTAATACACATTTTACATATTCTTACACACTTTGATATATTTATATACATGTTTACATTTTAATATAATATATATATATTAAATATGTATTAAAATTCTAATTTTTTTTAACATTATTTGATTTTGAACAAATACTCAGAGATGAAACAAATAACTTGTAAGTATAATATTTTTGAACAATAACTTGTAAGTATAATTTTTTTTAAATAAATAAAACAATTAAGAAAATTAATTTTTTTAACATTATTTGATTTTGAACAATAACTTGTAAGTGTAATATTTTTTAATAACCAATAAGAAAATCAATAATATTTTGGTCAAAGTTTTTTCTTTAAATAAATAAAACAAATAAGAAAATTAATGAAACATTTTGCCACGAGGAATATTTTTAAAAGCCAATACCATTCAACAACAATGAACCAAAAAAGAAAGAAAGAAACAAAATGGCACCGTACCATGTGCAGCAGTTGCTGATGTGCTTTATGCACAGCAGCATCTTCACATCTAACATCACCATCTAAAACTTTTCACCCACCCACACTCCGTCTTTCTCTCTCATGTCTTACCTCATTCTTTCTCTACACTCTCATATCTCTCTTTCTCTTAACCTTACTTTTCAGATTTTAAATTTCAAAACACACATTCACTCACTCATGATCTTCTCGCACTCTCTCTAAACTCTCCTATCTCTCTTAAGACTTTCAGCCTCACTTTCCAATTTCCAACCTCACTAAACACTTTCTTTTTTGTCTCTCAGCCTCACTTTCAACGGCCTAAACCCAACAACCCGGCGGCGTCCACGAACAAGCCTTTGTTGTCGTGACCGCATCAAAGAGCAACGTTGGGGACACTCGTCCTCCAAAACGTCAACATTTCAGTAGAGAAATCGCCCACCGTGAACAAATCGTCGTCATACAATACTTGATAGAGACACATCTGATGGTTATTACAGCTCGGCGAGTCAATTTGGTCAAATCAAAGATCAAGTTGGTCTGAGTATAGCATTTTTGGCATGAGGAGCACTAGATCCAAACAAATTGTCGTCGTACGATATTTGCTAAAGTCGCGGCCGATGGTAGTGTTGCCGTAGATAACCGCGAATAAGGTTTTAGCCTTACGGCGTCGCGTTGGAGGTGGCGTGGAAGAGGTGTTCTGAGGTGGCAGTGAGGCTGGTTTCGGAAAGGATTGTTTTCGGTAACGGTGGTGTAATTGTACGGAGAGGGTGATTTCAAATTTTGATCGGCAGTAAGGGTTTTTGAATCTTGGGTTGTTGTCTATGAGAGGTACAGTGGTTTGGAAGAAATTGTAGGAGGAGGGTTTGGAATTGGAGGGGTTGGGAGAGAGAGAAAGAGAGAGGAGTGAAAAACCAAACATTATTATTATTATCTTTTTTCTATAAGCCTGGCATGCCCTAGATTTATGAGTTTATGTGTTTTATGCTCTTAAAAGTGAAGAGTATGCCCTAGATTTATGGGTTTTTGTAGTTAGTATTGGAAAGGTAAAAAAAAAAATAGGGAAGAGGGATTTTGAGGCAAATGACATGTGAAATTGGTCCCTTTGCATTTGCTTTATGTGCTGGCTAATGCTGCTAGGTTTGATTATAGCCATGTTAAAAAATATTTGTGGAAATTTTTTTTAGTTTACAAGTTGAATTCGAAATTTAAATAAATAAATAAATTGAAGTTGCTTGGTTATTAAGGGACGAAACATCATTAGAAATATTTATGTTTAATGTGAGATCAAAATATAATTGGAAGATTTTTTTTGGAAAATGTTTTCTTCTTTGGTGAACAAATTTAAATTGGGTTTAAATTGGATGGTTTAGTTTTACTATTAAAATGTAATCTTTTCACAAAGAGATAAGAGAGAGAGGTAATGGGGATGGTATGATTTGTTTAAAGACTAAAAAAGTCCACCTTAGTGACAAAGATAACATATTTTTATTTTCGGATAACTAATCGAACCTGTATTTATATTTTCACCTCAAATTTTTAGCAACAAAATTGATAAGTTACATTTTAACTTAATAATTTTATACTCAATTATATTTTGATCTCATTATTAATTATACACGGACATACATTAGTGTATATATATATGTGTGATAGGATTTATATGTGTGTGAATATTTTAATGGGTTTTAGTTTTGACTATATGTTTTGGGTATGAACAGAGATGAGGGGGTATTCTATTTACACCCAAAAAAGCATTAAGTACTCCCAATTTGAAAGTACATCCTATTTAATTATTTAAAATTTTATTTTACTCTCATTTAACTCTATTATTTTTTCCAAATTACCCTCAAGGTAAACCCAAATAATAAATAATAAACAAACTGAAAAAAACTAAATTATTTCAAATCTTTTCAATACAGAAAATAATTCTCAAATATGAAAAAAAAACAAAAAAAAAACAAACTTATAAGCACATAAGTATTATAAATAAAGAAAAAAACCTTTTACATAAGTATTATAAAACTTTTCAATATAGAAAAAGAAAAAAAAAACTTTTACATTATAAATTATCCATAAGAATGCTCGTGGAAAAATAAAAATCAAATTTATAAGCACATAAGTATCAGGCACCAACAAGAAAGAGTAGTTCTCAAATAATGTACTATTTAAATGACAAAGTAAGAACAATTCCAATAATATGTTATTGTTAATTTAATTCCTAGGCCCTTTAATTTTTGTCAAAAAAAACGATATAAAAAATAATTGATAATACTCTACAAAAATTGTGAAACCCATTTATATGAATACTTACCTCCTTTTTGGTGGGTTGCTTCAAAAAATTATTTTGATTATTACTATCATTCATTATTTGATTTTGTTCAAACTTTCTTCTAGGGTTTAGGGTTTCAAAATAATAAAAAAATAATGATGTTGATAATGATAGTGAGTTTTGATATGGTGGATTGGAGTTTTGGAAGAAGGATGAAGAAGAAGAAGTAGAAAAAATAACTTTGATATCTTGAGAGAATAACTGATTAGGGTGTACCATGAGAAGAAAAAAAAAATATTTTGGAGTTTAATATGTGTTGTCCTTATTAGTAAATTTATATTAGAATATATTAGAAATTTAAATTGGCCATACTGATTTATAATGTAAAAGTTTTTTTTTTCTATATTGAAAAGTTTTATAATATTTATGTAAAAGTTTGGTTTTTTCTGTATTTATAATGCTCATGTGCTTATAAGTTTGGTTTTTTTTTTTTTTTTTCCATATTTGAGAATTATTTTCTGTATTAAAAAGATTTGAAATAATTTAGTTTTTTTAATTTGTTTATTATTTATTATTTGGATTTACCTTGAGGGTAATTTGGAAAAAATAATAGAGTTAAATGAGAGTAAAATAAAATTTTAAATAATTAAATAAGATGTATTTTGAAATTGGGAGTATTTAATGATTTTTCGGGTGTAGATAGGATCCCCCGAAATGAGAGATGTTAAGGAAGAGCTGAGGAGTAACTAGTAAGCAAGCTTTAACGAAGGAGAATTGTAGAAGATCCATTTCATCAATTTTTAACTCTCCAAGACTGTTTACCCACACTGAATCTGTACTCAGCCCAACTTAATAACAAACCCTTCTCTACCTTGAAAAATCCATTTTGTTCTGATTCATACACCACAAAAAACCCCAAACCTGAAATTCAGACCCACTGGGATTCAAGAGGGGTTGGTCTTGGCATTGATGATACTCTCAGTGATGAAAATTCAGACCTATGGAGAAAAAAAAAAAAGGTTAGTGTACATGGAAAAAAAAAAAAAAAAAAATTAAAATTTAATATATATTGGTCTTCTAAATAAATTTATATTAAGATTTAGGGTAAATTACAAATACACTTTTTGAGATTTACTTAAAATACGAATTGTTCCCTTTAATTTAGAAAATTAAGAATACCTCCTTGTTAGAATTTTTTATTTAATAGAATTAATTGAAAAAGTGAAATTTTTAACTGTTCATCTATATAATAATAAAATTATCTAAATTATTAATTGAAATAAAATTTTAACATTATTAAAAATTATTAATTAACTTGATGATTTATTAATAAAATGATATATTTATTATGAAATTAAAAATCTTAAGAGGTATAATGTAATTTTTAAAACTATAGAAAATAATTTATAATTTAAATAAATCTCAAAAAATGTATTTATAATTTAACTTAAAATTTAATAAAAATTAAAATTTAAAAATTTTAATTAAACATACTGAATCATTATTTGCGTGTAAATAGAATCATCTGAACGGAATAAGAAAAAAGTGTTAAAACACAAATCCAAGCGCAGACCAAAAAGCCCAGCCCAGTCCATAATCCTATCCTACCGACGCCGAAACGAACTTTGTTAGTCTCAGTCCATTTGGACAAACCAACAAATCCTATTGGTCGACCCACGTCAACGAATCCAGCCGCATTAATGAACCGGTCTCAAAACCTCTTCCTACTCGCGCAAATAGAACAAACAACACTCGCCCTATTAATCCACCACGTGTCCAGGACTCCTTTGCGCGCCACACCGTTCATCATCGTCGTCGACCAAAACCGTCTCGAACCCGAAAGCGCAGAAAAGAGCGCGTTTGTGTGTGGAATTGAAATTCGAAGTCTTCAACTGCTCAAACCAGCTGCGACTAGCCCACAATAATATATCGGAGCTTTCTTGTCTAAAATCGTATCCAAATTCGTGTTATAAATGGCTTTCAAGGGTTTTTTCTGATAGATTGATAGATACATACATACAGATATATGGTAATGGTGGAGGTGGGGGCGGAGGTTAGCGAGAAGAATCGGAGGAGTATGAAACGGTGGAGATGGTTCGTTGGGGCGGTGATCGTAGTATTAGTTGCCATTGCAGCCGCCTCTTTACATTCCCAGAAGATCTCTTTCTTCATCAACAATCAAAAGTCTTGCCGCTGTTCTGAGGTTCTCTCTGGAGAATCATTTCTTGTCTTTTTTAATAGTTCTTTGTTTTGTATGTTGATCGGAGCTAATTTTGTTGTTTAGAATTGGATACTCCTTTTAATCGTCAGTTCAATTTGGTTTTAACTTTGACAAAAATGGATCATTTTTACTTGGATTGTTTCAATTTCCATGGAACTCTCTTGCTATCTATAATTGGTGAATTGGAATAGGGTTTTGAGTATTTGATTGAATTTGTTCAGGATCAGAGTTGAATTTTTTTTTTTTTTTTTTTTTTTTTTTTTTTTTTGTCCTTTGTTTATAGTTTTGGCAAAGAGCCAAAGAATGAATGACTCTGTAAGAAATATAGGAATTTGAAAGTATTACATGAATTATTGGTTTTGACTTCTGTTTTTGGTGCAGGATTCACGGAAATATACAGGCATAGTGGAGGACTGCTGTTGTGATTACGAGACAGTTGACAGTCTTAATGGGGAAGTTTTACATCCTTTGCTCCAAGAGCTCGTCACTACTCCATTTTTCCGATATTTCAAGGTCTGGTATGAATTGCTTTGGCTCAAAGTGGATGGATTTTATTTAATGAAATCCGAGTTTCTTTAATTTTTGTTGCTATCTTCTTCTTCTTCTTTTTTTTTTTGTCTTCTTCTTTCTAGTCATGAATTTTACATTTTGTTGAAAGTGTTCACTATTTGCATATTTGATGTTGTTTTCTTGGGAAGGAGGAAAATTATATTAATTGGGAGCTGAAATAGAGCAAGATAAATGAACCCATTTGGTTTTCTACTTTTCTTCATAATTTTACCAATTCCCCTGGGAATTCTCCAAGTTTTGACAAGATTCAAATCTGTAACTTGTTTATCCATTTGCACCATCCATTCCATTAGCCTTTACTATTATGTGTCACCAAGTTAGAGCCAGAACTTCTCTACCTAATGTAGTTATGGCTTGTACCAGCACTTTATTTGTTGAAGGCATCTTGAACTAAATCTGTTAGAGCTAAATATTCATCAAGTAGCTACCACAGCTGGGTTTTCTGCTGATCTTTAATGGCATTGCCTCTGGATCTATTATTGTCATCTTGGAGGAATACCTTGCTTATTGATGGGATTATGGGGTGTACATTGAATTGATGGATTCTACTTCCTTGTCAAGTTGTCAAGACTTCTTCATTCTAGAGAAACTATGTTTGCTCTTCCTAAGCAATGAAAGCTTCTGAAAAAGTTCTCAACTTTTTTGGTGCAATATGCTTCTAAGCTCAAAAAAGTTCATGCTATAGCAAGATTTTGTTTTGGGGATTTTATCTTTTATATAGTCAAAGAGGAAAATAGATCATCTGTCTACAATTATCATTAACTACGATTGAAATGCAGGCCGGAAACAAAATTAATGTAGTAGTTGCCATGTTGAAGAAAGGAATTTTCTTGATACCACATGTTGCCTTCTCTTTGAAGGGATGTCTGATCACATTTTCTGGCAGTGGGATAGTGTCTTGTCCTTAATACAAAATTCAAACTTAAAGCTGGAGTATCTCTTGAAACATTATTATTTTAGAATCTTGGATCACTTGTATGTGATTCCTCAAAGCTGATGTACTTATTCCCTTTGGCAGGTAAAGCTGTGGTGTGATTGCCCTTTCTGGCCTGATGATGGTATGTGCCGCTTACGTGATTGCAGTGTTTGTGAATGTCCAGAAAATGAATTTCCAGAAACTTTTAAGAAACCGCTTCCATCTGATGATTTGGTATGTCAAGAGGGGAAGCCACAGGCTACTGTTGACCGCACACTAGACAGTAAAGCTTTCCGAGGCTGGATGGTAATAGATAACCCGTGGACCAATGATGATGAGACAGACAATAGTAATTGCCTCTATCTTTAATGATACTGAATATTATCAATAATTTATCTAGTTTGTTGCTAGACATTTCCGATATATGCAGTTCTTTTGAGATCTTAAGAAGACAAGGCGAAACTAAGGATCAGACTTCCACATATTATACAACATGAAACTATTGGAGAACATGCTGTTACATGATCATGAAGGCATTAAGCACCCTAAAGTTATTTTTATAGTTCTCATGAGATCCTTAAAAATGCAGTCTTGAAATATAGCGTTAATAAACATTATACTATTTTTTCCTTCCAAATTTGTTCCTTTGTTCTAATAGAATAATTTAGAGAGATTGACTGATAAATGTTTATCTGCAGGTGAGATGACATATGTAAATCTTCAATTGAATCCTGAACGTTATACAGGCTATGTTGGTCCATCTGCCAGAAGGATATGGGATGCTGTATATTCAGAAAATTGTCCAAAATGTGAGTCTATTAGTTAAATGATTATTCTGAAATTCAGCTTCAGACTATGCTATATGTCACTATTATAATTTAATAAAAAGGATGGTATATTGCTCTCTTCGCCGTTATTTGTAGAGCCAACACAATTCTTTGTTCAACAAGGTTGTCAAAATGCTTAGATGAGGATTAGTTGTGGTCCTGTCAGTTGAGAAGATCATACTACTTTAAATCGATACTGGCCATGATTAGCAGCCCTAAAAAATTATTTTATCTTGTTTGTAGCCATCTCTTTGTTGATGTTCTCTCCCTTGCAGTGATGAATATGATTATATCTTAGTATCATCTTCAGTTAATGTGGTATATATATTGAGTTATGCTAGGGACCCCAAATATTCTACCAAACCTCTCACATGGGTGTGGGACCCACACACATGTGGATTTGTGTGAGTCCTACCCCATGTGAGAGGTTTGGTAGAATATTTGGGATACCTGTCATATATGTTTATCATATGTTGTGCATCTTTAATACATGGCCTTCTGTTGTTGAGTACATTTTTTTGTTTGATGCAGATTCTTCTGGAGAGATTTGCCAGGAGAAAAAAGTCTTGTACAAGTTAATATCTGGTCTTCACTCCTCAATTTCAATCCACATTGCTGCTGATTATCTTCTTGATGAATCTACCAACCTGGTTCTCCTTCTGACTCATTCCCTGTTGCACATCATGTTTATTTATCACTTAAATCTTTTATAAGGGTTTCTTACTTATAAAAGTGTATAGGGGTTTTTTCCTTTTTCTTATTTTTGACCCATCAAGCTTAATTGAAATGATGTGATATATTTTCTAGAGAATCGCACCAAAATTTGTAGAAATGATTGGATCACTAGAAATCTTTTCAGGAACTTATTTCTGTCAAGTTAATGATATGTTAAGTAGCCTATTTTCTTGGGCATTACCTTGCATTTGTGCAAGATGAAACACTTTGAACCATTTAATTAAAGATGATGAGGAGCTTTGGCCTCCTGATGTAATGATCGTGTGTTGATAAATGGATGGGTACTGAGTCATGTTTGCAGTAATGATGATGGACCAATTGTCACCTCTACACTTAAGTAGAACCTTAAATTGCATATCATTTATTCTTAGATTGATGGGAATCTAACAATCTTTTTCTGCAATTGCAGTGGGGGCAAAATCTTGAATTGATGTATGATCGTGTTTTGAGATACCCTGATCGTGTTAGAAACTTGTACTTCACTTTCCTCTTTGTTCTTCGAGCTGTGACAAAAGTGAGTATTTACTGTATGTCATCCTTGTTTTGAGAAGTTTAATCAAGTCTGTTTCATGATGACATTTTCTTAAGAATATTTCTTTTTGTTTTAAAATGTTTCATAGGCTGCAGATTACTTGGAGCAGGCTGAGTATGACACTGGTAACCATGCGGAGGACCTGAAAGCACAATCCTTGATGCGTCAGTTACTTTACAACCCCAAACTGCAAGCTGCATGTCCACTTCCATTCAATGAAGCTAAATTGTGGCAAGGCCAAAGTGGACCTGAACTGAAGCAGCAGATTCAAAAGCAATTCAAAAACATTAGGTTTCTCTCTAATATTTTGCTCTTTATCTCCTTTGCTTTATATGAAACGCTGAAAGAAATTGAATTCCAGATTATTATGTCCAATACTGTATTTCTGGTTATCACCCTCTTAATATCACATGAAATTAAGTGTTATCTGGCAGTAAAAGAAATATTGATATTTGTGTTACTTCACCTGCTATGCATCATGAAGTGGGGCATAGTTGCAGATTGTGATATAATATATGTATATGTATAATCTATTCAACTACTCTTATAATTAGTCATGTTGTATATTAATTTGATTATATTTATATTCTCCATTTCGCAGTTCCCTGATGGATTGTGTGGGATGTGAAAAGTGTCGTCTCTGGGGAAAGCTTCAGGTTCTTGGTCTTGGTACTGCATTGAAGATCCTCTTTTCTGTCAATGGTCAAAACCACCCAGATCAAATTGTAAGTTTCTGTATCCGGCAACTCTGATTAAGAACCTGCTTTTATCCCAATATCAGTTGGTAGTTTTTGTCAGTTCTCTCTCTCAAGTGTTTTTTTTTTGTTTTGTTTTTGTAAATGGTCTTTACAGCTGCACCTGCAAAGAAATGAAGTAATTGCTTTGGTAAACCTGCTCAATCGACTATCTGAATCTGTCAAACTTGTCCAAGAAATGGGGCCTTCAGCTGAGAATATCATGGGGGGGCTGGTCTCTGAACCAACTGCACAAGAAATTAGTTCATGGCGAAGAATCTGGGCATCAGTGATTGGGCTTCGGTACTTAACTACTCTGCTGTGTGTCTTAAATCATTTTTAACCATATATCTATATTTATGGTCTCCTCTAGCTACGGGATGCAGCTAATCTAAACATCAATTGAAATGATTTTTTCAGGTTGACAAAGCTGTCATTATGGCAGATCTTGTAATGTTTTAACATATCAGTTTTGAAGGCAGTATTAAGCATTTAGACAAACTGACCTTTAAGAGTGTCGAGCAGAGCAGATGATTTTGGAGGCATACAAATGCATTACATATATAGAGTCTGAAGCACATGTAATAGGTAAAATTCATACTTGTTAGATTTGAAGAAGTATACATTAGCTTTTGCCCATACAAAGGGTTTTGTATTGTACATGTGGAAGATTCTTCAAATTATCGTCATTTTTATGTATCATTGTTGAAAATTTTTGTTGACTGGGTTGGAGACTGGAGTCCATTTCTACCATGAGATATTGAATTGTGATAAACATATCAATAAAACCTTTGAAGTTGGAAAGCTAGCTATTTCAACCCTTGAGTAATGTAATCATTTGTAATATTTCTTCATAATTTCTGTTCAGCTGTTAACTGTCTATTAAGAACTTGCTTCTTAGGTTTCTTTATTTGTCACCAGAGGTGATGACTATTTTATCTTCTATATTTTTTTTTAATATAAAATTGGAAAACAGGTTAAAAAAAATATTGTACTGCAGTTATCACATATGACTCTTTCGTATATGGCAATCGTTGTGATTTTGGTTAGTTGGGTGGTGAAAAATTAGATTACATAGTCATGTGTCAATCTGTAGTACCCACCCAAAAAAAAAATGTGTCAATCTGTAGACTTGTGCACAACATTCATAGGCTGAACTTTCAAGGCACTCAGTCTGGGCGTGTGGCCACAATGACATGTAGGTGGGTGAGACATTCCCTCAGGTCAGAAACTCCTTTCTGAAAAGCTCTGAATCAAACCAATAGTACTCAGGTCAGAAACTCCTTTCTGTAAGCTGACTGCAATCACAAGTGCCAAAAGTACTCCTCCATACCAAATCATCAATTAATTTAGTGATATATACAATAAACAAACCAATAGTTAACAGGTACAAGACCTCAAATGGATGATTAGCATCATCCTAAAAAATCAATACATTTTTTTTCATCTCTACTGATCCACTGTTAGTTCAAATTCAGACGACTGTTCTGCCTGCCGTTCCAATATTCCATCCTTTCTCCTTTTCCCTCTGGCTTTGCTTCTGCTGAACATCTTTCATTGTTGTCCGTCTACCACTGCCCAGCAGTACTCTATGAGCCGCCCTCCCTCGACTTCCAATAGAAACTCTAACTTTTTCCATCCCCACATTTATACCACCTCTTCTCATGTGTTGTTGCATTGGGGACCTCATTTGAATTCTCTTTTGAAGGCTCCGTCTCAAGACGCTGCTCAGCTTCTTTCCTCCACTCTTATGTTCTTTAGGACTATCCCAAGGTGTCGGTTCAGGAACTGCTCTTTTGGCTTCAGCCCCATCCGACTCTTCTTCTCTATTGGCTTGGAGGATTGGTTGCAATGGTAGCAACAATGGTTGTGTGAACTTGACTGAGCCCGGTGCACTGGGTAAAGGAATCAGAGAGTTGCGCCGTGGAGCTAGAGCTGCTGGAAATCTTTGTGCTATTGGGCATAGAGAAGCTCTGCCGGTCCGCTTTGGGATTGGCAGTGGTTGTTCTGAAATCTCGGGATTATTTTCTTTCTCCGTGGGATCGTTGTGCTTGACAAAGATCTCTGTCGGGGGAGGGGGTGATTGAACTTTGTAGCTATTGTTGTTCTCAGCAAGTGGTCTAGTTTGATTTACTTGTTCTTTGCCTTCATTGAAATTTTTGTGAATGCCTAGCGGTCTAGTCGCCAGTGGCGGCCTCGTAAATCCAGAATTCTGATCTTCTTGCTGTTGCCTCATCAATTGTTGTTGTTGTTGCTGTTCTGCTAGTTTCGAGTCAACATGTTGTCGTGCTAGCCTTCTCTCTATCAGGAGTTGCGATTCCAATTCCTTAATCTGCCAAATGAATTGAATTCACACCATGACTAAAACTCGTAGACATTTCAGCCCGCAAATTTCAGAAAGATAACAATACCTTGTCCTGCAAATTCTTGTTTTTCAGGTCTTTTTCTTTCATCTTGACATCCAAACCATGAATGGTGTCCTCCATCTTCTTAATCTGCACATCTTTACTCTTCAACTCTATCTTGGTCTTTTCAACCTAACAATCAGAAACGACAATTCACTCGTGACTTAAATGACAAACAAACAGAGAAGCTTTCGCCGGGGGGGGGGGGGGGGGGGGGGGGGAATGAAATGTATCAGAGGTTAGTGTTACCAATTGTTTGTATTTTATGAGTTCAGTGCTGTCTAATTGCTTCTTTGCAGGACCCAACTCTATTCCTCTCACTCTGCTTGCAAAGTTGAGTGAGCAAAGAGTCTCACTCAGGTCATTCTCATTGGGACTAATCTGTACAAACATCAGTGTCTTTGAATCTCCTCCTATAAAACACGCACATAATAATGCAGTTAATTTCCTAGAAAGTAATGAAATTAGTCAGAAAATCCATTCCCACTATCCAACTTCTTAAAATGAAGTACCTAGAGAGTCTTGAAGCAAGTGAGTGAGCTTGGAGTTCCTGAACAATCACGAGGTCGTGAAAAGGGAAAAGTTAGTATAAAACATTAGTAGATTATCAAATTTCAAAACAAGGAATGAGAATGTGTCAAGTTCAGTACCTAAAAGGGATGTGTGGGCTCTTAGTTGCAAGAGAAGATATGACATCTCCAAGTGCAGCGAGAGATCTGTTAATATTTTGGGTTTCTTTTAGTCTTTCACCTTGTACTTCAGTCTTGGCTACTCGCTCGCTTCCCGCTAGATCGACCAGCCAAAGCTTGCTTCTTGTGCATTCTCCATTCAGTAAATTCTCCCCCTTCACCATCACACAGTGTATGCTGCAGAAAAAAGTAGCAGACTCCAGCCTTCAGTATGTATGGTTCTTTGTCATGACCGAAGCTACCTAAGACGCACGGTAGATGGTCTATAAGGGTAGAATTGTATAGATTATATTATTAGAATTTAAGGTGTTTTTATATTAATTTTCTTTTAACGATTAGACACTCAATAAAATACAGTGTATACTCGACCCCCCGACCCCGAATTGAGCAGTTTTTTCCCGAAAAATACCCCCGACGGGCCGGGGATGGTATTTAAAAATAAATCCCCGATGATATTCGCGCCGGGGACGGGAATACATTTTCTAACCTCGAACCCTACCCATCCCCGCCTCCGCCCCATTTAGCCCCCCAATCCTGTTTATATATATAAATATATATATATGTGTGTGTGTTGTGTGTTTATATATATATATATGTATGGTTCTTCGTCATGACCGAAGCTACCTAAGATGCACGGTAGATGGTCTATAAGGGTAGAATTGTATAGGTTATATTATTAGAATTTAAGGTGTTTTTATATTAATTTTCTTTTAACAATTAGACACTCAATGGCCTTGTTTGGTTTGTATTTCTCAAAAAATTTTGGGAAAAATTCTCTACAAATAAGTTTTTAAAAGTAATCAAACCAAACAAATTTTCCCAAAAAAATTTTCCAAAACTTGTTTGGTTTACAAGTTTTCCAAACAAATCTCTCTTTCATACACATCAAATCAATCAATTTTTTTAAAACTCTCTCTCAAAATAATTTTCCAAAACATCTTTTGAAAAAAACCAAACCAAACAACTTTCAGCTTTTTATCTCTAAAACTCATCTCCCAAAATCAAACCAAACATACCCAGGCTAGGGATGGCAATTTAAACCCGACCCGACGGGGATCCGACCCCCCGACCCTAAATTGAGCGATTTTTTTCCGAAAAATACCCCCGATAGGCCGGGGATGGTATTTAAAAATAAATCTCCAATGATATTCGGGCTGGGGACGGGGATATATTTTCCAACCTCGGACCCTGCCCACCCCCCACCCCGCCCGTTTAGCCCCCCGATCCTGTTTATATATATATAAATATATATGTGTGTGTTGTGTGTTTATATATATATGTGTGTGTGTGTGTTGTGTGTTTATATCTGTGTGTGTGTTGTGTGTTTATATATATATGTGTGTGTGTGTGTGTGTGTGTGTGTGTGTGTGTAGGGTTTGGTTGACTTGACACACAAACATAACACCTGGCCTCCCTCTCTCTCTCTTACTTTCACTCTCTCACACACAACCTCCCCGTTTAGCCCCTCGCTTCTTCTCTCCTTCTCACCGGCGTCACTTCTCCCTCACGGTACGGCGGCAGCTTCTCCTCTCTCTCTCACTGGCGGCGACTCCTCATCTCCCTCTCACGGTATATCTCTCTCTCTCTCTCTTGTTTTTTGCTTTTGTTCTTCAGATCGGGAAAATGATGGAGATGAAAATGAAGATGTTGTTGATGAAGATCTGTTGGTGATGAAAATGATGAAGATGTTTTTTGATCTGTTAGATGTTTTTTGAGCTCAGATCTGTTAGATTTGTTAGATCTGTTGTTGTTGTTGATGAATTTGTTTTCTGGAGTTGATTTTTTTTTTTTTTGCTTGGGATTTTCGGGGTCGGGGAAACCCAACCCCGTTAGGGGGCGGAGGTGGGGGCAGTAGTGGGTTCCCTGTCGGGGATCAGGGTTGGGGATGGAGGAATTTCCATCATCAGGGATCGGGGACAGGGAGGGTGATCCCCAGCCCCGCCCAGCCCCGTTACCATTACTAATTATGGCCTCTTTTTTTTTTTTTTTTTTTTTAACTATTGTTATTCTAAAACTCCACTCCTCCTAGATATTATAGTTCATTATACTTTATCTTTTATCCTCCTAAGGAAATCTTTATGGGAATAAATAGGGGGGAAAATTGGGATCGCTCTGGATCTCTAAAATCACCATTGTGGAACGAAATTGCAACCATTTTTTGGAAAGTGTGTTCCAAAACTTCAGAACAAGGCGTCACTTAACTTGGGAAAACGTAGTGTGGTGGGTATCAATATGCAGCAAGATCAACTTCAGAACAGGGCGTCACTTTTAGGATATGGTATAGAGTTACTTCCGTTTAAATATTTGGGTCTTCCATTGGGGGATAATCCTAGGAGTGAAGCTTTTTGGTCTCCTGTGGTGGAAAAGATTGGCAAGAGATTGGAAGGGTGGAGTAAGGCTTTATTATCACGTGGGGGTAGATACACTTTGGTTAGGTCTGTTTTGAGTGGTGTCCCTATTTATTATTTATCTTTATTCAAGATTGGCAAGAGATTGGAAGGGTGGAGTAAGGCTTTATTATCACGTGGGGGTAGATACACTTTGGTTAGGTCTGTTTTGAGTGGTGTCCCTATTTATTATTTATCTTTATTCAAGATTCCGGTTAAGGTGGCAAAGTCTCTAGAAAAGTTGATGAGGGATTTTCTTTGGGAAGGAAAGGATGAGGGGAAAAAGGATCACCTGGTGAATTGGGAGTTAGTGTCGTTACCTAAGGAGAAGGGGGGTTTGGCTATCGGTAATATTGTGGTTAGGAACATGGCTCTTCTTGGCAAGTGGTTATGGAGATTTCCCCTTGAGGTTGATTCATTATGGCATTCGGTTATAAGAAGCAAATATGGGACTCATGACAATGGGAGGGATTCACGGGTGGTTTTAAGGGGTAACTGTCGTGCTCCTTGGAAGTCTATTTCTCAAATTTTCACATGTTGGTCTCGTCATCTTTCTATTCGGGTGGGCAATGGGAAACTTGTTCGATTTTGGGAGGATGTTTGGATGGGTCAGTCTTCTTTTGCTGTCGATTTCCTACATCTTTATAGAGTGGCTCGTTCTCATAATTCTTCAATTGCGTCCATGGCTTGCTCACTTTTGGCTCCAATTTCCTGGAATTTTGATTTTTCTAGGAATCTTAATGATAGGGAGGCTTCTCAGTTGACTTCTTTATTGGCTAGAATTGATCATTTTTCTTTATCTCCTCTATTGGAGGACAAGTGGGTTTGGGCTCTTCATTCGTCCGGGATATTTTCTTGTAAGTCTTTTTTTGAGTACATCATTGATAATCCTCATGTTCCTCAGTTTCCTTTTTGCAAAAAAGTTTGGAAGGCTTGTGTCCCCCTAAAAGTAAAGGTGTTCATGTGGGCCTTGGTTCATGGAGGCATTTTGACAAATGATACATTGCAAAAAAGGAGACCCAATCGTTTTCTAAATCCTCAATGGTGCATTCTGTGTTTTAAAAATGGGGAATCCGCGGATCATTTATTCTTGCATTGTCCAATAGCGTTAAATTTATGGCATAAATTGTTTTCTTTGGGAAACGTGGCGTGGGTGGCCCCAAAAAGGTGTACGCATATGCTCCTAGTGGATTTTCGCACTTTTGGAGGATCAAAGAGAGCCAAAATGCTTTGGTCTTGTGCCGTCTTTGCAACTTTTGAGGTTCTATGGAGGGAGAGAAATGCAAGGCTGTTTGATGAAAAGTTTCGGGAAGTGGGTTGTTTGTGGGATAATGTTTGTCATTTAACTTCTTTCTGGGTGTCGAGGAACTCTTTATTTAAGGGGGTTCTTCTTTTTTTGGTAGCTAGAGATTGGTTGGCGGTTTGTGATATGTAGGATTTTACCCGTGTTTAGCTTGTTTGGGGGTTTTCAATTTTGTTTTGTTTTCTCTTTGTCCTTTTGTAAGAGGATGTCTCATCCTCATTTCCTTTTCTTATTTATCAATAAAGCTTTTGTTGTTGATCAAAAAAAAAAAAAACTCAGGTACTAGTGTTTTTTAGTAACATTGGTCATGACTCATGACAATTAGAAAAAAAATGCAAGAGTTATACAGGAGGAACGAACCAATGAGATCGGCTACTGTGCTCATTAGCATTAGTTGATCCAACTGCCCTTGCATTGCTACCAGTCTGTAGAACTTCCCAGACCTCACTCATGTTACTCACCTGAGCTTCAACCAGTCCTGGGACATGATGTATTCCTTCACCCACTTGCCTTATTTCAAGCCTGCAAAAGCAACGCCACATTGAACTGTTTGAGAGATTGAAGTAGATAGCATTTAGTCCACGCCATCATTCAATAATAACACAAAAATAGATAGAGACGTTCATGCTCTGAGGATTAGCTACTAGAAGAAGAAGAAGAAGAACGAAACAATCTCTATAAGCAAGCAATTTAGCCTACCTTTTTGCAGTTGCTCCTGGGCCTGGCTGAGTTCCTGGTACTAGCAAATCTCGTATCTGCTCATTATAAACCTCAAGAACGCTAACCGATATTTCATATCTGATCTGCCCCTTTCGCTCATTTATGGTTCGAAACAACTCCTCAAGAGTCCTAAAGTTGACTCCACGGGCTTCATTTGTGCCCTCCATTGTAAATGTTTTACCCGTGCCTGTTTGCCCATAAGCAAATATACAAACATTGTATCCATCTAGGACTGAGCTTGCAAATGGAGCTGTATCCTCAAAAACATCAACTGTACAAGCAAGAATAAGAAGTCGAAAACACATACCATTCCTTTACATTCATTTGTAGAGTTACTAAATCACTTAGTTACCTTGGTTTGATTGGGGGCCCAAAATGGCATCAAATTTGAAGGTCTTTTTTGGTGCACCATTCGATTTTACTGTTAGCTCACCATCTTTAGCAGCTTCAAAATCAATTGCCATTGAAGCTCCTGAGGCAATCTCTTCAGTGTTCAAAGGCCTACACCGGCAAAAGACCCTGATGTTTCCTGCAAGAGAAAGCCATGATTAACCCTGTTTTAAACAATTCTCAACTCACTGATATGCTTCAATAGCTAGGAAGAGATGAACATGGTACTGACCTTTCAACTCCAGAATCTTGTTGTAAAGTTCTTTCCGTTCCTTGGCCCCTTTGATAAATTTTATTTTAAGATCTTCGTGTAATTCTACTTGCTGATTAACTGTCAACAAAGAATTAAGAGTTGCTTGGGGGAAAAGAAGACTACATGGATATAGAATTAGAAGTCAGGTGGGCATGTAAATTTACCTTTGGACTGAATGATAGAGCTCATGTCATTCATATCAACCATGCACTTCTTATATGACAATGCCTCCTCTGATAGCTTGATTTGATCCATTTTCAAAAGCTGCAAGATTCCCAAACAAAGTTAATTCATTATGGTTTGGACCATTTGAATAAGAGTCAAAAGGAGGTTTGTTTGTTTTTTTTTTTTACAGAACTGTCTTCTTAAAACAAAATTCTCAAACCCAAGCACTTTTGTACTCGTTTCTCAAACTTGCGTTGTTTTGTGAAGTCAAACACGACTTCCATTTGACTTCCTGTAAAATTTTTTGAAACACAACTTCAAGAAACGACTTGTGTTTGGGAAATTAGAACAAGCTGCATTTGAGAAATAAGTTTTGAAATCAAACACGGGTTTGGAAAATAACTAGTCAAAGTAGATCTTATGAAAATTGAACATTGTTGTATTATTTCCAGAAACAAAAAAGAATCACATCTTAGCTATGAGTATGTCTAGGTTCCAGTACCTTCATTTTTCTTTTCAGATCTCTCAAGGATGAAAACCATCTGCTCTTCTCTTTCACTTGTCCCTCAATTGCAAAGGCTATTTAAAAAGCCAAAAAAAAAAAAATCAACACTAGATATTTAAAAATTCTAGAAACGGTGACAACAATCAACAGGGCAGAACTTTCATACCCAACGAACCAACATGCATCGACTTGCGCATGAGCTCATTTTGGAGGTCCTGCAAAGATTTCCATGCTTCTTGGCATTCTCTGCTCTTACATTCATTCTCACTCTTAAGCTTCTCTAATACCCTCCTTGTTTCAGTTAGTTCCTTCTTCTGGCACTCAAACTCTATTTGAAGCTTTCGAAATTCTCCTTCCGCTTCACACACCCCACTATCCTAAATGCACATCAATAACAAATGAAAAATACAGAAATTCAATCTGTTTACACTAGTTAAACAATTCAACACTCATGGATAGATTTTAAAAGAAATCTTACTTTTGATGGCACACATTCGGGTATTTGTGACATTGATATAGCTTTGAGCAATTCAACTTCCCCAAAACCTGATAAAAGGATATATATATATATATGCATGTCAGAACTTGGAAATCTAGGTTTCAATGTTTACATTTTCTGTAGTGTATTATGATCAAATATGCCATTAGATATAGCATATCAATCAGTTTCCGGGATTATTTTCATCTTACTTGCAGACAGATCTTTCCTCACAGAAATGCCACATACAATAGGGCTTCCAGTCACTCCTTCAAATCTAATGGATAAACAATCATCACCACTAACAACAGCTTTCAGATCACCTATAACTAGGGGTTTATTTGCACCAACACGCGCATAAATGTCCACGCAAGAAACAGCCTACAAAAAAAATCAAACAACAAAGCTTATAGAATTGTGTGAATTGTAATTCATTAGAATCCTAATTTGTTTCCTTACCTTCTGCTCTTGTATGTAAACATCGAACACTCTCATCCCAGGAGGCCCATCGGTGAACACAATTTCTGCAAGGTGCAGATCGACGATGTAATTTCCGCTCTCCATTGTCTTGAGCTGATATGAAAAGTTACCAAATCTTGCAGTTTGGTAAAGACCAAGTCCTCCATCCCCAATTTTAGTATCAGTCCTTATAGTATCACCGCCATTAAAACAACTGTCCTCTAGAAATTTAGTCCCACCCAAAATCATTGCGCCATCCAATGAGCCTGAATTAATACTTATTACTGGGAGTGATTTGTTCGAAAACTTGTCCTCGATCACTGGCAATGGAAGAAGCTCCAAAGAAGCTTCCGGATTCTCATCGGCATTGTCCTCCCCCGATTTCCAAGATGCTGGAAAAATTGCAGCAGCTGGGGTTTCATGACTAACCTCCATTTCAGGCCCATTGATGCCATTTTCTAGAGAAAGCTCAATTGAAGCACCTTTCAAGAACTGAGGCGACTCCACATAGCTTCTGCTGGGAATATCAGGCGAACCGGCACAGATAACCAAGTCTGGGGATGTTAGAGAAAAACCCAACATGGGCTGACCTAAAAATTAAAAATTAAAATTAGGGTAATGATCAAATCAATGTCTAGATAAACTTTAGGGTCACTGAATTTTTCAGGATTATTGGCTTCTAAGCTTCAATTTTTCCAAGAAACATCTATACACCAACAAAAAGAATCACACTTTATTGCAAAAACAATGATAATTTCTATAATTGAGAAGGCTTTCACCTTAATATGAATCAAAACAGTAAATTTATGGGTACAAAGGTTTCAAGACTGTACCATCATTTGTATTAGCATGAACAATATCGTCGGGATCTGCCATTGTCGATGTTTGAGAAATCGGCGATGTAATTGAAGGGTCTGCAAAGTAAAATTGGGATCAATTGAACAGAAAAAACTAGATAAGATTGAGGAGAATTTGGGGAGTGAAACAAGTGAGAGAGAGAGTTAGTGATGATCTTACAGTGAGAGTGAGAAGTTTGTTCTAGTTGCCAAGAAACGTCGGTGATAAGAAGTGGGTCATGCCATTGATTATCTTCCATAGATAAAGAAATAGCGAAACTGTTTGAATCAAAAGTGTGGTAATCAATCAAATACTCCAAAAAGAGAAAAAGGGTATCAAAGCTTTTGAATCTGTGAGAGAGAGAGAGAGAGAGGAAATTCTACTTTGAGATGGCGTTAATTTCGTATGGGGGCAAAACATTCACTTTGCCGTTACATTTAAAAAATGACCGTTGGTTTTTTTGAATTTCGAAATTTCTTCACCGGGCAACATAAAGTCAATGGGTCTGTCGGACGATAAGGATACTGCCACGTGGCGAATTATTACACGTGGCAGTCTTTTATAAGGCATAATCATTGAAAATTGCTTTGCTAATGGCCTAATGGGTTTTTTACTGGGTTTTGTGTAAAAAGAGTTGTGTTAGGGATCCTAATAATCTTGGAATTAGGCTAATAGTCTCATAAAATTATTAATTCGATATTTAGTTAAATAATTAAAGTACGGATTAATAATTCATTCGGATATGATATCTTACATATGATAGACTATTCAATCCCATTGAGAGGGGTGAGATATAAATTGGAAGACTAAGCTAAAGTCTGGACTATTAGTCCCTCATTATAACCCTAACTCAATCCAAGCATAAGATTAGATACACAATCCAAAGGGATTCGTAGTCCTAATCAGCTTGTTTGGTTTTGTTTTTCTGAAAACAGTTTTTCAGAAAATTCTACTTTCTTATTTTTCGTATTTTTTTTATTTTACTGAATTTTTAAAATATTTTAAACATTTTTTTTTTTAATTTTTAGATATACCTAACATAAATTACCTAAAAAGTAAAAAAATTGTGAAAAAAAAACTTTTAAAAATTTACTAAATACCAAAAGTACAAAAAAAAATACGAGAATTCAATACATTTTTTTATATTTTTATGTATTTTTTAATTTTTTAAAATATTTTTTCACAATTTTTTTACTTTTTAGATACATCTAAATAAGTTGCATCTAAAAAAGTAAAAAAAATGCTTAAAATTTTAAAAATATTCACTAAAAATAAAAAAAAACAAAAAAAAACAAAAAACTCAGTTTTCAAAAAACTTAATCCAAAAAACTCAAACCTAACACACTGAATACTATTAGTCATGGGAATGCTAATCCAACTTAATCTAATCCGCCTAAATAAACATGGCCTAAATGTTTTACCGAACCTCTCACATGGGTGTGAGACCTATATATATGTAGATTTGTGTGGATCTCACACCTATGTGAGAGATTTGGTAAAACATTTGATAGATTATTTGAAATTCATAGTATTTTCTGGATAAAAATGGACCTAATGTGTTTGATCAAGCTGGGCTAACAAAATCATGAGTGGGCTTGGAAAATTGTATATGTTTAACATTTTGCTAATATTTGTATACATATATTTAACAAAATCTTGAGTGTGTTTGGAAAATGGACTTAGTGGGTTTGATCAAGTTAAAATCATGGGTGGGCTTGGAAAATGGATCTAATGGGTTTGATCAAGTTGGGTTTTTAGAAAATTGTATAGAAATATGAGAAAAATGTTAAACTTATGTATATATAAATATGATGGTGCTATATGCACTAATTAATATATTAATTAGTGTACCAATATATATTATGGCATTATTACTGACTCCATTTATTATATAAATTATAAATACACAAAATCTTTAAAATTATGCCACATTATCTGTGAATACACTAATTAATATACCAATTGGTGCATATAACAGTATTCATATAAATATAAAGTGTTTATAAATTTGAAAAATTAAAAGTAACATCATTGTGTTTGGTTTCAGTTTTCTGAAAATTGAATTCTTTGTTTTTCGTATTTTTTGATTTTTAGTGAATATTTTTAAAATTTTAAGCAATTTTTTTTTACCTTTTTTAGATCTACCTTACTTAGATGTATCTAAATAATAAAATATTTGTAAAAAATATTTTTAAAAATTAATAAATACATGAACATATGAAAAATGTACTGAATTTTCGTATTTTTGGTATTTTTTGGTACTTAGTGTATTTTTTAAAGATTTTTTTCACAAATATTATACTTTTTAAGTGTATTTATGTTAGGTGTATCTAAAAAATTTTTAAAAATTGCTTAAAATATTAAAAAAAAAATCATTGAAATTAAAATATGAAAAATAAAAAAGTAAAATTTTCTAAAAATTATTCTCTAAAAACCAGAACCAAACAAGCTAATTGGGATTCATTTTCTCACTTTAATGACATCGAACTATTTTTAGGCTTTCGTTTGGAAATAGGCTAATTTAGTAACTTTTTGGTTATTTGGCTAAAATATGAGCTAAAAAAAACTAGTATGTTTGGGATGACTTTTTAGCTTTTTACGAAAAGATATGTAAAAAGTAGAGAAAAAATAGAATCTTTGACTTTTTTGTATGGATTGTTGGCTTTTTGATTTTTTTAGTGACTATTTAACTTTTTAGCTAAAAAAGCCACTTGCCAAACGAGACCTGGAGATATAGGTTAAAAGTTAATTTTTTTGAATTTTTTAAATTTCTTTTTGAAAAAAAAATACCAATTAAGGGTTTACTTTGGTCACATCAAAAAAAAAATTACAACATTGATCATTCCTTTCTATTTATTTATTTATTTTAAGGTAGCGTAGTATGTTAGTATAGTTAGATTATAATTGAAGGACCGCCGTTGTTTCATCAATTCAAACTTTTGAACTTTCACTCACTACACCAAGAAGTAACTATTAGACTATTGGGCTACACTCCAATATTGTCTTTCTATCTTTTTTGTCGAGCGAAGGTTGGGACTTCCATACGCCAGCACCGCAAATTGAATCCATATTTGTGTAACTAAATGGCACTCCCCAGCACTACAGATTGAATTCCAATTAGTCATGAATTTGATTTCCATAAATTAAAGAAACAAAAAATTCCAATCAACAACTTTCCCAATTTCCGTGGAATTTGAATTCCACAGACGTTCCAATCCTTCCCAATCAAACAAACAGAGGCAAATTAATCCAATCTGAACATACTCCCTATCATCAC